>LR750807.1:93093-239998 GCA_902729485.2 Mus minutoides | reverse complement strand
TTTGGTATTGTTTTCCTGTAACTCTCTAAATTTTTCCTCTAGAACTGCTTCTAGTTGTTTAACTGTGCTTTCCTGCCTTTCCTTCTTATAGTCCTACATCATCATCATGACGAGTGATTTTATATCCATGTCCTGTTTTTCTGGTGTGCTGTTGTATCTAGGACTTGAAGTGGTGGGTGAGTTTGGATCTGGTGATGCCAAGTACCCTTGGATTCTGTTGCTTCTGTTCTTACGCTTACCTCCTGCCATCCCTGCCCAAGGAGACCTGGTGTTGGTGCAGACCAGAAGGGAGTGTCTGTCTTGTCCTGGGCCTTTCTCAATCTCCTGCTGGTGTCTCAGGTCGCTTGCGATTGGGCAGGAACAGATGCTGAGTTCAGCTGCTCACCAGTGGTCCTTAGATTGCTAGGAGAGTCCAGCTGGAAACCTGGGTGAGTGCGAGGCACCCAGGCCTTGAGCCCTGTGCTGGAGCGGAGATGTGTGGACCAGAAGGGAAGGTGTCCGCTCTCTGCCTGTCTATCTCCCGGCTGCAGACTCAAGTCCCACGAGTTTGGACTGGAATAGATGCGTGTTCCTCTTACCAGTGGTCTGGAGATCGCTGGGAGAGTCCCGCTGGAAACCTGGGTGGGTGCGCAGCACCCAGGCCTTGCGCCCTGCGCTCAATTTTGTAACTATTTTAAAACTAACTTTAAATAGGATATAGAAAATCAGTTTATTATTTTCTAAGCTGTCACCGAATCAATATTCTGAAATTTATGATCATCTACTTTCATGAAAAAAAACTAATGAGAACAATACCTCAATAAAGTTTTTGGGAGAAAAAGAGCTTCTCTGATATAATTCTTTATAATTTGGTCTGCATGGCAGATTTTTATACCTGCTCAGTTTGAGGATTCCTTGTGTTTCCTGCCCAAAGACTACACATTTTCCATCTCATATATGTTAATACTAGATCATACTGTGATTAGCTAAAGATATGAATACCTTTACTCTATGAGATACAGTTGAAGATTGCACCAGATTACAGGTCTTGATAACAAAATAGTATTTGAAATACATGTTATACCAAGTTATAGTCCTATTTTGTTATCCTTTACTATTTACCAAGGCTGACTTTTCAGTTTTAAAAAGAAAAAGTATATGTCATTATTTATTCATGCTATTAAATCAATGAGAGAAACATGATTAATACAAGCAGACTTTATGCTAAATGTGTAGTTTACTTCAATTTTTAATTATAGATTTAAACTTATTTCAATTTTAGAAGTTTTTTTCTCAGTCTACAGCTATGTTGAATCATCTATACCCTGGATATAATATATTTATTATCTATAGTCATCGCGTCCAGTATTGGGAAGATACTTGATATAGATGACGCTTTGTAGAATGAATAGCAATCTAAGGTGCACTGATTGATTTTCTTTTCTTGTCTCATATATTACATCCTAGGCAGTTTCCCATCCCTTCCTCCTCCCAGGCCCCTCCAACCATCAGCCTTCTCTCTGCTACAGATCTATTCCTCTTCTGTTTTCCTTCAGAAAAGTGCAGGCCTCCTATGGATATTATTGAAACATGGTATAATAACTTAACAATAAGTCCTCAATCAAGACTGGAAGAGGCAACCCAGTAAGAAGAAAAGGATTCCAAGAGCAGGCATAGAGTAAGAAACAACCCCCACCCACATCAGTGAAGCAGGAAGTGGCTGGAACTTCTGACTGCCTGAGGAAGTGCATAGGTTCCTGAGGAACTGGGAGGTTCATAGTAGCTAGGAGCCATGGACTCTAACCTGAAGAACTTAAGATGTATGCTTTTTTTTTTTCTTTTGGTTTTTCGAGACAGGGTTTCTTTGTGTAGCCCTAGATGTATGCTTCTTCTTCTTCTTCTTCTTCTTCTTCTTCTTCTTCTTCTTCTTCTTCTTCTTCTTCTTCTTCTTCTTCTTCTTCTTCTTCTTTTTCTTTTTTGCATATGAAACTCTTTATTTTTATTTATTTTTTATTTTTTTTATTAGAGAAATTCTTCATTTACATTTCAAGTGTTATCCCAAAAGTCCCCGATACCCACCCCCCGCCCTGCTCCCCTACCCTCCCCCTCCCACTATTTGGCCCTGGCATTCCCCTGTACTGGGGCATATAAACATTGCTAGACCAGGGGCCTTTCCTCCAGAATAATGGCCAACTAGGCCATCTTCTAATACATATGCAGCTAGAGACATGAGCTCTGGGGGTTCTGATTAGTTCATATTGTTGTTCCATCTATAGGGTCTCAGACCCCTACAGCTCTTGGCTACTCTCTAGCTCCTACATTGGGGACCCTGTGTTCTGCCCTGTAGATGGTTGTGAGCATCCTCTTCTGTATTTGTCAGGGACTTCTTAAGGCAGCTAGGCCAGACCAACTTCATAGTACTCTGCAAGGAAGAAGTGGACCAAAGGACAATCATGTCATTTATTAAGTGAACATTACTAGACATTTTTCTTAGTTATTAGATGCGTGTCTCTTGGGCAGAGAATCCCTTCCATATATGCTGTATTTTCCTTTCTTTCCATAACACATATGACAAATTCAATTAATGTAGAAACTATATATTTATATTATTATTCTTTTACAGCTTAATTACTATCATATACTGGTGATAAATGAAACTCACATTTATATAGCTTTATAATAGAGTGTGTGCATAAAATATGTGGGACAGTAATTCACTCTTAAGTACTGTAAAAGCTACACCAAACTAAAATAGCTGGAAATAGTAGCATGTGTTTGAAATCCCAGAACCTGGGAAGTGGCAGCAGAGGAATCATGATTTCAATGACACCCTCCAAGAGCTCCAGTATCAAAAATGAAAACAATTAACAACAAAGAAAGTTATATGTTCGAAAGAGACCAACAAGGGGTATATGAATTTGTTTGGATGGAGAAAAAAGAAGAGGATAAATATAATCTCAAAAATAAAAGTAACACCTACAAAAGGAAGAGAAAAAGAAAGAGAAAAACACTACCACCACCATCAAAACAAACAACAATAACCAATAAACTAGAAAACTCCAGTGGACCCATTCTCTTCAGACATTAGGAGACTTGCAAATGTCCCAAGTAGAGAAATTGAAAACTAGCCAAACTTATTATAGAAATAAGTTTGGAGGTTAAAAAATGGTAGAAAGGAGCCAAATTTAGTTCACAGTATCCATGTCACAACTCCCTATTCTGGACTCCAGGACATCTACACTAACACGTACCTAAACTCACATGTAGACAACCATATGAATAACATGTTAAATCTTATCTCTTATCTCAGGCAAAAAAAATACACTTCTGTATTTTTTCACTTCTGTGTAATGTTTTTTTCTTTCTCCATTAATTTATTTATCCTGATTGAAGCTTTCCTCTTCTCCTAACTTATCCCCTTCAGATGACTTCTTTCCCATCTCTCCTTCCCTTTACCTCTGAGAAGTGAGAATGCCCCCTCCCAGAGGCAGCCTACCCTGGCACCTAAAGTTAATGCAGGACTAGGCAAGTTCTCTCTTTCTGACATCAGACAATTCAGTCTAGTTAAGGAAACAGAAATCATAGGAAGGCAACAGTCAGGGTAAGCCCCCCTCCCCCTGAGTTGTTGGGGGATCCATATGAAGACTAAGCTGCACATCTGCTACAGATTTGCAGGGAGTCTAGGCCCAGACCATGTATGCTCTTTGGTTGATGGTTCAGTCTCTGGGAGCCTTCAAGGGTCCAGGATAGTTGACTCTGTTGGTTTTCTTGTGGGAGTCCCTATCCCTTCTGGGTCCCTCAATTCTGACCCAGGAATTGTTGGGGTTCTCTCTCTCTCTCTCTCTCTCTCTCTCTCTCTCTCTCTCTCTCTGACTTTTTAAAAATTAGATATATTCTTATTTTACATTTCAAATGCTATCCGAAAGTTCCCTATACCCTCCCCTTGCCCTTTTCCCCTAACCACCCACTCCCACTTCTTGGCCCTGGCCTTCCCCTGTATTGGGGCATATAAAGTTTGCAATACAAGAGGGCCTCTCTTCCAGAGGTGGCCGACTTGGCCATCTTCTGCTACATACGCAGCTAGAGACACGAGCTCTGGGGGTTCTGGTTAGTTCATATTGTTGTTCCTCTTATAGGGTTGCAGACCCCTTGGGTACTTTTTCTAGCTTCTACATTGGGGGCCCCATGTTCCATCATATAGATGACTATGAGCATCCTCTTCTGTATTTGCCAGGCACTGGCATAGCCTCATATGAGACAGTTATATCAGCGTCCCTTCAGCAAACTCTTGCTGTCCTATGCAATAGTGTCTGGGTTTGGTGACTGATTATGGCATGGATCCCCTGATGGGGTAGTCTCTGGATAGTCCATCCTTTTGTCTTAGCTCCAAACTTTGTCTCTGTAACTCCTTTCGTGGGTATTTTGTTCCCTATCTAAGGAGGAATGAAGTATCCACATGCTGGTCTTCCTTCTTTTTGATTTTCTTGTGTTTTGAAAATTGTATCTTGGATATTCTAAGATTCTGTGCTAATATCCTCTTATCATTGAGTGTATATTTAGTGACTTCTTTTGTGATTGGGTTACCTCACTAAGGATGATATCCTCCCGATACATCCCTTTGCCCAAGAATTTCATAAATTCATTGTTTTTAATAGCAGGGCAGTACTCCATTGTGTCAAGTTGGGCCAGTTATTTGTCAGCCATTACCCCAGTCTCTGCTCCATCTTTGTCCCAGCACTTCTTGTAGGCAGGATAAATTTTGAGTAGGTTTTGTGAATGAGTTAGTGTTCTTATCCCTCCACTGGCAGTCTTGCTTGGGTACAAAAGGTGGCTACTTCAGGTTTCATATTTCCCATTGCTTGGAGTCTTAGCTAGAATCACCCCAATAGACTCCCCAATCCAAGGTCTCTGGCACATTCTTGATATGCACCCGCTCCCAGGCAATTCTGTTCACTCTCATGGGCCTCTATCACATTCTCCACACATTCCCCTTCTCATCCCCTCTTTTACTCAGTTCCCTTTCTCCATTCACCTCCAATGACTATTTCATTCTCTTTCTTAATGAGATATAAAACATTCTTACTTGGGCTCTTTTTGTTATTGAGCTTCTTTGAAACTATGGCAAATAGTGTAGGTATCCTGTATTTTATGGCTAATATCCAGTGGCTGTGGTTTACCTCACTCAGGATGGTATTTTCTAGTTCCATCTATTTACCTGAAAAATTTATGATGTTCTTGTTTTTAATAGCTGAGTAGTATTCTATTGTGCAATGAAGCAAATTCTATTCTTCAGTTGAGAGGTATCTGAGTTATTTCCACATAGGTTGGACCAGAAAAGAAAATCCTACCACCACATAATAATGAAAATATTATAAGTACAGAGAAAAAAAAAACTATTAAAAGCAACTAGGAAAAGGCCAAGTTCATTTAAAGTCAGAATTATCAAAATTATACCTTACTTCTCAAAAGAGACTCTAAAAGCCAAAGGACATGGGCAGATTTATTGCAGACTCTAAGAGACCACAGACTTCAGCCCAGACTACTATACCCAGCAAAATTTTTGTTCGTGAGATGAATGGTGTAGGATGTTTAATAGACTGACAGAAACAGAGCATAATGCTTGTCAGTTGATAAAATGTAATGTGAAATGCTAAGGTTATAATATTAACTGTATTAAGAATAATTCTTGATTATAGCTATGGTATAATCATCTTAATTTTGGTAATCATAATAATGACATCTGGAATCAATTAAAACTTGAGCAGGTGATCACACCTGTGAGGGATTTTCTTGACTGGATCATTTGAAGTGATAAGATACACCTTCAATCTTGGCTACAACTGCATTGACCTCCATAATAGGACATAGAAGAAGGAAGCTTTCACTTTACCTGCTTCCTTTTAATCTTGCTGACAAGTGCATTTATTCTACTTCAGAGACATTCCTTCAACATTAGAGCCCTTATCTTTAGGATTTAATATAGACTGGGGACAGGCTGAGTTACCCAGCACTGTAGACTGGACAACTACCAGATATTTGTACTTTCCATAGGAAGACAGCTATTATTGGACTAGCTAGACCACAGCCTGTAAGTCACTTCAATCAATCCACTTCTAGTATATTCATTCTATCAGTTCTGTATCTCTAGAGAACTCTGAAATATACAATAGTCTACAACATTAACTACTGTTTGTACTTATGAAAATCAGGAAGAATAGATCTTCATTTTTCTAAGCATAAACAGACCTTAGAATCAGTCATCTGGGGTGATAAGTGTATTACTGATTTACTTATATCTACCACTTCAGAGTATCTATCTATCTATCTATCTATCTATCTATCTATCTATCTATCTATCTATCCCCAAACAACAGTTGTAAACTTGAAATACAGGCAATTTTTCTTTTCACTTTTATACTCATAAAACTCAGCAAATACTTAAAAGAAAGTAAATAATAGTACTGATGCTTCTAAAATATGAATATATGCAATTTGACTATGCAGTTTAGCTTTCTTTGTAGAGATTTTTATACATAGAGTGTATTCCTAGGAGACTTATACCTTAGGTTGCTAGATTTATAAACAATTTGTTACATTTTAGTTATATTTTTGTTTTCAATTTATAGCTATATTCCTATAGATATGTATTTCACTTGCATGCAATTCTTTGCTCTCTCTCTCTCTCTCTCTCTCTCTCTCTCTGTGTGTGTGTGTGTGTGTGTGTGTGTGTGTGTGTGTGTGTGTTTGTATGTGTCATGGGCTAGGAACTTCCAGGTCCATTTTAGTGACAATTCACTGAGGTATTTGAAAAGACATAGAACAATCTCTCACCTCTTTCTATTTCCTCACTCTTGTACTAATACAAATAGACAGTCTACCATCTGACCTCTAAAACTTTACATAAACTTAAACTGTTTTCCCCTTAAAGGAAATTTCTGCATTTGAATTAAGACTTAGTTCTGAAATTAACATTCTTCTCATTCTGGTTATAAGATCAATTGTCAGCAGAGAAAGTATATTTTAAACAATATATTCACCATGATTTTCATATATGTACTTTAAGTTTTGAGCCATACTGGACTTTATTGTTTGGAAAATTGCCCTCAAGTTATTCATTTATGAAAACATTCTCAAAGGTTATGTTTCTGTAAAATGTATAGTGATTGTCCTTAGAGAATCTCTGGAGATGCATAGTTTGCCTTCACAATTACAATTAAAGTCCCAACGAATCTAATTAGAAGGAAGTTACCATTGGACTTAAAATGATAGGATGATTTGTCATTGTGTGCTGTATAAAATATCCACAGACTTTATTCTCTCTTAAGAAATAGGGTCAGATGTGTGAAGCTGTCATCATTCAGGACTATTAGTCAGGTACTGTATTCCAGAATTTGAGCCAAATATTTATATCCTTATTTAAATAACTTAGGATATGTATTTATTTGTGTGCATAGGTCTTTCAAAAATTCTTCTGTGGTTGATAATCACCCCCATTAAGCCCCATTAAGGATTCACTGTGACCTTTATAATGCATGTAGATCCATATAAAAGTATAATGCTTTTGAATGCCTTAATACATTATAAAAATCCAGAATATATTTTTCTGATTACTATTCTTAGTAATTAGTTCCTAGTGTAACTTCTTGAATGATCTTCCACTGAACAGGCAGTTGTCAAGTCAGTCCTTCTCTTAGCATTGTTTAATATGTGAGGCATTGGAGGATGACATAGCACTGCAGTTGTTGATTGAGTGGATTTAAAGGTACTAGCATAACCCTTAAGCATGCTGCTACTTCAGGTAATATATGCAGCAGGACTGATAAGAGAAAAAACACAACCTGTCAGGTTTAGTGACGTGAGGAGCATAAATGGGCACGGAATGTAAGAGGGCACCTCACTGAACATTATGCAAGGCAAGAGGATAGATTTTTTTAATGGAGTCTATGTAAGTATGATGACATAATAAGGATGGAGAGAAATATGATGTAGTGAAAGGAAGGGAAAATATGAGAGCAGTGCTCTTGAGAGCAGTAAAGAGAAAGATAGGCTATTTACATGACTCAGCTTGGAAAGATGCCTGCTATGAAACCTTATGACTTGAGTTTCATTGTCCTCTAGGACCCACATGGTGGATAAAGAGAACTCTCTCCTGCAAATTGTCCTCTGACCTCCTCATGTGTGCCGTGTTGTGTACACATGTATATGGTATAGTTTTTTGGTACATGAAATCATATTGTCTTTCTTTTCCTCTCTTCCTTCCTCTCTCAATTCTTTCCTCCTGTTAGTTTCATCCCTTCATATCGAAGTCCTTGATTCTTCATACATCAATAGTACAAATGTAACATATTTGCAGCAAAACATATTCTTTCATATTTTCCATGAAAAGCATTTATAATATGTGTGTCATATTATTCTTATTTATATTTAATATGTGCTTTTTAATATTTAATACATTTTGTATTCTTTCTGTTTATTACCATTTTATTTATTATTTTAAAATTTGTTCCTTCATGTGATTATAAATAAAACAGTGAAGTACATCCTTATGTACCTTGACTTTAATTTTATGGGACAGATTTTAAAGGACACATTGGTGAGATAATTTGTTGTTATATTTTCTCATTCAATATGTATTGTTAAATTGTGTCCAAAACATAAAATTTAAATATCCTTTTCAACTCTATGAGTAATTATTGCTGACTCAATAGGTATAGACTCACACATATCATTTTCTTTTTCTACTTATGTTTGTGTTTCAACATTCTATAATGTTTTACATGTATTTGGATGTATTTCTTTTAATTGCTTTTTAAATATTAAAGTTAAATTTTATTTAATTAAAAACATGTTTTATTTTTGAGATTATAATATAATTTACTCTATGCTTAATTATTATTTAATTTCTTGCATGTATTTTTCTTCTATATATAATGTACTTTAATTTTACATTATATCTTTAAACTATCTTTATTCTACTTTTATTTATTGTATTAGCTTTTTGTCTGATTTAATCTGTTACTGGGTTTTATAAATATAATAGCTCATTTATTTCACAATTTGTTATTTTCCTGAATATGTCTTTAAATTATTGGTCTTTTAGTTAGCCTGTAACACCATTGAATTTGGAGACTCCTATTTGTGTTATTAATAAGTTCTGGAATAAAATAAACCATGATCTCTATTTTCTTATTTCCAGAATGAATAAACACTATTTTAAAATTTCATGAAGTTACTGCTATCATTTTCAATACTATGTTTGAACACTAACATAAAAATATACAGAAGAATACATGGAACAGAGAAACAATGTGACTGAGTTTGTCCTCTTGGGCCTTACTCAGAGTCCTGAAGGCCAGAAAATATTATTTGTTGTGTTCTTGGTCATCTATGTTGTGACAATGGCAGGCAATCTACTCATTGTTGTGACTGTTGTGGTCAGCCCAAGTTTAGATGCCCCCATGTACTTCTTTCTTGGCTACTTATCTTTTATGGATGCTGTGTATTCAACTACAGTTACACCAAATATGATTATAGACTTACTCTATGAGAAGAAAACTATTTCCTTCAAAGCTTGCATGAGCCAGCTTTTCATAGGACACTTGTTTGGTGGAGCTGAGATCTTACTCTTAGTTGTCATGGCCTATGACCGGTATGTAGCCATCTGCAAACCCTTACATTATCTAACCATCATGAACCAACGTGTGTGTGTTTTGCTATTGTTGTTGGCCTGGTTTGGGGGTTTCTTGCATGCTGTAGTCCAACTTCTATTTGTATATAACCTTCCTTTCTGTGGTCCCAATATCATTGATCACTTCATCTGTGACATGTACCCCTTATTAAAATTGGCCTGCACAGACACCTATGTTATTGGCCTCACAGTTGTTGCCAATGATGGGGCAATCTGTGTGGTCATCTTCATGCTGTTGGTCATTTCTTATGGGGTAATCCTTCACTCCCTGAAGAATCTCAGTCAGGAAGGAAGGCGCAAAGCCTTATCAACCTGTGGCTCCCACATCACTGTGGTAGTCCTCTTCTTTGTTCCCTGTATTTTTATGTATGTGAGACCTCCTTCTACTTTACCCATTGATAAGTCATTGACTGTATTTTACACTGTTATCACACCCATGTTAAATCCCCTCATATATACTCTGAGAAATGCAGAGATGAAAAATGCCATGAGGAAACTTTGGGCAAGTAAAGGGAAATGAAGTGGAAGAGAAATAGACCACAAAATAATGGGCATTAAGAAAGAGAGTCAAACTTCTAGGGACAGTCACCCTAATAAAATATCTAATCTTATACGTAATACAGAAGTCCATAGGAAAGCCAGAAAATTATTTTAATACTAAGTTTCTCCTCAATGTTAGTAACTAAGAGCAATGAAAACAATTATCATGTGAATTCTTTCAATGAACAACGTGTATTTCTAAGATTTTCAGAACATGTAGAAAATACACATTAAATTTGGGCAACTAAACAGTTTTATGCAGACTAAAGATTTATGTGCCATAATTAATACTGTAAATTTATTTTACTTTATGGAAAATTCTTTTGTGTTTCTTAAATAAATTTAATTGATTTTGAGAGCTGGGAAAACTTATCACTAAGAATAAAGAAATAATATGTAGCTACTTGGACCATTCTTTACCTCTCACACTATTAATAGCACATTAATATTTAAAATATAATTTTAGTTTTATACTTAACAGAGAGCTTTATAAGCCGGGCGTGGTGGTGCACGCCTTTAATCCCAGCACTTGGGAGGCAGAGGCAAGCAGATTTCTGAGTTAGAGGCCAGCCTAGTCTATAAAGTGAGTTCCAGGACAGCCAGGACTATACAGAGAAACCCTGTCTCACCCCCCCCCCCCAAAAAAAAACACAAAACAAAATAAAAACAAAAAAGAGAGCCTTTTAAATAATTTTGTTAAAATTCTTAACATATTAGTATTAAATAGAAATATTGCAATTTTAATATTAATAGTAAAGAGGCATATACATAGGTTCATAAAAATATCTCAATGAACAATGGAGATATATAGAAAAATACCAAATCTTATTTTCACAATTGGAAAGTCATATGAATTCATCTGGTGACTGATATCTTTGCTAACCTATTTAGATAGTTATAAAAATAGCCTATCAAAGTTCTTATGGGCTATATTTATAACTAGAAAATATCTTAGAATGTCTGATACTTTGCTATCTTTTCAATGTCTGTCTCCTTAAGAGCTCATGGCATATTGAAAGAGAACAGCTCCTAACTTTCATATGTAAAAAAAGCATAACTGGCTGGGCAGTGGTGACTCACACCTTTAATCCCAGCACTTGGAAGACAGAGGCAGGCAGATTTCTGAGTTCAAGGACATCCTGGTCTATAGAGTGAGTTCCAGGACAGCTAGGGATACACAGAGAAACCCTGTCTCAAAAACAAAAACAAAAACGAAAAACAAAAACAAAAACAAAACAAAACAAAACAGAACAAAAAGCAGAACTCAGTCCATGAAGTAGAGTAATACAGTGCAGAGTCTAACATTAGATGTTTTAGAAAATACCATAGTCAAGAAAGCTGTTAGGAAAATATAGTTAAAAGAAAGAAAGTAATGGATTAGTTCAGATTCTTATGGTACAATACTACAATCTCTGGTTCTGAGTATCAGCCTCTAGGGATGCTGTTCCCACAGAACCCTATCTCCAGAGTGATGCACTGCTAAATACTACCACTGGCAACCTCACAGCTCATCAATAGGAAGTCCAGTCCTCTTGTCTGTGTAATAGGAATAATTCAAAGTGACTGGAATGTAGCAGGGAATAAGTCACCAATGTCTCTAATAATCATGTGCTTTCTGCTGTTATAAGCCAGATAGCACACATCAGTTCTCCTCACTTAATAGTGATGAGGATTGAACCTTCAAGAGTTGGTTACTTGTGGAGTAGTTCCAACCAGACAGTGGCTAGTTCATCAAATAATGTTTGTGACAAGAATCCAGCAGTGTATCAGGCTGGCTGGTCACTGTTGTAAATCAGAGGGTTAGCTGCTAAGTTGGTGACTACTGTTACCCTCTGATAGAATGCATGAACCTTCCAGCACCATGAACACTAGTCCAGAGTTGTAAGGCCTCTAGTTAGGCACTGGCTTGACCTTTCCTTGTGCAATGAGATATCTAAGTGTTGTCTTCAGTAATAGGACTTTAAATCAGTTTGTGAAGAGCAGACAGTGGCTTTGGCAATAGCCTGAATTGTTTGGGGTTTTCCATAGAACTGCTTTGATCAGTGACTAAACCAGATGTAATCCATATCTGGCAGTGGAGATTTTTGATTGACGAAGAAAGGTATCTAGTTTGGGCAGTACCTCCCTTGTGCTTAGAGTGGTTCTATTTATATTTTTCACATCATTTATATATTTTTAAAAGCTTCTAGGTAGTGGGTTTTCATGCTCTATCCAAATGGTCCTTAGTGTTAGTTGTCCCTCTCTAACATCTCCCCATCACCCTAACCCTATTTAATCATTTAGCTCCTTTCCTGTCCCTGTTTATCCATAACTGTATATTTTATTTCTCTTTCCTTAGAAGATCTTGCTGACAGTCACATATGTAACAAAGTATAGAATACTTTTAGGGAGTCTTTGTTATACAGGGTGAATATTTCTCTGGATTCATTCGTTTCAGTGAAGTTTTCATAATTCCATTTGAACAACAGAGTATATTGTGTACATTTATGACAATTTCATTATCCATTCTTTCATTAATTACTATGATCATTGCCAAATCAAATTCAAAAGAATGACCACATCACACAAAGAATTAAGATTTACAGTTGTTTCCCAAAGTTTCAAGCTTCCCTTATTCCCAGGCCTATGGTCAAAACAATAATGATAATTGCAAATTTGTCATTATTTAAACTTTAACTTTTGACCTTATTTTACTTCAGAGAACTCAGAACTCCAAGGAGACAGCTACATGCATTTTCCTGTAAAGCTCTAATGGTAAATGACATGGACAAAGCTGCCAGGCAGTGGCCAGAAAGAGTCAAGTTGGCCCTTAACTCAGCAGTTCTGGCAAATTTCTGCATCTTCACATTGCACACAATGACTCTACTAAGAGTCTCAGTGTTTTTTTTTTTTTTAAACACTAAAAAGAAATCAGTTTATTCGTCTTGCATGATAATTCAAATATAATAATAGATAAGAGAATGATCCTAAGATAAAACGTATTTTTATATAAGAAACTAATGTAATTAGCAAACAATTCAAAACTCAAAGTTATAAATAACAAAGGTGTATTTAAACATATTTTCAATAAACAGAAGTTCTCATTGATTCTGTTGTACTTGATTTGAAAAAGCAATAAAAATTGTAATATTACAAAAGAATTGAAACCAGGCTATCCAAGAGATACTTGTACATCTGTGTTGGAATCATCATATGTACAAGCATCAAACAGACGTTCATGGATGGTTGGATGGATACACAAAATGCTTTGTATACACAATGGAACCATTCAGCATGTTTTTTTCCAATTTTTATTAGATATTTTCTTCATTTACATTTCAAGTGTCATCCAGAAAGTTCCCTATACCCTCCCCCATCCCCGCCCTGCTCCCCTATCCACCCACTCCCACATCTTGGCCCTGACGTTCCCCTGTACTGGGGCATACAAAGTCTGCAGAGTCTCAGTGGTTTGACTTACTTTTACTAATATATAATTTCTGAATTCTATACTTTCTTATCCATACATATCCAAAGGAGACCAGGATATGTCAAATACTCAAATGTACGAAACTTATTTCATAACTTCAATAGCTTATGCCTTTCTCGGAGTCCCAATATTGGCTCTGCATCATTTTCTAATAATTTCTTCAAAATTCTCTGCAAGTCAAACATTAACCTGCAACTACCACTGTGCAGTTATTTCCTTGTTTCCAAGATGAGAGCACACAGCATGCACCTGGACCATTAGGATTGTGCTATGCTGTGCTGTGTGTGCTGTGTGTGCTGTGTGTGCTGTGTGTGCTGTGTGTGCTGTGCTGTGCTGTGCTGTGTGTGCTGTGCTGTGTGTGCTGTGCTGTGTGTGCTGTGCTGTGCTGTGTGTGCTGTGCTGTGCTGTGCTGTGCTGTGTGTGCTGTGCTGTGCCCTATGCCTCAATTTTTAATTGTTTAAGGATCATTACATCAAAGAACTTCTAGTTTCACAGAATTCACCTGAGTAGAAGAAGGGAGTAGGAAAGTCAGATAGAATAGAATAATTATGCACACCAAGGCTAACTGAAAAGCAGTCATACACAACTGAAATCTATAAAGCCTTTGTTCAGGGATTAGGTTAGGAGAAATGGAAACAGCATTTTTTTTTTTTTTTTTTACAAAGAGCTGCTTCAGACTACTGAGATGTTTGTTCCTGGCCTGCTGCAGGCAGTTCTTTATTTCTAATGGTGAATACCCACTAATCAGTGAGTGCATATCATGTGTGTTCTTTTGTGATTGGGTTACCTCACTCAGGATGATATCCTCCAGCTCCATCAATTTGTCTAAGAATTTCATAAATTCATTATTTTTAATAGCTGTGTAGTACTCCATTGTGTAAATGTATCACATTTTCTGTATCCATTTCTCTGTTGAGGAACATCTGGGTTCTTTCCAGCTTCTGGCTATTATAAATAAGGCTGCTATAAACATAGTGGAGCATGTGTCCTTATTACATGTTGGAGTATCTTCTGGGTATATGCCTAGGAGCCATATTGCTGGATCCCCCGGTAGTACTATGTACAATTTTCTGAGGATCTGCTAATGGCCAGTCCCCTGGAGGGATGTGTCTCCTGCTTCTTAGGGTCCTAGACATCCTTTTTATTTACAAAGAGCTCCTGTGGCCTTTTGTGATGTCTCCATCCTGGCCTGCTGCAGGCAGTCTGGGATGCTGTCCTTAGCAGGCTACTTCGAATTTCTGTCTATTATGAATAGAGAACTTAGTCTTAAGTGGATTGTCTTCATTAAACTCCTTCACTCATGTATCTGGGATCTATATAGAAGAGAAGACCAAAAAGATTATAAGGGGGTGGATGACTTCAAGGAAACTCTGTAAGAGATAACAAGACTGATGATGGACATGTGAATTTATAAAAAAAACTGGTAGCTAGAGTGATCCTAGTATTGAGAGGGGCCAGTGGACACGAGCTCCCACCCAAATGGTTTTGGTTTATGTTTTTATGTTGTCTCTGTGTGTGTGTGTGTGTGTGTGTGCGCGCGCGCGCGTGCGCATGAGAGAGAGAGAGAGACAGAGAGAGAGAGAGAGAGAAAGAGAGGAGAGAGAGATTTTCTTTTGTTTCATTTTCTACTGTTTTCTAAAAAGTGAGATAGAGGTCATGTTATTGGGTAGGACAGAGGTTGTGAGTTTTCTGGGAGGAGTTATTAGAGGGAAAAGTCATGATCTGAAAATACTGTATATATAAACAAAACGACGTAAGGCAGATGCCTATCCTACATGTAATAGCTGCTCAGTTTTTGTATTCATTAAATTGAACAGAAAGTTTTAATGTTCCAACTTACTGAGCATGTTCAATTGATTGACTTTGCACATTGATTATTCTATGTTTTCACATGCAACTGACTGCTAAATTAAAGGTATTTTTAAAAAGGCTGTGCAATAAGAAGTTTCCACTACTCCCTTCCAAATCAAACAAACAAAAAACCCAACCAACCAACCAAACAAACAAAAAAAGCAAGCAGGGAGGAAGGGAGGGAGGGAGGGAGGGAGGGAGGGAAGGAGGGAAGGAAGGAAGGAAGGAAGGAAGGAAGGAAGGAAGGAAGGAAGGAAGGAAGGGAGGGTAGTTAAAAAATATTCCAAACCAAAATATGAGCAAATCTCAGAACAATGAAAACCAGGGCAACATGGCCTCTTATAATGACCATGAATTCTCAATGTTTAAACTAAAAGATACTGAAATTGTTAAAGTGCTAGAAGATAATATTTTTAAAATCTAGTAAAATGGTCAATGACCTGAAAACAGACACAAATAATCAGACGATTTTATTTAGAACATAGTGAAGGATGTTAGCAATGGAGAAAAATATCAACAAAATGAGTGACAAAGTCAACATGAAAATCCAGCAAGGAAAAAAAATGAAAAAAGTAAACATTTGAAATGAAAAAACTTATTAATACAAATGAAAATCACCAAGTAAATATTGCCAACAGTTTCCACCAAGCAGAAGAATATCATGCATGGGGGCCAAGTTTGAGTGCTGTATGCAAGGATTTATGAAGAAATTAAATAGGACTACCATATTCAAGAACTTTGTGTTATTATCAAGATTCCTAACCACATTTCTGAAGGAGCTGAAATAAAGGAGTAGTAAATATACCCAAAGCATAACAGTTTCTGAAATTTGTTTTTCTTTTTTAGGTAAATGTTTTCAGATAACTTCATACATGAGTGCTGAATTTCCATCATCATTGTCCAACTCCTCCCAACCCCCTTACCCACCCTCAGATTCATAACCATCTTTTCTTAAATTACTATCATTATTACTACTATTATTGCATATATATGTATATAAACCCACTGAGACTATGTAGCATCGTTTATTTCTTTGTGTGACCATAACTGGCCATTTGGGATTGGGCAATTTACATAAGAGGTCTTCCCTTAAAGAAAGTGATTTCTCCTCCATTGTCAACTATTAACCACTTGTAGCTCTTCATCTCAGGGCAAGCAGAAACACTGTGGAATTTTCCCCATATAAGTTAGCGTGGAAAGTGGTGTTGTCATTATACAAGCTTTGTTCAAGCAAACTATAGAGTTCAGTTCTCATGGGTGCATATTCCTTCTCATGTCTAGGGAATCTATCTAGATTGAGACATCTTGCATCCAGGGCTTCTATTGCGGACTCACCTTCCATGGAGGTTTTTGAGCCTTAGGAGTAGGGTTTGTAGTCTTTACCTGGTATAAAAAGAGGCCTCTTTGCTGAGGAGAAAGAGCTACACTAACCTGTAGGTAACTGTTTAGAATGTAGTTAGAGATTACAATATTTTAGGAAAATGGCATTAGTTAGTTCTCCTCTGTCTGTCAACTCACCAGTCTTGGGTAGTTGGGTAGGTTTACTTACAGTACCAGGGATGAATTCCCTTCCATGGATCAGGCCTTCATTCCAGCTGTAGGATGAAAGCCCATTCTCAGAAAGGAGGCTTCCAGATGAGTTTCTAGTTCAGTTCCACCCAGGCCTCTGTCTGAAGTGTGTACTGTCATTAGCAATATTGTATTATCTTCAATTTCTGGAAGCAGCTAAGGCCAATGACAATAAATCATATATTCTTTTAAAAATATTTCTTTCACTTATTTTGTTGTATTTTGTTTGGGGTATGCATATATGACATTCCTTCCATTTGACTAATTATCTATCATGAACTTCTAATCTGTCATTAAATCTAAATATTGAGTTCTTCGTTTTAACTAACATATTTTTCAGAATATAAACTTACAAAATTGATTTATTATATCTAGTGACTTACAGTTTTCTATAGTTTGCATTCATCTTTAAATAGTTCTTTTCTTATTATCTGTATCAACTATATATTTTTTCCTTACTCTGTCTTTCAGTCACATTTTGTATTCCTCATTTTTATTTTTTTACTTGAATGACAGATCTGGTATATAAAACAACTGTACAGACAAGTCAAGCTTGGTTGTTTATAGTGTCCAATTCTTTGCAGACAATGAACTCATTTTGTTGTCTTTTAGTACAACAGCAGTCCCACAGGTCATTGGCTCTTTTGTTTGTAAGGCTTTTGACTGCATTTCATAATCTCTCTGTATTGTTCCTTTATTGATATTTGGTACTGAGAAATGTTCTTTTCAATTTCATATGTGACAAACCTATAATCTCTTTCTAGCATTATGGAGTGGTACCAGATCTTGGTTATAGAGAACTACCATGATTGGTGTATTTGGAGGCAATGCACTATGATAAAACTCTCCATGTTTTTCTTTTCATTCTTTCTTTTTTCTTAAACCTTTATTAGCAAAATGGTATGTCTTCATTTTTCATGTGATAAGGCCAGCCAAGCAGGAAATTTTGCTAAAGTTCAGTCTTATTTAGCTCTCCTCTCCCTACTTCTAATCATGTGTATGGGAGTGACGGTGCACATATATGCATCTGTCATCTCCAATCACTGTCTCTTTGAAAAATATGTCAAACACTTGTGCTTTCATTTATCCAAAGGGAAAAATTAATTTGCCTACCTTGTGTATACCACCTTCTCCTCAGCATCATTGGAGGATTTGGTGAGGCAGATGAGAGCGATAGAAAGATGTGTGGTTTTATTCTTGCATGGGATTACCATTAACATTAAAGTCAACAGCAAAAACATGATAACTCTGTATGATGCTATGACTTTGGATACATTACACTAGCTTTCCACACCAAGAATATTACAAGCCCTAGAGAGACTTTTATTTGTAAAAAGATTGCTTGAATGGAATGGGAGATGTTCTGAGTGTTCCCAGCTTCTGTGAATAAAACAAAAAGGCAAAGCTAGTATCAAGAATAAAATGTGACAGGACCATGGGAGAAGTAAAAATGTGAATTCAAATTGAAAGAAGAAATATGTCAGTAGAATACTTAGTTAGGGTTTTTCTAGAAATAGTCAGGTTTTCTTCAAACTTGTTCTACAGAAAATAATGAACCAAAGGAAGTTTTTAAGCTGGGCACATCTGTCTTAGAAGTGATGGTTTGTGAAATTAAGTTGAGCATGTTGACTTTTTTTTTTTTTTTTTTTTTTTTTTTTTTTTTTTTTTTTTTTTTTTTTTTTTTTTTTTTTTTTTTTTTTTTTTTTTTTTTTTTTTTTTTGGTTTTTCTAGACAGGGTCTCTCTGTATAGCCCTGGCTGTCCTGGAACTCACTTTGTAGACCAGGCTGGCCTTGAACTCAGAAATCTGCCTGCCTCTGCCTCCCAAGTGCTGGGATTAAAGGCGTGCACCACCACTGCCCAGCGTGAGCATGTTGACTTTTAATGTGGCACAGAATAGAAAACTGAGAGGATAGGTATCCTCCCTTTGTATGAGCTTTCCTTTGGGATTGATGGTTTTGTTTCATTTAGTTTGGAAGTTGTAAACAGACAACTTGTAATGAAGTTTGTTTACATGGGTATTTATGACATCAAAGATCCAGTGTCTATCTGTCCCGCCCAGCGGGACCCAGTTATTCGGGGGAGGGGGGTGTTGGGATGGGTCGGGGAGAACCGTGCCTGAAAGTGAAATGAGGCGAGAAAGGAACATCCTGTGATTTATCCGGAAGGTTAGCAGTACTATTATCCTTGCAGAAGGTCGGAAGCTCCCTCAGGAAGGAAGGCTTGTGACTCAGTGTCTGTCCTTAGTATGCTGCCAACTGTCCTTGGTCCTTGTGAAAGGTCGGAAGTTCTCAGGAAGGGAGGCTTGTGACTCAGCATCAGTCCCCAACAACTATCTAAACATACTATATCGGTTCACTGGAGCTGATGGGATGCCAAGATAAAGGAATAACAGTGGAAGCCCCCAGGCACTGTACACACATTGAAAAATAATTGTTTTCTCTGTCTTCAGCTTGTTATACAATTCATAATACACTGAATTCAGTATATTATTCAATTCATACTATACTGAAAAGAAGTGAAATGATTGACACTGTAAATATCCTTACAACTTCCTCTGATTCAGAAGCAGAGCATAACCAAAGTCTTCGTTCTAAGTGCACAACTTACATAGACTGTCTTCTGAAGAGCCAGACATCAGTGCTGCAGTCTAAAGTTCTGAGTTCTCTGGCTTTATACACAGAGCTGCTTGGTTGGAGTGAGCCTTACAGAGGAAAGCCATTGTGTGCTTGGTGGTTGGAGAGGAGGATGGGCATGCGCTCTCCTTAAAAATGTTCTAAATACTATTGGACTTACTAAATATTTGATCATTTACAATTCATATTTTAATAATCATTGCAGATCAGAATTTTTCACTTCATCTTATAGGTTCATTATATTACAAATAAGTCAGAATCTCCTGGCAGCCCTCTTTTCTCTAGAGACTTGACCAGGGAAGAAACTTGTTTGGAAGAGCTTGCTGAATTTGAATTTGTTCCAAATAGTCTAACAAATAGATCTATTACAGTTACAGTCCCTTGTCTCTTAATGTTAAACTAGTGATGACATAAAAGCCGTAGGCTGTATCTGCACATATAAAGGAAGGAGTTGTTCTTCAGGTAGAATGGCCTGAGGGCATTTTGAGAATTCCATCTGTCCAAGCAAGGGGATGCCTTAGTTTTACCACATTCCTCAGACTAGCATGCTCTCTTCTCATATCTACGACTGCTCCCAGAATTTTCTAAAAGGTTTGAATTTCCTTGGTGAAATTCTACAGATGTACAAATAGTTATTCTAATTAGGAAGGAAGAAGTATTTCCATAAAAAAATGATTCTTGTAAATAAAATAGAAAACTGCTAATCATCTCTTCTAAGAAATTAACTTGACAGTTTGGATTGGTAAATAGGGGGACTAACACTTAGGCAGTTAACTGTAAATATGTCTATCATGAGTCTTTATAGCAAAGTCAGTTTTCATTGTTTCACAAGAAATGATTTAGAGAAAAAATTGTGTGTGTGTGTGTGTTTTAAGGAAAAATTGTGTTGTTAAATTTTGAGTTTGTATATTTGATATATGAAATTATATTCCATATTAGGTTGATTTCCCTAACAGATCTAATTTTGCACAGCAATGAAAATATATATCTTTATTTCTCCAAGAAGCTTTTGTTTCCTAGCAGGTAAGGATTTTCACCTACTATTATATAGTAAATGTTGACTTTAAGTGATTTTATATTATAGACGTTCACTTGGCTGTTTTACACCTCTCTGGGAGAATGAGTTAATGGGAAGCAGGTGTTAAAATATTGAAATAGTCATCAATTGTGATTATTTCTGGACCAACACATAAGTTATTCATGAATTTTATTATCATGCCATAGCTACAAAAGTGAAAGAAACACTAAGTTTATCGACCCAGGACAAGTCCCAGATTACACATTTACACAATAACTGAGAGTGATGCAAGATAAATTCCTATGGTACATTGAAATACAACAAACATCATATATTCTCTTTGGGGGCAACTCAAATCAATAGCAAATTCACCAAACACAGAATTTAACTGGAAAATACCAGAGTCTGTTTTTAGTTTTATATTTGACAGGTATTTTTTATATTAACAATAACAAAGGGATATATACTAAATATATAACAGATAAACTAATCAGTTTAGTACCTTATATTTTTCTTTATGAGATTTTATATTTTTTCCCAATATATTTACATGTAATTTGTTTTAGTTACACAAATTGGAAAAAATATGTCTTAACAACCATGCTACAATGTAAATGAAAATATCTCTATCGTGACTTTAAAAGTTATGTGACCTAGATGACATAAGCAAGCATGTTAGTATGTATTTGGAGACAAACTCATGCTCAGGATAGTATGCAACTGATGGTAACTAAACATATATTTTAAACTCTTATTAAAAATATTATATGTGGTAATTTTGTGAATGCATATTTTATTTTGAGAAAACATATTCTCTTTTCTTTAATATTTAAGACTATAATATAGTTATAACATTTCTCTACTCCATCATCTCTCACCCTTCCCAGTATCCCTCCTTGTTCTTTGAGAAAAAATATTCTTAATAATCTGTGTTAATATTCTAAAGATATTAAGACTTTAATTTGCATGCATGTTGAGACTATTCTTCAATGTTTGCTGCAAAATATTTGATAATTGACTCAATAAAGTATAGCTTAAGTACTAGTCTTTACTGTACTATATAAATAATTACATAATTAAACAATAATTACATTGTCTAATAGAACCTCTATCTTATGAGAACTAGAACCCAAGGTTAAGAAGAAATAAACATACAGAAAATGGGTTGTAACTTAAGGAGAGCTGGCAGTAAACCTTTTACAGCTTTATGTCCTGTGACTAGTGTGCCTTTTGTCAGTCTGCTTCTGCAAAGAGGATCTCCTGGTGAGATGAAGCAGTTATGTGAATGAGACACGTAGGGGACACATCATGGTTGCCATCTGGTGAAATAGCAGATTCTCTCTGGTCCCTGCTTTATTTTATCTTCTCTAAAATTGTTTTCTTGTTTTGTTTCTAGTCTCCCTTTGGTTAGGCTTGTCACTCTACACTACAATTCGTGTGTGTGTGTGTGTGTGTGTGTGTGTGTGTGTGTGTGTGTGAGTCTGTCTGTTTGTCTGTCTGTCTGTATGAAAAGTGTGCACATCTCTCTTCATATTCATCTAATATCTGTGTATGTATTTGCTTCTATTTAAAATAGGTAAATATTATATTTTCTTATAAATATATTTATACCAAAACAAATATGCCTAAAATAGATATAATTCTAACATAGTAGCTTCTAATGTAGCAGTTGCCATAGTCATGAATTTATTGAGCTTGCTTAATTGAAACATTTAAAAACCAGGGTCATAAATATAAACGTTTTATTTTTTCAAATCAGTGTATTAAACAGGCAATGGGCATGATTTTAAAAGCTGACAGGCCAAGGAATATAACGTACTTGGTCCATGTAATAGTAAGATAATTACTTTTTTATGTTAGTATTTGCTTTTTCACATGCATTATATCTCAACTTCAGTTTTCCTTCCCACCACTTTTCCCAGTTCCCTCCATTCCCCCATATCTACTCCTCCTCCATTTCCCTTAAAAAAAAAAATAACAGTCCTTCTTGGGATATCAACCAAACATATCATAACAAATTACAATATGACTAGCACAAACACATGAAGACTGGATGAGATGACCCAGTAGGAGGAAAAGTACGCCAAGCTCAGGCAAAAGAGTCGGAGACACCTCCACTTCCACCGTTAGGACTCCCACAAAAAACACCAAAGAAATACAACCATAGCTTAAATGGAGAGGACCTATGTCAGATCCACAAGGCTCTCTTGTGTCACCCTCAGTAAGCTTGTATGTGCCCCACTTAGTTGATTCTATATGACATGTTCTCATGGTGTCCTCAACCCTTTTTACTCTAGAATCCTTCCTTTCCCTTTTCTGTGGGGTTCCTCTGGCTTTTCCTAGTGTTTGGTTGTGAATCTCTGCATCTGCTCCCATGAGTTCCTGGATAATGGCCTCTGATGGCAATCAGGACTGATTATGGGAACAGCAGAATATCATTAGGAATCACTTTACTGATTTTTCTTTTCTTTTCTTTTCTTTTCTTTTCTTTTCTTTTCTTTTCTTTTCTTTTCTTTTCTTTTCTTTTCTTTTCTTTTCTTTTCTTTTCTTTTGCCAGCCATATTTGAATCTTCCCTGGGCCCCTGAACTTACCAATCTCTGGTTCCTAGCTATCCAGGTAGTTTCAGGTGTGAGTTCTCTCTCATAGCATGGGCCTTCAGGTGGACCAGTTATAAGTTGGCCACTCCCACATACATATTCTGTGTCATTACCCCATACATCTTGTAGGTTGAAAATTTTGGTTATTTTATGTAGTATCTTGAGATTCAATGAATAATTCAAAAGACTGAGCATCCTTTGAGACATGAATAACTGACCACCTAATATATATTGTGAAATATTTCAATAAGATATGAGTCTTGATGAGATATACAATTTATGCATACATATATTTTATATACCTGTTGACAGATACAACTCTATCATTTCAAAGAACCTGACTCTATATCTTATATATTTGTGAATAGCTGCCACTACTAAGAAGTGGGTTTGTTGTTATCAGGAACTGTTTCCTTGTTTATCATGGCTTGGTTCTCTGTTAATTTACGAAGAGTTAGAGTCAGAGACATTAATTGAAATGCTTCAAATGAAATCATGTGAAGAACACAAAATTTCTGAGAGAAAATCTACTGTGCTAGTTAAATGAGAACCTGAATAGATGCTACTAAATGTTTCCTGCATGTTTGCTAATATAGAAGATAAAGATGAAGATGTGCTTCAGAATAGAATAGATTCATGGTCTTTTCATTATATTATTGCAGATCCTGTTTTCCCACTGAGAAACAATCCATATACATTTAAATGGGACAGAGAAACAATGTCACAGAATTTATCCTCCTGGGACTCACTCAGGATCCAGCTGGACAGAAAGCATTGTTTGTCATGTTTTTACTCATCTACATCGTGACAATGGTGGGCAACCTGCTTATTGTGGCCACAGTGATTGCCAGCCCCTCCTTGGGCTCCCCAATGTACTTCTTCCTCGCTTATCTGTCAATCATGGACGCTGTTTATTCCACTTCCACATCACCCAAATTGATTATGGACTTACTCTCTGACAAAAAGACTATCTCATTCACAGCTTGCATGGGCCAACTCTTTACTGAGCACTTATTTGGTGGTGCTGAGGTCTTCCTGCTGGTGGTGATGGCCTACGATCGCTATGTGGCCATCTGTAAGCCTCTTCACTATTTGACCATCATGAATCGGCAGATTTGCATCCTTCTATTGGTGATAGCCTGGGTTGGTGGGTTTGTACACTCTGTGATTCAACTTGCTTTTGTGTCTACTCTCCCTTTCTGTGGACCCAATGTCATTGATCACTTTATCTGTGACATGTACCCACTCTTGACACTTGCATGCAGTGACACTTACTTCATTGGACTCACTGTGGTTGCGAATGGTGGAGCAATTTGTATGGTCATCTTAATTCTTCTCCTAATCTCATATGTATTCATCCTAAACTCTCTTAAAAACTACAGTCAGGAAGGGAGACGCAAAGCCTTATCCACCTGCAGCTCCCACATCACTGTGGTGGTGCTCTTTTTTGTCCCCTGCATTTTTATTTATGTTAGGCCAGTGTCTAACTTTCCCATTGATAAATCTATAAGTGTAGTTTTTACAATTATCACTCCCATGCTGAACCCTTTAATATATACTCTGAGAAATTCAGAGATGAAAAATGCAATGCAGAAACTCTGGTGTAAAACATCAACTACAGGCAGAGTAAGAGTGCACTCCCCACACTGAGGACTTCTGTTGTATTTCTTAAGTAATAGACAGCCAGCAGATTTAAACAAATGATACTGTACCCACTTATTTCTTTACTAGGTATTAAGGTATTAAAGTATTAATACCTTAATAAGTATTGTTGATACTATATTATTTTATGATAAATCTAATTATAGATTATAAAAATAGTTCTACTTAGATAAGTCGATTATAAAACTATGTTGCCCTTGAAAACATTTCAATTTTATTCAATTTGTAACTTACAAGAATGTGTGTTTTATAAAAGTAGAAAACACACTACTACCTTTAAAAGACTGGTGTCAAACAAAAAGGTTCCCTATAACTGCTGAGTCTGGAATGGCCTTGGTGGAGACAGAATGACATGGTTCCTGCCCCTGGGACAGGGCCAGCAGACATGGGTCTCTACGAGTATCGAGCATCAGTGACTGCCATGGGTATGAGGCTTGTTTGTATAATATTGTACATATTTTACACTCTTCTTTTAAGGAATGTTCTCCCTGTTAACCCTTCTGACTCCGTGATAACCAGACAGCACAAGCCCAGGAGGCAAAAGTGTGGCTGATGCCTCAGCAAAATGGTAAACTCTGGGATCTTCACGAGGATACAAGGGCAGGCAGATTCCTGAGTTCAAGGTCAGCAAGGGACACAGGAAGGTTAGGGACAGCTGTAGTAGAAACAGTAATTTCAGGAATGGGTCCCTCCCAGATAGCTTACCTGTGCTTAACTCTAAATCTGTTTGCAATGTTAAAAGAAAATATGTGCTTTCGGTTTCCTAAGAATTAAGGTGTGTGTGTGTGTGTGTGTGTGTGTGTGTGTGTGTGTGTGTGTGTGTGTGTGTGTGCGTGTGTGTGGGGGGGGGGGGGGGGGGGGGGGGGGGGGGGGGGATGCGGGGTGCTCTGGATGCTGATTCATAGGATGATCAAAAGGAAACCTGGAGTAAATGACTGGATTGATATGTAAATTAAATGACTGGGCTTATGATATGTAGGTGTTGAGCTATCCAGGGAACTGTTTAGAATAGCAAAAGAGAACTGCTTTGGAGAGCTGACTAGAGCAGAAGAGAGAAAGAAAGAGAAAGAGGGAAGAGGGAGAGGGGGAAAGAAACAGAGGGAGAGAGAGAGAGAGAGAGAGAGAGAGAGACAGAGAGAGAGAGAGACAGAGACAGAGGGACAGGGAGAGACACACAGAGAGGCAGTGAGACAGAGACAGAGAGAGACAAGGAGAGCCATCTAACAATCTCCAGAGGAAGCAGATCAGAGAGAAAGAAAGCAGAAAAAAGAAAGCAGAGCAGGCTTGCTGGAGAGCTGTCTCCTGCTGAGCATAGGCTGCCAGGTTGGACCCGGGATTTGTCTTTGAGTCCTTTGTCTTTGCTGCTCCCAGACATCCCTCCTTTCCCCTCTCCAAGGGGAGCCTGGTCCTTGGCTGATGTGCCACATTGGACAGGGAAAAGCCAATGAGGCATCAACCCTACACAAAGAAATACAAACAACTGGGTAAAGCTTCAGAGGATAAAACCCCTCCCACTTCCTCCCTATTTAGGAACTTTAATGTGAATTTTAGATGAATTGCTTTTCTATTAAAATAAGTATTAGATTTTCTTTTTTCTTTTTCTTTTTTTTTAGTTTTATAAACTGTTCCTGTTTTTATTTTCGACATTGTAATTTAATTACATTTCTCCCTTCTCTTTCCTCCTTCTTAACCCTCCCTTATATCCTTCAGAGATAGATTCTAGACTTGATCACACACAAAACAACTCCCAAAAATCTAAGTTCAAACAAAATTGAAGAATTGTGGTTGCTTGTCTTGATAAGAATTAAAGTGATAATTAGGGAATTATAACAGATTGACAATTGTAAGTTATCTGTCTCTGTGCCTTAGAGCTCTTCTGTTAGAGTTTGTTTCGCAGAGAAAGGGAGGCTGTTCTGGTATGATTGATTAAGGGAAGTAAAATGCTTTCTCAACAATGATAGCATAAAATTTTCTGTGACATATTGAAAAACAGCTTATGCCTAAAGCATCATATACTCTCAGTGTGAGAATCAAGTGAAGCTAGCAACATACAGAAAATAATTACAGTATAGAAAGATTTTTCATATTTTGAGAAATAAAATATAGGTTAAATACTCAAATCTTAGTGTGTTGTTTCATATAGTACTTTTAGCCTTTATCCTGATCAAAATGAGAACTGATAGGAACTCACATTGCTAAACTAGGTTATAAATCAAAGAGATTGGGCAGAGACTATCTTCTAGCTCTGCAGCTTTAAGGACAGATCTCCTGAATGAAATGAAGCAGTAATGTGAATGAGACACATAGATGGTGTATCAGCATCCTTCTTTTGTACTAACAAATTGCTGTGTGTGGAATTCATTTGCTTGCTTCTTGTCAAAATGCTTTCATCTGCAGGTGAATGTTATACTCATATTTATATATAAAATAGATATTTTGTAATAGATAAAATTCTATCCTTTATCCAAAAGTTAGTTCAAGAGGTATATTGTGGACCATGTTTATATTTTCAATTAAATTAACACAGATCTGGATTATTTATTATGATTCAATACTCACGATTTTGCCAAGGCATAGATCTAAGTACCTAAGATTTAATTTAAAAACAAAACAACGTAACATTGAGAATCATGTGTTTTGGATTTTCCTACGATAAAAATAACAAAAGAGACAACCCTGGAAGTTAATTAAGTTGCTGATGGCCACATAGTTGAGATAATCTGTGAGTGTAGTCCATTTGGTCCATTCTTCATCCCTCTGTTTCTTCTTTCCAGAATGGATGCCTCCATTATTATGTGTCACTGTAAACACTGGATTTGAAATGTAGAGTTGTTTTCTGGTCACTGTAGTCATTGAATTGTTCATACCAATTACTACTGTGGGAGGTTTTTCAAGTAAGGAAATTAATTGGATAATTGCTGTTATAAAATATGTAAAAAATAGTTTATTCAAAATAATGAAAGAAGAGGAGGTTTAAGGCTTCGTTCATGGAATAATTCATTCATGGGCTTCTTCATAGTTTCATGCATGTCCTGTTTTTGTGAGCTCTTGTCTGCAATATGCCTTAAAAAGAGTAATAGGGCAGAGAAACAATGTCACAGACTTTATCCTCCTGAACCCACTCAGGATCCCTTTGGGATGCACCTGGTGTGTTGGAGAGTTTGAATGGCAAGTGTTCAGAAGTCACTGACTTCAATTTCTTGATCTTCCAATCTGCAAACAGAAGCATGTCATTATACTTAGAGCCAATGTCTTCTTGGAGCTTTCCCCAAACTATTCCACTTTATTTATTTCTGAAACTTTACATTAAAGTTCTAGTTTGAGTTCTATTTTCAGAAAACCTTGTATTTTAACTATCCATCTTTCAAATTTCCACTTTCTCCAATCTCACTGCATATCTTACCATAACAGTATTTAAATAAAATACTAGATTCTAACATAGCAATTGATAATAGAGATGAATTGGTTTAGTTTAGCTAAATAAAATTAATGAAGTCAAGATCATACGTAGAGAAGTGGTATGACCTCAAATGGGTAGGTGTTTGATGTACAGGATTATAGCTCTCCACACATGAGAAAGCCTTATGAAATAATTTTTCTGGTAACACACTGACTTTATGGGTCTCAGGTCTTCTTTCTGATGGTGACAGCCTATGATTGATATAAAGCCATCTGTAAGCCCCTGCACTATCTGCCCATTATGAACTGTCAGGTTTGTTCCAGCAACCTTCTGGCCTGGAGAGGATTGAGACAAGACACAGAGCAGGACTCTTGTGTGGCTTTAAAGATGGAGGATCTCCAAACATTCTAGCTCTCTAACTGTACTGAAATGCTGATTATAACTTCTAAAAAGTCCTAAATACTTTCCTGCCTTTTCTGAGGATAAAAAGCTGCTGGCTTAGGTGATTGACAACTGCAGCCTAACAGCAGGGATTAAGTAATGTGGCCTTTGCTCTATCTCTGCAGAAACTGGGTGGCTCTAACTTTGAGCCTGCTAGAAAAAAGTTGTGGGAAGAAAAAAGCACACTTTGAAAATTTATTATAATGTTTATTTCTAAGCTGTAAAAATTACCTATGAAAGCTCTCTAAGAAAAAGGGGGAAAGCATAAAGATCCTAAGCTGGACAGGGGAATTCTTTTTTTTCTTTTCTCTTTGTCCTCAGTACTTATATACCTTTCAGAATAATGATCACATGGTAAAAGTTCATCACAAGTATACAAAAATTCAAATCATAAATCGAATAAGGAGTTTACAACAATGAATATTTACATACATATCCATTAGGAGTAATTATCTGGCTAAACATCCATCACCTGCCACAGCTCCTTTGAAAACCATAACTGTTATTAGTGAAGTTTTGTATAGATAAACTCAATCAATATTTTATCTTCTGTCCTATCACCTCTAGCAAATCTTTAATTCCCTTTTTATGGCCTTTGGTTAATGGTTTTACAACCTCTTGGACTGTGCTCTGAGTAGTAAAATGTCTGGTTACTATATAGAAGCAATTAACTGGTGACACATGGAAGACTGGCAGAGTTCTCGTTGCAGATTTGACTATTAGAAGAGACTTAATAGCAGTCCCACTATAAAAGAGTTTAATAAATACTGATATAATTTTAGAAATTCTTATAGGATAATCATAAAGAATTAAGAAGTCATCTATTTGACTACAGTGTCACTACAAGACAGTACATCTTTGTAGTTCTGCAAGATCTGCTGAAAAGGGGTGGGCTAATAACTAGTGATTGTCATATATGTTTAATAATAACAGGAAAAGCATATGAATAGGAGAAATCTTTCCTAAAATTATTTTCTCCTGGCCCTTGCCTACCCAAGTTCTGTTCTAGAGGTTAATCTAAGCTGGTCAACTCAGGAAGATGGCCAGCCTCTACTCCTCTACTTCTCTTCTTCTCTTCTTCTTCTTCTTCTTCTTCTTCTTCTTCTTCTTCTTCTTCTTCTTCTTCTTCTTCTTCTTCTTCTTCTTCTTCTTCTTCTTCTTCTTTCTCTCTCTTTTTCTCTCTCTCTCTCTGTCTGTCTCCTCCCTCCCCCCTCTCTCTTCCTCTCTCTCTTTGCCTTTCTCTGCCACTAGTACCATCTTAACCCCTCTCCCCATGCCCTTAATAAACTATTCTACCCTATACTGTCATGTGGCTTGTCCCTCAGGGGGAAGGGATGCCTCAGCATGGGTCCACTACTGAGGCACCCCCTTCCCTCATACCTGACTACACTTCCATAGACTATAGATTCCCTCCTCTTTGTCTTTTTATAACCAGTACTTGCATTCATTGACACCTATTTTACTGCCCCCACAGTTGTTGCCAATAGTGGGGAGATCTGTATGGTAGTCTTCTGTGGAGTCCTTATAAAATCTCTTAAGACTGACAGGAGAGAGGTACAAAGCCCTGTTTACCTGAAGCTCTCACATCACTGCGGTTGTCTGCCCTTTGGATCCCCGTGTTTTATATTATATCTGTTTCCATCTTTCCCAATGATAAATCCATAAATGTTTTTATAGCTATCAAACCCATGTTGAATATTTAATATACACCTTGAGAATTTGAGATATAAACATGTTAGAAGAAAATTCTGGTGTTAAAATGTAATTATAGGTATAATATTAAACATAATTTCTTCACACTAATTACACTTGATATATATTCTGAAGCAAGGAATAGAGAGAAACTTCTTTTATTCATTTATGTTTCGTTTGTTTTGTTTTAGATCTAGGGTTTCTCTGTGTAGCCTTGGCTGTCTAAGAACTCACTTTGTAGACCAGGCTAGCCTCCAAATTAGAGTTCCATCCACCTCTGCCTTCTGAGTGCAGGGATTAAAGGTGTGTAGCACCACTACCCAGATCAGTGAGGAACTGTTGACAAAGATGTCATCATTAACGCAATCTCTTCTCTATGGGTATGACTCTTCTGTCTACATATTATTAAAACTAGAGTAAATAATTTATTGTTTTAAGATTAATTTTCTAAGAAATTAAAAATGATGTACATAAAATTGTCACTATATAGGTATAAAAATAAAAGTAAGATCCATTGAAAATGTATTTTAATTGTATATGATTTCTCCATCTTTTGAAGTAAAGGTGAATATCTAAAAAAGATTTATTAGTTATGTATACAGCATTCTACTGGCATGTACACCAGTAGGCCAAAAGAGGGCACAAGATCTCATCATAGATGGTTATGAACCACATGTGGTTGCTGAGAATTGAACTCAGACCTTCTAGAAGAGAAGACTGTGCTCTTGAACTCTGAACCATCTCTCTAGTCCCAAACTAGAGCTTCTTTTTCTGTCTTCATAATTCCTTATTTTATGAAATGGTCACATTCCTTAATATTGTATTCAACTGAAACAGTTTGCTTACAAATTAAAAACAAAAACAAAAAACAGTTCATTGTATTATGAATGTTTTTCAATTTTATGTAAAACAAACAACAACCCATGTTCTGTAGTCTTCAGTTATCTTGTAGTACCTTTATTTGGAGAACATAGCAGTGCCTTCTTTGTTAAGTTGTCCTCTGATCTCCATATATACATCTTTACTTACAGGCTAACATAACATACAGGTGATAATGATGAATACAATTAAACTATTCAACAAGTGTACTACTATCTGAATGGCCTATATTGACTGTCATTGGAGCTATCTTTCAGTAATTCTTGACCTTCTGTATTTTGTTATTTTGGTGAACATTTTAGATTTGTGATATAAAATATCAAATTAACTTCAAGCCTGTTTGTTTAGAGTCCACCTATTTTTGCACTCTATTTTCCTTTTTTTTTTTTTTTTTGGTCACAAAGTTAAGCAGTTATCCCCATAGGTATTCACTCTTCCATTTACTGGCTAATGATTTTAAGCTCACACATTTGCATTTGTCTAGTTCATCATCTTATTTTGATTTTTGATATCAAAGCTACCAAATGATTTCTATTACAAAATAAATAAATAAATACATATTATATTGAAGGCACTGTAGTTTAGCAATATACAGGGATTATATGGTCCTATAATATATTTTTATAGGTACTAATAACTTTAGTCTGTGCTGGTTTTTAATCTTTATTAAATTATTTCATTTATTTACATTCCAAAAGTTGATCCCCTTCCTGGCACTGCTCTCCACAAGTTCTTCAACACATCTCCCTTCCTCCCCCTCATGTGAGAGGGTGCTCCCTCACCTGCCTCCTCCATCTCACCCCTACCAGCATCCCTCTTCATTGGGGCATCAAGTTTCCACAGGATTAAATACATCCTCTCCCACTGAGGCTATATAAGGCAATCCTCTGTTACACCTGTGCCCTGGGCCACAAACCAGACTATGTATGCTTCTTAGTGTTTGCCTTCCTCTCTGGGTGCTCTTAGGGGTTCAGGTTAGTTGACACTGTTGTTCTATGGGGCTGCCATCCTGTTCAGCTACTTTAGTCCTTCCCCTCGCTCTTCCATAGGGGTCTCTGGGCTCAGTCCAGTGGTTGGCTCTAAGTATTTGCATTTGTCTCAGTTCGTTGCTGTTAGATCCTCTCAGAGCATAGCCATGCCAGGCGTCTGTCTGCATACACAATACACCTCAGTAATAGTGTCGGGATTTGTGCCAGTATATGGGATGAATCCCAAGTTGGGCAGGTCTCTGAATGGCCTTTCCTTCAGCGTCTGCTCCATTTTTGTCCCTGAATTTCCTTTAGACAGGGACAACTCTGGCTCAAAAATTTTGAAGATGGGTGGGTGGCCCCATCCTGCAACTGGGACCATGTCTATCTACTGGAGTTGGTCTATTCGGGTCCTAGCTCCCTATTGTCGGGCATTTTGGCTAGTGTCATGCCCATTGCTTCCTGGTAGTCTCTCATATCCTAGGTCTCTTGGACTTTCTAGAGGTTCCCCCCTTGCTCCTAACCCCCACTGCTGCATATTTTGATTCATTCTCATGGCCCTCTGGGCATCTCTTCTGTCTCTCTCCATCCTGATCCTGCCCTTCCTTTTCTTCTCCCCCGCCCCCCTTCTCCTACTCAACATCCTTTATCTCTCTGTTTATATTTCAGGTATCCACACTTGGGCCTTTCGTCTTGTTAAGCTTCTTATGGTCTATGAGTTGTATAATGGTATTTCTGAACGTTTTGGCTAGTATATGCTTATCAGTGAGTATATGTCATGCATGTCCTTTTGAGTCTGGGTTACCTCACTCAGGATGATATTTTCTAGTTCCATCCATTTGCCTACAGAATTCATTATGTCCTAGTTTTTTAATAGCTAAATAGTAGTTCATTGTGTAAATGAACAACATTTTCTGTATTCATTCTTTTGTTGAAGGAAATCTGGGTTGTTTCCAACTTCAGGCTATTACAAATAAGGCTGCTATGAACATAGTGGAACACTTGTCCTTATGGTATGGTGGGTATCTTTTGGATATACTCTCAGGAATGGTATAGCTGGGTCTATGTCTATGTGAAGACATAGCTAACTTCTCTGTTAGCATTTGAAATCCTGTGTTTACTTGTCTCTCTCAGTGCTGGGACCCCAACACTGGCTTAGATCTTGTTTCTGTGCCACAGTCTCTGTGAACTTAAATGTATATTAGAGACACTGTTCTCTTGAAATCATCCATCACTTTTGTGTTTTGCAATCTTTTGCATCATTTTCTGCTTCAATTCCCCAGTCCAGAACGAAGGCATTTGATGAAGATATCTCATTTAGGACTAAGAGTTCCAAAATTTCTCTCTCTGGACATTTTCCAATTATAGATCTCTGTATTAGTTTCCATATACTACAAGAAGATCTGACAACGACTCAGCAAGACACTGATCTATTAGTGATCTATTAGATCTACAATTAGGAATCATTTCATTAACATATTCCATTGGCAGAATAATTGTATTAGGTTTTTCACTAACTCTATGAACTGTCTAGTCTTAGATTCTTGGGCACTTTGTTAGTATTGTGAGACCCCAAAGTGCTTCCCCCTGAAATGTAAAGCCCCTAAATGGTCCCCTAAGCCCGTTTTCCTGATCTCTAAGAATATAGCCAGTAAGTAGCTCTTTGTTCTCTAAAGCTAGCAAGAAGCCTTTTGTTCCTCTACCTTAGATGACCCAGTCTGCCTGCCTGTGTCAGAGACCCAGAGAAAACTGCAAGGACAGGCAGTAGCTCACTCCCTCTCCTTGTTCCTTCACCAAGGACAGGTCTGATCTAACCAAAGCAGTCCCACCAAAGAAGAGCTGTAGCTCATTCCCACTCCCAACTCCTCCTAATCCCTCACTCTTTCCTTTAAAAGTCCCCTACTGTTACTGCTAGGGGTCGAATTCCCCTGCCCTGTGCAGTGAAAGGAGTTCATCCTCAGCTAGCTGACAATAAACCTCTTGCGGTTTTGCATCAAGCAGTTTCTCTCGAGTCTTTGGGGGTGCCAACTCATCCTGGGACAGGAGTGACCCTGTTTTGGGGGTCTTACAGTATCAAGTATGAGTTTTGTCTCACAGAATGGGTCCAAAATCCCATCTAAACATGGTAGTTATTTCTATAACATTTGTGCCATTATTGCACCAGTATGTATTGCAGACAATTCACTGTTGATGGTGGTAGGGTTATAGATGCAGATACTAATGATTGCCTCAAATAGAATGTAGAGTGCCTCCAGCACCATGATTGCTAGTCAGTATGGATAAAAGATGTAGTTGGGCTCCAGCTTGTCTTCTCCCCGTTAAATGACATATAAGTGCATCTTACCATCAGGTTGTGGGAAGAAATCAACAGCATTAACAATGACCTATGATCTTTGAGGGTTTCACTGGGGACCCTTACAACAAGATTGTAACCTCTTTGACACTGAAGGTTTTACTTGGTGTCATAAATTATTGGTTTGTAACTTTCCTTTCTGTGGGCCCAACTACTTCATATGTGATGTGTACTCTTTACTGTAGCTTGTGAGACATAATTCATTGATATTACACTTGTTGCCAATCGCAGAACAGTCTACATTGTGACAACATTGCAAAAACTACTAATTGTGAATAATTTATTTCATTAATATTGTGATGAAACTAAGAAGAATGTATGTTTTCTAGAAATAGGGGGTGGGAGGTAAGCCACTGACTGCCTGTCATTCTTTTGAGAGTCTCTACAGGCAACTGACTGAGACAAATGCAAATACTTTCAGCCAACCATTGGATTGAGGTCAGGACCAATATGGAAGTGTTAGAACAAGGACTAAAGTAGCTGAAGGAAATTGCAACCTCATAGGAAGAACAACATTGTTAACTAACCTAGACCTCTCAGAGCTCCTAAAGCCTAAACCAAACACCAAGGAGCAGAGGTGGCCTGGTCCCTGGCCCCAGGGCACATGTGGAGGAGAAGGCTGCCTTGCATGGCCCCAGGGAAGAGGGATGTTGATGGGGCTGAGGTGGGAATGAGTGGGCAGGTAGGGGAGCATCCTTTCAGAGGCAGGGGAGAAGGACCAGGAAGTGAATCAACTTTTGAAATGTAAATAAATAAAAAAAATTAATAAAAAAAGAAAAATCATTACAAGAATTCAATTTGGAAAAAATTAGAGGTGAAGTATTTATCTACAAAAGTTATGGAAATTTTCCAACTCTGGACTAGATGTTTCACATAATGATTTGCTTTTCAACATTTGGTCATTATTCATTCATGTTTAGATCATGAATCTTGGATGGCAGAAATCATTAGAATTACTAGAATGTTGGCCCATGATGGTAAGTACTTGGGAAGCTGAAGCAGGAGAATTGTTAGTTTAAGACAGGATTTAAAAAATTCTGAAACTATTAACAGAAAAGCCCACAAAACACTTTAGAAAAAGACACAATCTAAAGTGTCCTGAAATGGACTCTATGAATTCATGACCTAAGATCAAGATGTTTTTCTTTTTTCATTTAAGCTTCTTAATGTATTTTAATAATTTTCTTTCTCTCATGTTCTTGAGATCTTCCTCATCTCATAACCCATCCAACTTTATGTTTTTTCTTTATCCCATGTCCATATCTTTAAAATATAACATTAAATACAGAAAAAAGGAAGTCAAAACAAACAAAACCCAAAAAGACAAAAAGTTAAATGAACGAAGACAACAAAACCTCCGTAAAAATAGATTTTCTGAAGTATTTAAGTCAGTCACCTCAACTGTAATTTTACATCTAGTAGAATTTGTGCAAAGGTCAGCACACACATAAAATTTATCAGAAAGAGCACATTGGAGGTATCAGTTCTCTAGGGCATAATTCTTTAGGGATTTAATTTGAAGGAAGCACACTGGGGGCAATTTGAAGAGATCAGTAAAATATTTAGCATTTCATTATGAAGTTCTTGTTTTGCCTCATAAAAGAATTCTCTTGGGCATTTTATGTTATCATTGGTTATAAAACAAAAAGTTGGGGCTGGTGAGATGGCTCAGTGGGTAAGAGCACCTGATTGCTCTTCCGAAGGTGCTAAGTTCAAATCCCAGCAACCACATGGTGGCTCACAACCATCCATAACGAGATCTGACTCCCTCTTCTGGAGTGTCTGAAGATAGCCACAGTGTACTTACATATAATAAATAAATAAAATCTTTAAAAAAATTTTTTTTAAAAAGTCAATAACATGGTACATATAAATCAGACTAATGCTGCTTTGTGAGTTATCAGTAATATAAAACAGTCTGTATTTTGTGATTACCCTGTACTGTGCACAACTGAAAAACATGCTAAGAGGATTACTTGGTTAAACAAATAGTGAACGTATGAGTAATATTGGAACAGGGCCTTTTATCTATCTATCTATCTATCTATCTATCTATCTATCTATCTATCTATCTATCCATCCATCCATCCATCCATCCATCCATCCATCCATCCATCCATCTATCTATCTATCTATCTATCTATCTATCTATCTATCTATCTATCTATCTATTTTTTTGAGACAGGGTTTCTCTGTATAGCCCTGGCTGTCCTGGAACTGACTCTGTAGACCAGGCTGGCCTCAAACTCAGAAATCCGCCTGCCTCTGCCACCCAAGTGCTGGGGTTAAAGGTGTGTGCCACCACCACCTGGCTGGAGCAGAGTCTTAATGCATGTTCCTGAAACAGCTTCAAATTTCATAATTCATCTTATATATCAACAGCTTTTCCCCCTGGATTTTAGTTGTGCAAAATCTGGAGTCTAAACTCTAAACTGTTTTTTGAAGAATGGAGAATGTTTACTGTGCTCTGTGCGAGCCTAAGGAGCTGTATCTATGTGGCAAAGCAAGTCTATCTTACATGGCCAAATGTTAATTTCTTTGAAGGCCTACATGTACTGATATGCTGGCAGTTTTGACTTTAAAAGTAGAAAGGTATTTTTTTCTAAGCTTGAAAATAAAACCACAAAAGCCTGAATTGGAATCAGTGAACAAAGAGGAGATACAAAATCAGTGAAATCATTGCAATGTTTTTTGTTATTAATGTTGTTTGTATTTGTTTTAATTTTTTTAAAAACAGGGTCAAAGAAGCTTAGTTCAATTGTCTTTCATAAATAGGTTGATGAAGTATTTCAAAGTTTTACACCAGAGACAGTAGGATAGTGCATGCACTTTATTTACTTTATAGAATGTTGACAGATTAATAAATTCAAACTGTCTGTAAACTTTATATTATTGTTTAAATGTATAAGACACAAGTGTGAGCGTGTTGCAAACATGAGTAATGTAATATGAATGTGTTTATCAGATATCTTATACAATTTAAAGTATGTAACTGTTATTATTATAAATTGTCACCTCCTTGTGGGATTTTACATTTTCTATTTCTCTGCAGATGCTTCATTCTTTTTAAAATTAACTGTTATAATTTATTTATTTATTTATTTTTGTTTTTTGTTTTTTTGTTTTTTGAGACAGGGTTTCTCTGTGTAGCCCTAGCTGTCCTGGAACTCACTCTGTAGACCAGGCTGGCCTCGAACTCAGAAATCCACCTGCCTTTACCTCCTGAGTGCTGGGATTAAAGGCATGCGCCATCATGCCTGGCTATAAAAAAATTTTATCTTTCAAATTAACATATAATGGTCATGTGCCACATTCCCTTTCCTTCTTCCAACTCTTTTCATAGCTGCTCTCCTGTTTCCAATCCAATATGTGGCCTCTATTTCTTCAACTGACTGAACAATCCACATATAAATAGATATAAACATATATGTCACAACAAAATTAGTAAAGGCCATTTCTCTTTAGTGAAGCAAATGTAGTCAATTTATTCAATGTTGTATCTACACACTTTATCTCATGTTTAACCTTTAACAGGACTGCATCATGACACCTCATCCCTTCCTTCTCTTATCTCCTCAACCACTGTTGTATTATTTCTATGAATATGACTAGTATAAGTATTTCATTCATTTCACCTTAAATATAATTAATCATTAATTATATTCCTTCTTGAAATGGAATATATTGCTTATCTATTTCCTCACTATTCCCACTTGGAAATCTACTTTGGTTTGATACTAAACCTTTGTGTGTGTATATGTATGTGTGTTGTACAGTGTTTTATTTATTTGTCTGCTGATGAGGAAATGAGATGCTACCATTTTTGACTATTATGAATAATTCTGCTTTCAACATCATTTCAATATTAATTATGGTTTATTTTTAAATTATTTTATGTATTTGCATAAATGAAATTTTGTTGAGGAAATTGCTAGGTAATTATGAAATATAGAAGTCACACTCACTTAATTTTTCTTTAAGTATTAATGTAAATATAATGTAATTACTGAGGTATATATATATATATATATAGTTTTGTTCCAAACATGTATTATAAAAAGTTTATGAAACTAGCTGACATTTTTACCTCATCTTTTTTGTGGCTCCTATTTCAAAAATAGAATAACATATTTATGTTTAGGTGCTATGATATATTTCAAAACAAAATATGTTTTTGGAGAATTAGTTCTCTTTAGTAAAAGGATCAAATAAAATTCTAATTTGAGATTCAAAAATACTGTTTAGAATATCTAAAGAAATGATTTGATCAACATATGAATTAGTACTTGCAATATTTATCCTATCACTTTTCATTTAATATTATAATCTTTAGCTGGGTCAGTTTTTCTTCAAAGTACATATTTTGTTTTGTTTTGTTTTGTTTTTATTGCTGAATGTAATTTTCTGTGTATTTGTATAACAATTTTTCTTTATTCATTTCTTGTTGATAGATGTCTGGGCCAATTACATCTCTTAGCTGCTGATTCTGTAATTTAGGCACTTTGAATGATGATGTGTAAATATTCAGGTACAAAGATGTCTGGCATATGTTGACTGGCATCATTGCTTTGGATAAACACAAAGGAGTTATATATGTCACGTTAGTTCTAGTTACAGATTTTTGAATAACTTCCACATACTGATTTCATATATATATATTCAAATATATATATATATATATATATATATATATATATATATATATATATATATATATATATTTCATACATATATATATTCAAAACTATATATATATATAGTTTTGTTTGGTGAGTATTAATTGTCCTTCTCCATCTTGTTTCATAACTTTTGGGTTAAAAACTATTTTGTTGTATATTAAAATGGCTACTCCTGCTTGTTCTTGGGACCATTTTCTTAGAAGACCCCCCCTTTTTTCAGCCTTTTTACTCTGAATTACTGTATGTCTTTGTTTTTGAGGTATATTTCTGGTATGCTGCAAAATGCTGGATCCTGCTTGCTTATCCAGACTGTTAGCTTATGTCCTTTTATTGGGAGATTGAGTTCATTGATATTGAGAGATATTAAGGAAGGGTGATTGATTTCTTCAATTGGATTTTTGTTGTAGGTTGCATTATGTGTATGTGATTCTCTCCTTTTGGTCTTGTGACATGAATGATTTCTTGTTTTTTCTATGGTGTAGATACCCTCCTTGTGTTGGAGTTTTCCTTCCAGAATCCTCTGTAGGGATTGATGTTTAGATTCATGCTGTTTAAATTTGATTTTGTCCTGGAATATTTTGTTTTCTCCATCTATAATGATTGAGAGTTTTGCAGAGTATAGTAACCTGGGCTGACATGTGTGTTCCCTTAGGGTCTATATGACCTCTATCCAGGCTTTCTGGCATTTAGGGTCTCTGTTGAGAAGTCTGGTATAATTCTGATAGGTCTGCCTTTATATATTACTTGGCTTTTTTCCTTTAGAGCTTTCAATATTCTTTTCTTATTATGTGCATTTAGTGTTTTGATTATTTTGTGACAAGAGGAATTTCTTTTCTGGTGAAATTTATTTGGTATGTTATATATATTTGGTGTGTCTTCTTGTATTTATAGCCATCTTTTTCTTTAGGTTGGGGAAGTTTTCTTCTACAGTTTTGTTGAAGAAGTTTTCTGGTCCTCTGAAATGAGAATCTCCATTCTCTTCTATTCCTATTATTCTTTGGATTTGATCTTTTCATTATGTCCTGGATTCCCTGGATGTTTTGGGTTAGGAATTTTTATGTTTTGTAATTTATTTGACCTTTGTGTCCATACCTTCTAAGGTATCTTCTACTCCTGAGATTCTATCTTCTGTCTCTTTTATTCTGTTGTTGATGCTTGCATCTATAGCTCCTGACCTCTTTCCTAGGTTTTCCATTTCCAGGGTTGACTCCATTTGCGTTTTTCTTTATTGTTTCCACTTCCATTTTCAGGTCTTGGACTGCCTTGATCAATTCTTTCACCAGTTTGATTTTGTTTTCCTGTATTTTTAAAGGGATTTATTAGTTTCCTCTTTAAGGGATTCTACTGGTTTACTTATAGTTTCCTGTATTTCTTTCAGTGAGTTTTTTATATCCCCCTTAAAGGACTCTATTAACTTCATGAGATAGGATTTTATGTCAGATTCATGTTTTTCAGGTGTGTTGGTCTATTTAGTGCTTGCTGTGGTGGGAGGACTGGCTTCTGTTGTTTATAGTCTTATGCTTGCCTCAGGATGTCTGGTTATCTCTGGTGTTAACTTGCCTCAGTGTCTCTGTCTGAAGCATGCCTCCTGTGTCCTTGTGTTGCTGCAAGTCTCCTGGGAGACCTGTGGCCCTGGCTATAGCAGATCTGGGAGGCTTTCAGACTGTGGGGTCTTCAGTGGGGCAGACAAGCTGAAGATATACCCTTGTCACAAGGTGCAGGCCAGAAGGGAGGTGGAGTTTGAATGGAGGGGATGAGTCTCATGTAGGCTGGGCTCCTTACATGTCCCCAGACTCTGTGGTTATTTGGAATGGTCCCTTACCTGTTGTCTTGGGTGCTGCCAATCTCTTGGGAGGTCTTCAGACTCTGGTGTCTTCACAGGGGCAGACGCACTGATGGTCTGCTCTGGAGGAAGGTGCAGGCAGGAAGGGCTTGTTAGTTGTTTTTAAAATAAGGACATTATTATTGTGAAGAGATGAATTTTCAGTGCATTTGCAATTTGTATTTCTCTGTTGGTCAATAATGTTCAACATGGTTCCATACATTTATTGGTCATTTCTTTATATTTTGAAATCTATTTAGTTCAGTAAAGCATTGAATGTTTGAGATGTTTAACTTCTTGATATTTAAGATTATTTAGTTACTGTCTTAGTAGGATTTCTATTCCTGGACAAAACATCATGGTCAAGAAGCAAGTTGGGGAGGAAAGGGTTTATTCAGCTTGTACTCCCATACTGCTGTTCATCACCAAGGAAGTCAGGACTGGAACTCAAGCAGGTCAGAAGGCAGGAGCTGATACAGAAGCCATGGAGGGATGTTCCTTACTGGCTTGCTCAGCTTGCTTTCTTATAAAACCCAAGACTACCAGTCCAGAGATGGTACCACCCACAAGGGGCCCTCCCCCGTTTAATCACTAATTGAGAAACTGCCTTACAGCTGGATCTCATGGAGGCATTTCCTCAACTGAAGCTCCTTTCTCTGGGATAACTCCAGCTGTGTCAAGTTGACACAAAACTAGCCAGTACAGTTATTTATATGTAGCTATTAATTCTACACATCCACCAGATGTGTCGCTATCAAAGATTTTCATGCATTTAGTAAACTCTTTGTTTCTTCTCTAGTTGCTTCCTTTGTTATGCAGTAACTTTTAAATTCCATATAGTCTTCTTTGTCAATTCAGGCATTGTTTTATGAGTAACAATGGCCCTTCATAGAAAAATATTGATGAAACTTTAAAATAATTTTTTGTAGACAGTCCTATAATTTTGGGTAGCGCATTAAGGCTCTTGATTCATTTGGAATTCGTCTTCATGAAGGTTAGGAAGAGGGCAATGTTTAGAGGCTTTTTATATACTTTCTATGACTCTTAGATTTCTATTTTCATTTTTAACATGTTCTTTTATTAATGGAGCAGTGTCACAAGTGTGGGCAAACTGCCTTGTTTCAACTGTTTGTCTCCATTTCTAATTTTTAGGTGCAAAGATGACAGTTTGACTTTCTGGTTGATTAAATTTGTATTTCTCTATTCTTTAAAAAACGTTCAACTAGCATTAATTTACATATGTGAGTCCAGTTTTTCTAGTACATTTTTTTCAAGGTGTTGGCTTTTTTTTTTTTCAGTTTTCTGTTTTTTGGCATCTTTGTCAAAATTTAAGTTTTAGGTGGCTGTGAATACAAATGTATTTTTGATTTCTTTCTCTGAACATTCATTATTGTCATATATTAAAGCAATTGATTCATATATATTGATGTTACCTTGATCCTCATAAACATGCATTATATAGATGTGTGAAATTTAGAGAGAATAAATTAAGTTTAAAAAAACATGAATCTCAAATCTTGACCCTTGGCCCTTAAAATTAGTGTGAATTCTCTTGGGTACATTGCTGGTAACATCTCCTTTGGTTTTTAACACTTTTGTTGTGTGGTTTCTTCTAGATTCTGTCACTTTCTTGTCTAGGTAATGTTCATTTCTGTGGCAGGATTTTTCCTGTCCAATTACATTAAAATATTAGTGCAGCAGGAGGCCTGTGATTAAGTGGGGGTGGAGCGAAGGGTTGCAGGGACAGAGAGTGACTCAGAGGAGAGGGAAAGCCAAGATGGAGGCAACTTGGATAGGAAGAAGATCCTGATCCTATTTGGTTTGAAATAGCCACAGATAGCTATAATATCATGAAGGGTAGAATAATTCAGATCATTTGTCTAATCTAGATAGACAGCTTTTATCATTATCAATTATTTCTGAAATTATTGTATCAATTATTGTATTGTTGTGTTCATCACATGTCATTTATATGACATGGAAGCTCAACTCCATAAATTTAAATCTGTTTATATATACTCTAAAACCTGTACACAACGAAAGTGTTAAAAATCAAGGGAGATAGAATGTTACCAGCAATGTACCAGAGTATTCACACTAATTCTAAGAGCCAAGGGTCAAGATTTGAGATTCATGTTTTTTAAACTTAATTATGTGTAAACACATAATTATTGGCATATTGTGAATTGAAAATTTATTGGTATATAAATCTGACTTGTTAATTATAAGCTTCTAGAGTTTTGTTTCTACTGGGTTGCTGGGCATCGTGGCCACTGACCGTGGGGTGGATGGTTGTTGCGTGGGTCTGGCATGGCTGCAAAGGTAACTCAGGAGCTCTGTACTGCCAGAGAATTGACAGGCAGAGAGTAGCTAGATGAGGCATGGGAACTTGGTGGTTCTTTCAAATATTCCCCACAACACATTTCTATAAAAGTAATTAAAATTCTACAAATAACCCCAGTGTCTTTGATGTAATAAATCTATTATTAATGTGTACTGTATTCTTGATTTGTTGTATTGTATAGGTTTTAGAGTATATATAAACAGATTTAAATTTATGGAGTTGAGCTTCCATGTCATATAAATGACATGTGATGATTAAGAGTCAAATGTTTTTGAATTTATATTATTGTATCACATTTCAATAAAATTGGATTGGACATGTGAGTATTATATCATCTAAACTGTATTAAACTTTTAATAAGTTGATAAGCAATGATATATATATATATATATATATATATATATATATATATATATATATATATATATATTAGCATATCTCTCCTATAGTAAGCCTTGAACTTTTTTTTATGTCAGTGCATTCTAGATTAAAAATTTCAATTCCATGTTGATTGAGAATTGGGAATTTGGTTCTTTTACAACCTAACATTTTTGGTTTTGGTGGATAATTTGTTATTTATCATTAGGTTTCTAATTTATTTCTCTTGATTTTTGCTGATATTTCTTCCCAGGTACTTCTCTGAACATACAAACTGCATTGGAAGGAGTATGTAGAAGACACTAGTTCTCTGGGGCATGGATCCTTGGATAATTTAATTTGGAGCAAGTGCTTTGGGAAGTACTCAAAAAATTCAGTGAAATATTTTGAGGTTCATCATTAAGATCAAGTTGTTAATTCTCTTTGGGAATTAATGTTGCTTCAGGATATAAACTAAAACCCATTACTTAGTAGACACAAGTTACATTGGTGTAGACACGTAAATAACACAAGAATGCAAAAAGTTGAATTTTAAGATTATTAAGTATTATGCATATTTAACTAAGTATGTTATAAAAGTCTTATTTTTGAGTTAATGAGTGTTAATTTGTTTTTTCTTGACAAATTCTCAACAAGACTTTTTACATGAGATGGCACACCAAGTAATTCATCTTTACTTTTGAAGTCAAATATAGGTAAATCCACAATTTAAACTAAAATGCATTTAAATGGAAAGAACTTCGTTATATTTAATGCAAGTGAAAGGAGCTGTATATCTGTAAGATTTAAAGTCTCAGTAACTATGTGTGTTCTCATCCTGTTCTTGCCATTATACCTGGATTGATATAGTCACTATATAATCTTATCTTCATCAAACTAAAGTATGATTTTCAGGGATCAAAGGCAATATTTTAGATATCTAGGTTTGAAACAAGTGGCCAGAGAAGAAATAGAACACATAGCTAACATATTTATAGGAAATTACTACTTATTTTGAGTAAGTTGCACCACCCTTAAATATGCCCTTAAGTTATATCCAAAGAGTTTCATGCCAGGGCCAATTTTATAGAGTAGCTAGAAAAAATATAATTGCAATAACATCTTCAAATATTGTGTTATGTTTTGAAATATGTTCTAAGATAGAGAAAACCTATGGTGAAGCATAGCAAATTCCATGGCATAAATATATTTTATAGTAATATTTCATATTATGAACTATATATTTTTATTGGATACCATAACACATTGCAATGAATTGTCACTGTACATATGGTATTTTAAAATGCGTAGATGCTCTGTAGATGTTTCATTATTTTTGATTTTGGTAAAATATACCACAGAATGTCATGCAACCATTGCTGTTATACTTTGTGAATATGCACATATTTTAAAATCATTTCTAGTATGGTTTTCATGGATAGAGTAAATTTGTATTTATCTTTTTCTCATTTATATCTCTAAGGAAGTTTGACATTCAGTTAATTTAAGATGAGCTTTTAATGAACAATCAAAATGTTCTTGAAACAACTGCTGTTATTTACGTATTTAGACAGCTCATACTATGTAATCAGAAAGGCTATATCTAAACATTGGCACAAAATTTTCTGACATATAGTAGAGATATTATTTCATATAAGTATGCAAGCATAGTCTTAACATAACATTATACTTTCACTCTATTCTTTTACAGATGAAACACCCAAGTATCTGCCAGAAAGAAGCCTGAACATTCATTATTATTGTTGTATAATGGAGTTTTTGAAAATGAATTGGACATCAGGGGAAGAAATTCAAACTATCTGAGTAACCAAGCATGGGAGAATTGGTGAGAAAATTACCACATTGCAGCACAAAACTTGGAATAATTTCAAAATCAGCTGCTCTGTCTGCAGGGTCTGACGTCTAAGTGAGTTCAGCACACTCAGAAGAGCATATGGAAAAGAGGAACAATGTGACTGAATTTATCCTCCTGGGCCTCACCCAGAATCCAGAGGGCCAAAAGGTTCTGTTTGCCACATTCTTGCTCATCTACATTGTGACAGTAATGGGCAATCTGCTCATCATGGTGACCATCATGGCTAGCCAGTCCCTCGGCTCCCCTATGTACTTTTTTCTGGCTTATTTATCATTTATAGATACTGTCTATTCTACTGCCATTGCTCCCAAAATGATTATTGACTTGCTCTATGAAACAAAGACCATCTCCTTCCGGGCTTGTATGACTCAGGTTTTTATAGATCATTTATTTGCTGGAGCTGAGGTCATTCTTCTGGTGGTGATGGCCTATGATCGTTATGTGGCCATCTGTAAACCTCTTCATTATTTGACCATCATGAACCGGCGGGTGTGTGTTCTCATGCTGCTGGGGGCCTGGATTGGTGGCTTTCTTCACTCATTAATTCAATTTATCTTTATTTATCAGCTTCCTTTCTGTGGCCCAAATATCATTGATAGCTTTGTATGTGATATGTATCCTCTGCTAAAACTAGCTTGCACTAATACTTACCTTATAGGGCTTTGTATGATTGCTAATGGAGGGGCAATTTGTACTGTCACCTTTGTAATTCTCCTAGTTTCCTACGGGGTCATTTTACACTCCCTTAAGGCACATAGTCTGGAAGGGAAACGCAAAGCTTTGTACACATGCGCATCCCACATTACTGTGGTTGTTTTATTCTTTGTTCCATGCATCTTCCTATATGCAAGGCCTACGTCCACATTTCCAATTGATAAGTCTGTGACTGTTGTCTTAACTTTCATAACTCCGATGCTGAACCCCTTAATCTATACCTTGCGGAATGCAGAAATGAAAAATGCCATGAAGAGACTTTGGAGCAAAAAATCTAGCTTCATTGTAAGTGGGCTATATCACTCTTAAATAAGGGAACCCAGGAAATTTATTATTTTACAGAGAGAACAATATTATAGGTGACATTTATCTTTTTATTATTGATCTCTTTTGCCTATTTGGACACTTGTTAAAAAACAGGCATTAAAATTAACATTTAATGAGTTAACATTCACTCTTCAGAGAATATTCTTGTAAAAGCTTAGCACTTAATAAATGTAGTCAGTCATCCTAACTTAAATTTATTTTAATTCCCAATTTGTAAATGATTTCCTCAGTGTAGTTAGCAATATTAACACTTCCAGATGCCCATCTAATTTATGTTAAACATAAGCAACATTCTCAGAAATTCAACACATATTGAATCTAAACCATGCATAAGATGTTGTTCATTCCATGGTGGAGAAATTAAAAATAGTATAGATAATTGATTCCTGTGTGATAGGCGTCCAGCATGGACAACTAGAAAGTTCATAATTATTAGCAATAGAGAGATCAGCAAGTGGATAACATTTTGAAAATGACAGGGATCATGGTTTCTCCATTAATGCTGTCAGAGAATTAGGGAAGCTAAATTCCTGAAGAAAATCTGCTGTTTCCATGTATCATGTTCATACTGTGACTCAGTTGTATATAGAATCAATATAAATCTTTTAAATTTGTGCTTTCCAAATTAACTTGTCTAATTCCCACACCGAGTGTTGTCTTTGAGTTATTATATGAGATGGGAAAAAAGTTTAATTTCTTACCATAAAGTAATTTTCCCAAGTCATCTTTCCAATAACAACCCTGCAACACCACTCTTCTACAACATTTATTTATTTATTTATTTATTTATTCATTCATTCATTTATTTATTTATTTATATTTTAAACTTCAGATTTTATTCCTCTTCTGGTACACCCTCTGACTGTTCTACATCCCATACCTCCTCTCTGCCACCCCGTCTCCATGAGGATATCTTCATCCTTCATCCCACCATACGAGACCTGTAATTACAACACTGTATGCAGAATCTGAACTACTGCACAGTGTCAGATACACAGTTTTAGACACCTGAGATGTCTTAAATTTCTTCATCATTTGGTCATCTAAAGGACCAGATCCACATCAATATTTTATCAGATGTTTTCTGAGGATCAGAAATTGGTATGCAGCTCAGCTGGGCATGTCTATAAAAGCCTAACATCTCATGAAGCTGAGTCATAAATTAATTGGCTTTCAGATCATCTATAAGTTTCTCCAGTCACATGTATAGTATATCTTGAACAGTGGGACTATAGGTAGTTTCCTTGCACCCCAACTCCCCTAATTTTGTGGCCTTTCCAAATGTTCTATGAGGCATGTGAGTTTCAGAGTAATGGACATTGTATATGGTGTCTCAGAACTCATAGAGACTGTAGTAAGGTAAGTCAAGTAGAAGCTACAAGCTTACACCCAATCTTAGATGTTACGTAGAATCTCTTCTGCTATATCTTATTAGTTATGACAGTCATGAAGTACATTGTATGTTCAATCAGCTAGACTCTAGCTTTTGATATAAGAAAAAAAATGGTATTAGTTTGTAGAAGCAACTAAACAGGGTTGGCCTTTAAAGATATTTAATCTGCTATATCTTATCTCCACACGGAAATGCTTATCCTCTCAAATGTACTATAAGCTCATCTGTATTCTCTATAGGTTACTTTGAACATTTATAAGAAATCATCAGGTTTAGATGTGAGGAAGACTTAGGAGTTCATCTAATTTTAGAAGTCCCATGGTTGAGGATATGGATTTTCTTTAGATGTTGTTCTTTGAGTTTTCTAAATTGGAGCAATTGTGAACTGAGGGGAGAGTATATGGTGCACATTGAAAACACTGTTCTGCAGTAGTGTTGTAACCTCCTTGGGTATATGTGATGGTTGATATTAATTCTTGATTGTGATTTGAGATGGTTATGAGAACAATGATTCACAGCTCTGGGTGTGTCTAAGACAGTGCTACCAGAGTTGATTGGCATGTATGACAGCATCTGAGACTGGACTATAATCCTGAGATTAGGAAGCACCATCTAGTAGGCTGGAATTTGAAGGGAAGAAAAGCAGATCTAAGAGGATCCTGTTTTATGGAATATAATATTGGTCCGATTATATCTTTGTTTCCTGTAATTATGATATTCTGTATTACCAAAGTCCATAGCAATGGAGCCATACACTATTGAAGGGTACCCCTGAAACAATAAAATAAAACAAACTCAATTTTTATTTACAGTCATTCTTTTAAGTGTTTTGTGACAGCAACAAAGATTTGACTAGCGTAGTCTATGTTGTTTAATTTTTAATATTTGCATGAACTCAAATTTCTACAACTTTTGTTCCCATATTTGGATTTTTTTCCTTTTTTAAGATCTACACTATTCTCTATAAGTGATGAAATGTGGGCAAACATTTAGGTTACTAGTTTTTATAATCTGTTCTTTATATATGTTTTGAGGCACAAAATTCTGCTTGCAATTTATTTTCAGTTATTCCATTTTAACATTGTAGGAATCCCATAGATTTTATGAGACTTCTATAAATCCCTTTTCCTATTAGACCTAAATGGCTTCCAGAAACATCACTGAAATATGCTTTTCTTTTCCCTACGACTCTGGTAGTTAGAGTAAGAATCTGTCAAGCCCATCCATAATAATCTTTAAAGTTTTGTGTGTTAAATACATTTATAAAAAAGGTGTTAAACATTTATGTATGCAACATTACCTAAAAGTTTGAAAAATTATATTGTTATTTATTCACAGAAAATTTTACTTAGGATCGTATTTACTTCCTTTTATGTCTCTCCATTTACCCCCACCAAACCCTGCCCCTTACCCCCAGTGTCTATCTTCTTGTTACAAGTCTGATTTAACTTTATTATTATTATTATTATTATTATTATTATTATTATTATTATTATCATCATTATTAATTTTCCCACTCAGTCTAATTAGTGCCCACTGCCTATGGCTATAGGCGTTCAGGTACCGGAGTAAAGAGAAGAAGGAGTAGGGCATCTGTCATAGGTGTCTAAAGCATCTGCTGCTGGCTTCCGGCAGCAGAGAATTAAGAAAAGAAGCTTAGTTACTTGGGCTCTTTTTTCCTTGACTCAGGAGGAGACTCTTGAAGAACAGCTAAAAGGTTCAGTGTTCCTTAACTCTTCCTGAGTTAAGGGGAAAGAAAAAAGAAAGAAAGAAAGAAAGAAAGAAAGAAAGAAAGAAAGAAAGAAAGAAAGAAAGATAGATATACACTCAGACATACACACTCACTTGGTGAAACAGAAAAGGGTGACACTCCTGACATATATACATTTGGTGGATGGAGCAGAGCAACAGTCACAGTTTATTTTTTCTTTCAGCCTTTTCATTTCATCTTAGACAAAAATTCTGTATAAAATTACCTCACAGATGAAATGTTGCACAAAAGGGAGTTATGGAAGGATGTTGAGAGTAACTTCAAAGCAGTGAGTTCAAATCAACACGTTCACATGGCCTTACTTTATCATAGTACACAGCTGTTTCTACACCCTTGGACTTGAGCTAGGATCATTTTTTTTTCCTTGATCACAAGTCTGTCCCAAGCCTATTTCTCTTCTTAGTGCAATTTTTGAAAGTTCATTGCATTTCTTATTATGCAGCCTTTACTTACTATTCTATGAGGAAGTGCCACATTCTATTCTTCATTCAAACTATATTACATCTTCTAACAAAAAACCTAAAACCATCTCCTTAAATGTTTTTTTCTAAAATAATTTCAATCAATTCAGGAATTCTATAAACCAACAATATATCTAGACGGCATTAATTCATGAAAGTACATATATATGTTGATCTGTTGAAAAATTTCCCAATAAGCTGGGCTGATGCCCAGGAATCATTAGGCTATGTAATAGAGGTAGGAAAGACTTATCAGCAGTGAGAAGTAATCCTGGAGGAACTCTCTGGGGCTGGGCCTCTTCACATTGTACCCATCACAGCCATGAAAAACAGTGGGCCATCTCCAGAAAACTCTTTTTTTTTTTTTTTTTTTTTTTTTTTTTGCCATAGCCTTTCCTAGATGGCTTTTGTCATCTGGTCATATAAAAGTGAGTGTGGGGGGACACCTTTTAGGTTGTTTGCAACCTAAGAGCAGCCACATCTACAAAGAAAATGGACTCAACTTATCACCCGTCAACTGCTGATGTTCTTCTGGTAAAGATGACGCCTTAAGAATCCCTTTCTAATAGTTGATAGCATTCTAATAATTGTTTGATCTTGAGCAGATGCTCACAGAGGCTGTCAGTTTGTTGTTTATCAGCAATATTGCATTCAGAAAATAGCATTTCATAGTTCTCTTCCCTTGTTGCTGCTTTCTACATTCTTCCTGGCTCCTATATTATTATTTATCATGAGTCTTGGCTTGGAGAAACCTGCTATAGATGAATGAGCACCCAAAGTCACTTATTCTCATCAATATTGTTACCATGTAGGATAATTGATGAGTCTCCTTTTTCTTCTAGTTAAAGAATTAAATGTCAAGAAAAAAATCTCCACCTTAATAGGTAGCAGAAGAAAAATCTCACATATAATAAATAGGATCATCTGTAATTAACAGCTCAAGAAAGGCTTTTATTGACAGTAAGAAAACACATACTACAGAAAATGACTTTCCAAAGTAGGAGTAGCAGAATTCAAGAAACTGAAGACCAGCTTTTTCTTGGGGAGTGGGAGATTGTAAATTCTCTGAAGGTTATTTCCTGCCTAATATAGTGTGGGTCAGTTTGCAGAAAGAAAGGATGACTATTACTGATTGGCCCTCAAAATGTAACTGTTTCCTGATCTGGCTTTGAGCATGTTAAGCTAGCCCATCAAGAGGGGTGGCCTATAGACAGGAGAAAAAGGCACGCAAGACCTTTGTTTTAGTTTTAAGCACCAGGATTTGTCTTAGGTCATGAGGGTGAGAAATAAGCCTGCCATCTGGGAACTCTTCTCTTCTCTTCGCTTCTCTTCTCTTCTCTTCTCTTCTCTTCTCTTCTCTTCTCTTCTCTTCTCTTCTCTTCTCTTCTCTTCTCTTCTCTTCTCTTCTCTTCTCTTCTCTTCTCTTCTCTTCTCTTTTCTCTTCTTATTAAATATTTTCTTTATTTACATTTCAAATGTTATCCACTTTCCTAGATTCCCCTCTGAAAACCCCCTATCCCTTCCCTCCTCCCCTTGCTCACCAATCGACTCACTCCTGCTTCCTGGCCCTGGCATTCCCCTATACTGGGCATAGAAATCTTACAGGACCAAGGGCCTCTCCTCTAGGAAGTTTTCAATCTTTATCCTCCATTCTTGTGCTCTCTTCCTATTTGTCTGCTTTTCAGGCAGTCTTTCTAAATCCCAGTCCCTCAACATACATAGTTTTAAGTCTCTGTATTATTCACTACTCACAGCAATAAGAAGGATCTCTAAGCAAGCTTGAGAATAGAAATCATAAACACAAATAGTTAGAAGGAAGTTTAATTACCTGACCATTTATTTAAAGAATGTGAGTTGATGCACAACAACATATATAACTAGAGCTTATGATTCTTTAGCCATGGACATTTGACCATGTTACGGTATCAAACATGAAATCCCTCCTGTGGAGCAGAGCATTAGTTCAATGAAAAGGTGGTTGGTTTTATCATATGCAGCTGTGGATGCTTTATGATACAAAACCAACCTGCTAGACAAGATATATCTACTGGTACAACAGTGGCATGGCTGGCTGTTGTAGGGGTAATCCAGTATGTTCTGAATATATCTGATGCCAGTTTCCCAAATGGAGTTTTTTATGGCTCTTACTATGGACATGGTCAAAGGTCCATGGCTTCAGAGGTAGTGGGTCTTAGGGGTGACCCATTGTTTCTGTTTTCTATATGGCTGTGTTGTTAAACTGCTTCCTAATATTTATGTTTATACTATAGTCTAGTATCAGCTTGGTCAGCTTCATTGTATTATAGAACGTAATTTAATGTAAAGACATAATTATGTCTGGTCAAGGAACTGAAAATAAAATACTTCTAAGTACTTGACCCTCAAAACAAGTTCTATTAATCCCTGCTCTACCTCTCAGAAATATTACCGAAGAAGGGGATGATAATGTAAAAATCTAAAAATTTGGATCAAGGCTATGAAACATGGTCTATTAGGGATGTCACAAGTGTTCCATTCATGATCTCACAGTGGCTGGGGTTACCTGCACAAAGTCTGCCCAAGACGGGACTCATTAACAGTCACTCAATGGTGGAGGAATTGCTACTTATGATGCTCATGCCTTCCTGGAAAAGTCTAGTCAGCTGATTGCTGCTGGGGGAGGGGAACTCATTGTCTTCAGTGGTTCAGCTCCTGGTGGAATAATACTGGGGCTCTGGGAGATTATTCCACACCCACACACTGAAGGTGACTTGGTTAAAATAAGTAGGTCAGAAAGCAAAATTTAAAACAATTATGAGGCGCGCTATATATATATATATATATATATATATATATATATATATATATATATATATATATATATATATATGAGAGAGAGAGAGAGAGAGAGAGAGAGAGAGAGAGAGAGAGAGAGAGAGAGAAAGAGAGAGAGAATATGACTTGTTTGGTTGGTGTGCTTTTTGAATGTGACCAGAATGCACTATGTACATGTATGGAATGGTCAAATAAAGTGATATTTAACAAAAATGTAAAGAACTTAAATCAATGTTTCCCATTATATTGTTCACTTACTTCACTTGTTTGTCTTTGGAATATGAATAGAGATTAAGAGACAGGTGTAATCTGGGACTTTAATGCCATTATTTTGTTAATTACTACTCTTTAGCTATGCCTTAGTGGAGAAAATCCTACAGAGTTAAAAGATATAGTTCATTATGTTCACTCAACATTTTTATTTCCCAAAGGACAGATCTCACCTGAAAAACAATGGAGCTAATTGAAGTAACAATAGAGTTCATTTAGGCAAACAAACCTGTATCTTTTGTCTGAATTACCCTAGCGAGCATATTAGATATTCCATATAGAAAACAAACAGACAGGCTCCAACAACCTCAATTCTTGTTCTTAAGTTGCTCCGACATTTATTCTTTATTTAAATTTATGCTATTTAAAATAATTATTTGGCAATTCTGTAATAAATATGACTTTTTGAAATAATAGAATAATTTGCACCTCACAAACACATCATTTCTTTTGGTTTCAATCATTAAGATTCTTTTGAATATTTTGAAATATAGAAGTATTTCTGTGAATTATAGCCATTCTATATAAAGATCATTGGAAATCATCCTTCTATTTGACTCAATGTTTTTATTCCCATTCACAAACTTTTCTCTGTTCTGCCTCTCCTCTATAAAGGACCAAAGACAAAAGTAGAGTGGAAACTTAAGGGTTCTTTGGAAAGTCAGTTGGAAGGTGTATTACTGTGGCAAACATATGAAGGAACATTTCTCTGAAATAGATATGGGAGAGAGGGTGTTCTGCTAAAACAAGCACATGAAAAGACATGAAAGATTCTAATGACACACATATGTTGGTCTGCCTTATACTTTGTAGTTGAGTTGCATTTGTTAGAACTCCATAGATAGAAAAGCACAAAAAAACTTTTGGTGCCATGTTACAGCTTCTTGCCCCTTCCACAGATACAGGTTGATTGTCAGAGTGATGTCTGCTGATACAGACAAGTGTCCTGAAGCAAGACATATGCTGAGGTGCAACCCATGGAGGACACTTGATGTTTGGGGAGAGTATAAAAGGACTTGAGGGACAGTGACAGAGATGAGTTGGGCTGGCTTATAGAGCTAGCTGTTCAATATTTGTTGGTCTCATGTCTTCACTAATCTTTCCTTTGCTGAGAGAAGTACAGTTGAGAACTTCTCCTGATGTTCCTGTTGGTGCCTCTTGTTAACTTGTGCTGCAGCTGAGGCCTGGCTCTCTCTGCTAGGTAGTACCACTACTGCTGACTCACTGCTGATTTGTCTGCTATTCATACTCTACAGAACTGGACCACTGGTACATCCACAAAGTGTTTGTGAGTGGATTGAGCTGCCTCTGTTAACCTCTGAAGTGAACTGCTGATTTCCAGACAACACAGATGGGAGTTGTTCCAAAGAACCTTTCTAAACAATTATACTCCCCCCATCCCTTCTCAGTCTTATCCTTTCTTTCCCACTACCTCTGGTGGGTGTTAGGCTAAAAGCAAGGTTAATATGTTTAAGAACCATCATTTAAAATAGGATTTGAAAAGATTCAAGTTACACAATAGATGTCTGCCTCCTCGTTCTATTTTATTGCTTTAATTTGCTCTATTGTTTTCCATGTGACACCTGTCACTTGGACAGTGAACACATTATTGTTTGAAATCAAGATACTTCTACAACAAAATGGGACCTGTTCTCTCTTCATCTGTTTGCTTCAACTGTATGGAAGATTTATGTCATTAATATCTTAAATGCTTTGTAAAATTCACCAGTAAAGTCATTTGACTTAGAAATTTAACTGGAATAAAGGTTTTGATTGTGGGGGAAGATCATAATGAAACATACTTTTAAATTTTATTGTGTTATTGGTATCTTATGCATCTTAGTGTTTTATCTGATTGTCTGTGCACCACATGTGAGCCTGGTGTGAGGGCAGGGGAGAAGAGACTTTGAGATTGCCTGGAACTGAAGTTACACATGATTGTGAGACATTATGAGGATTCTAGGAATGAAACTTATGTCCTCCAAAAAATTACAACATAGTTCTTTACAGATCTAGAAAGAACAACACTCAACTTCTTTTGAAAAAAAAAAAAAAAAACAACAACAAAATTCCAGAATAGCTAAACAAACAAACAAATCTGTACAATAAAAGAACTTCTTGAGGTATAACCATCTCAGGTTTCAAGCTATACTACAGAGCAATAGAAATCAAAACTGTGTGGTATTGACCGAAAACCAGACAGGTTGAGCAATGGAATTGAACACTCAGGTGTAAACCTATATACACCGAAGAATGGATAAAAAATGGATAAAGAATTACACAATCTAATACTGTTCATCTATTAAAACAATGGCATCATTTAATTTGCAGACAAATGAATAGAACTGAAAAAGATTATCCAGAGTGAGTTAACCCAGAACTAGAAAGACAAACATGGTATGTACTCATATATGTACTTATAAATGGATATCACTCATAAAGTACAAGATAACTATGCTACTATATATGGACTCAAAGAAGCTAAGTAACAAGGAAGGTTCAAGGAAGGGGATGCTTGGTTCTCACCGAGAATAGACATTGGGTGGGTGGAGGAAGAGGACTGGACCAGGGAGATGGTGGTGGTGAGTACAGGAAGGATCAAGGAGAGAGGGGGAGTACTTGGAGAGAGAACTAGGGTTAGTAGTGGGGCATCTCTGGGAGGTGCTAGAAACCTAAGATAATAGAAACCTTCAGGAATATATAAAGATGAACCTAGCTAGGATTCCTAACTATAGGAATCTTAGGAACCAGAAATGGTCATCTCCTATAACCAGGAAATACCTCCAATGGAGGGCTTGGGACACCAAACCAGCCACAAAAATCTTAGAACCATAATATTTCCTGTCTACAAGATGTGAAGGGACAAAAAATATAGAGTAGAAATTGAGAGAAAGGCCAACCATTGACTAGCCCAGCTTGAGACTCACTCAAAGGATGGAGCCCACCCCGACACTATTAATGTTATTCCACTATATTTGTAGACAGAAGCCTAGTGTAACTGTTATCTAAGAGGCTTTACCCAGAAATTAGGGGAAACTGATGCAAAAACCCACAGCTAAACATAAGGTGGAGCTTGGAGAATCTTGTAAAAGAGGGAAAGGAATGATGGTAGAAGTTAGAGGGATGAAGAACACCACAAGAAAATCTACAGAATCAAGTCACCTGGGCCTATAAGAACTCACTGAGACTAAACCACCAACCCAAAATAATGCATGGTACAGATGAAGGTCCTCTGAACATAAGTAACAGTTGTGCAGCATGTTCTTCATGTTGGATTCCCAACAGTAGGGACAGGTGCTATCTGTAATTCTGTTGCCTTTCTTTGAATCCCTTCCTTTAACTGGGCTGTTTTGTCTAACCTCAATAGAATATGCCTTAGTCTTATTGCAACTTGTTATGCCCTCCAGTATTCTGAGGAGAAAGGAGGGAGAGGTGGATGGCTGGATAGGAGGTGAGATCGAGGGACTGGGAGAAATAGGAGGAAGGAGAATCTGCGATTGAGGTGTAAAGTAGTAAAAAAAGAAAAAGAAAAAAGTGGAGAGATCACATAATACAAATGAAAGAGAAGAAATTGGATTACAATTCTATAACATACTTTACACAAGTCTGAGAAAGTGAAATAAACCTTACTAAATTTGTAAATAATGTAATTATTCCATGAATTTATTGTATAGAATTTGTTAATATCAAAGTAGCTTAAATATAAAGCATGATAAATAAGTTTCATCTAATATGGAACATTTTGCTTTAATAGTATGTTTAGAGCACCATAGAAGTGGAAGAAGACTAATAGTATACTATTAACTGGTTTAACAAGATAAATAAAGTGGTGATTTTAATTCTCCTGATAGTAGAAATGAATATTCTCAGAGGAATCTGAGAAGGTGACATGTTTCAAATTCCCAAGTGCATCTTGAAATCATTTCCCTTTTGTTTCTTCCAACTCTATGAATCAGTTTCGCAACCATTGTTCTTTGGAAGATGGTGTTAAGAAAGGTTGATGCTGATTGTTTAGGTGAGTTAATATTTAGAAGGTTCTATGGAGATAAATTAAGACAAGCTGTAGAATACAGATACTTTGATTTATGTGTTTAGCTCTCTTATTCAGTAAGTGTTTGTGCTGGAGGGCAAGGCTAGACCACTCAATGCTGGAGTTTTCCTATTGGCTAAATAGAAATAGTAACTTATATTAATGGTAAACTTTCAAGTCTTAATTTTTACCATTTACCAAATTATATATATTGTTTATGAAAGCAAGTTGGCTAAGTTTCCTAAGCTCTTGAAATTTTGAAAACATACATTCCTGTGACCACACCAAAAAAAAAAAAAATAGATGAGACAAGAATGATGGAACATTCAGAAAGGCATTGTAATTTCTTCAAAAAGTCTTATGTGGGAGCAATATATTATTAAAGAAAAACATTAGAGGTGACTACATAGCCATGTTGCCTTGGTGTATTCATTTCCACATTTTCTATGTAAAATCTTTGTAAGTATAATTTCATTCCAAATATACGCTTAATAAAATATCACTGAGCTTATGTCTACCATCTAAAAGATTTTGAATTTTTAATTCCTGAAGTCAAGAAAGAAGGTCTTGACAAAAGCCAAGAGAATCTGACTTGCTAACATTCAGGAATTGATTGGTACCTCATATTCCTAAATTCTAACTCTCTGGTCACCAGAAGTTAGTCATTTGTCTTTCAACACAATGGGAAGCTCAACTAATTCCTTTAAGACTGAGCACTTACAGTAGTAATTCATAGTCAGACTGCCCACTCTAATATAAAAACATTTGGAGGACTTAGATAAGGAAGGATGGAACCAACCAGTAGAGACTTTCTTTGTGAATGTGGAGGAGAAAGACTGCTGAGAAATAGAGTAGAAAAAGTAATTTTTTAATCTAAGAGCAGTATAGTAATAACTCATAAAGAAACATTTCTACTAGAAAGTTACACTTAACACTTGTGTTTAAAATGTAATCGCATAGCAATGTCACGATTTTCATAAGTAATAACATGTCTATTCTTAAATGTTAATAGAAATTAAGTAGCTGATGCTGGCTGTGATCAGTAAAAAACATTCCTGTCATTATGGGGACTTCTTTCCTTATCATTTTTAGTTACTAATGTCAAGTATCTTCAATTTACATCCGACATTTAAGAGTCTTAGAGGTCAAATAAATTTAACTTACATTTTAAAGTAAAACCAGGATTACGGTCTTCTAAGTGAAATTAAACAGCTTGTTTAAATTCTCTAAGGCTCATTTATTTTACTTATTAAACAAGAACAATAGTGCACAACTCCCTATTGATATAAAGATTATAGAACCTGTCTCTTAATAAGCCATTGAGCAAATGCTGGGCATTCTACCTGAGGTCTTTACACATGAAATTTCCTCAATTAATAGCAGTTCTCTCTTTCCTGGCAGGGGTTGTGATGATATGAAAAACAACTTTGGAAAATTTTTTGCTATATTCTTTTTTCTCATATCCTATGCTAAACATTATTTTGTACTTGTAGCACCCTATCAATAGGATTGTGGCCTCATGATCTACACATGCCAACTGTTCTCTTACTCCTCTCTCACTCTTCCATAACTGATTTTTCAGCGAGTGGTCAGAACCATCTTACTAGAGCCTAAAACAGAAGTCGGACTATATCATTCTGCTGTGTAAAATGTTCTGGGAGCTTAACTTGTTATCTAAAATGAAATCACATTCTTGTATGTGTTCTATAAAACCCTGCAAGATTAACAACTAACTCCCTTTGTTCACTGAACCCAGCCCCATAGTGTTGTAGGTACTGATACAAACACTGTTCCTTCGTTGGGAATTTCCCTTCTAATGACTCGGCCTGGAGCTTTATGGTAAATGTATACTTAGTTTGTTCCTTTCAACTAGATATGTATTTCAACTCAGAGAAGATTTCTTTTATTTTCCTGTAGGAAGTGATGTTTTATCTAAAAATAAATTTCTCATCAGTTTTCTAATGATATTTTTTTCCATGCTAATTCTCACTTCAGCACTCCCCAGCAGCATTCAAACAAAAGAAAACAGAATGAATGTGACTGAATTCATCCTCATGGGACTGACGCAGAACCCTCAGCTGCAGAGAATTCTTCTTTTGATGCTTCTTATCACCTACATTGTCACTGTCACAGGAAACCTCCTCATTGTGGGGACCATCGTCTGCAGCCAGACTTTGAACTCCCCAATGTACTTTTTCTTGGCCTTTTTATCTCTGATAGATGCATGCTATTCCTCTTCCATCATTCCTAAGATGCTAGCAGATTTGCTGTCAGAGACAAAAACCATCTCATTCCATGGTTGCATGATACAACTTTTTGTTGAACATTTCTTAGGAGCTTCAGAGATTGTCCTTCTTGTGGTCATGGCCTATGACCGCTATGTGGCCATCTGTAGACCTCTGCACTATGTGACAAGGATGAACCACCACAATTGCTGTGTCCTAGTGGGGGTATGTTGGATAATGGGGTTTCTCCACTCTTTTGGACAGATACTTGTTACTCTCTGGATTCCTTTCTGTGGCCCCAATGTCATGGACCATTTCTGCTGTGACATTTTCCCTTTACTACAGTTGGCCTGTGCCGACACTTTCCTTCTTGGTCTTCTCATTGCTGCCAATGGTGGTGTAATCCCTGTGATCACCTTCACAATGCTATTGATGTCCTATGCAGTCATTCTCTTCTCCTTGAGGACACACAGCACTGCAGGGAGGAAAAAGGCCCTCTCTACCTGTAGTTCCCACATCACAGTTGTTGTCTTGTTCTTTGTGCCATGTATTTATACATATATGCGACCAGTAACAACTTTCCATACAGATAAAGCCATAGCAGTGTTTTACACTCTTGTCACCCCCATGTTAAACCCAATTATCTACACTGTAAGGAATGCAGAGGTTAAAAATGCCATTAGAATGATACTAAAAAAGAATTCAATCTTAGATAACAAATGATTTTAATATGAATATCTTATTTTGTATTTCCCCACAATATTGCCTTTTACTAATGAGAAGTAAATTTAAAGATCTTAAATAGTGCTCAAAATTAATATTATTAAAGCTCTACATACATGTTTCTCTATATAGACATATCTATAATAAATTAATTTTTAAATTATGCACAATAAAGTGTTAAGTACAACTAACTATAAAATAAAAGTTATACTATAAAAATTATGCTAGTACATAATCTCTTTACTTTGTGACCATTAGTTAGTGAAATCTGGGTTACTGAAACAAAGCACTGTGATATTCTGACACTTCATGGTTAACAACTACTTAAATATTAAAAATGGATAGAGTACAAAATATGAATATGATGGACTAGTGGAAATGTCTTGTCCCAGTGGGATGATGTGACATTTCTTCACCTGACAAAGGTCATTCAACTGAAATTTATAAATTATTTCTAGAGCTTTCTATTTAACGTTTAAATGATTATATTCAATATTAACCATGGTTTTATGGCCAAATGGAGACTTTTAATGGAAATTATTGAGAATAGTTTCTTCCAGACTATGTTATGATTTTAGTGGTTTTGTAGATGAAATAAAATGTAGTTTAGAAATGTGAAGAAATTAGATCAAGATAGTGAGAGTTGCTAGCCATATTAGCCCTTTTTTAGATTTAAATTAGATGCTCTTGAACATTGCAAAGAGTGTAAAATTTATGTTATCAGTCAGAAAATTATTATTTTGTATATACTTCTCTTCTTTTCTCCTCCCCCCACCCCCCCCTTTTTTTTAGGTTGAGTCTTGCACATTGTACCTGGTTGTTTGTCAAACTGTATTATCTCTGAGCATCTAAGGAAGAAAGAAATCCAATTTGAAGGAAAGATAGTTGACAAAAATCTCTTTTCTTGCTATATGTTTGCTCTATATGATTTCAAAATTGTATTGGGTTTCCTTTACCATTGTATAGAAGTTGTGTTTCCAAAATTCATCATATTTAGTTCTATATAAGCAATTTAAGTGCCAGTTTATGGTCATATAACCTCATAAAATTATAATTTGATAATTATTTTAAACACAAAACTGATATATCAGCCTTGAACCTAAATATCCCTTACTCCAGAGCCAATAGTACTTTATTATATGATATTCCTGATGATCAATTTTAAATTATGGCTTTATATACAATTTACCTCTTAATTATGTCATAAACAGTCTCACTACTTAAATTAAAAAATCATTAGTGGCGATTAAATGCAGGTGTTTTGAAAAGCACAAGAATCTACATGAAACAATTTTACATTTTTTGTTAGCAAAATGGTAAATTTTACTATATGTACTTTTAAACTTTATTATTGATCATTCCATTTGTTTACATCTCAAATGATATCCCCCTTCCTGGTTGGTTACTCCTCTACACACACCCCTCCTACATCTACCCTCTCCCCCTTCCCCTTTGCCTCTATGATGGTGCTCCCCCAAATACTCATAGAAACAATTCTACTTTTAAAGAGTTAGTTTTATGTTCAGTTCACTAAGTGTGGACTCCTCTTCAAAACTTTATATTAGGGGCTGGAGAGATTGCTTAGTGTTTAAGATTACTTGGTGGAGGAATAGAAGTTCGGGTTCATTTTCAGCATCTACATGACATCTTATGATCATATGAAACTCCAGTTCTGGAGGATGTATCACTCTCTTCTACCTAAAATGGGTACTACACATAAGGTGTGTTTATGCATATTCAGGAATAATACATAAAAAGTAAATAATTCTTAAAGACAAAATATTCTTCCAGAGGTGTGTTATAGTTTCAGCCAATGGAAAACAGGAATGACCAAAGAGAAATGTTTTTAATACTAAACAATGTAGCTTACTTACAAGATTCTGTTCCGATTAACTACTGGAGCTTTTAGAAAAAGCAGTCTGTTTTCATAGTTTGTATATGTAGTCAGAACTGCGTATGTTGCCACCTTTTAACCACATACAGCTCTTGTATTCATGTTGTTTTTCATGTTTTATGACAGAATCATGGATTCTGTGCTCTAAGAAGCATCATGAATACATTGGCCATATAGATAAAGAAATACAATTCAGAAGAAAGAGCTGGCAAATTTTCTTCTTTTGACGTGATTGTTCTGATTTCGAAATTGTATTGAGTTTCTTTTAGCATTGAATAGAAATTGTTTCTAAAATTAATTATATTTAGTTCTATATAAGAAATTTAAATGTCAGCTCCCTGCATTGAATTGGAGTGACTTGTTTATCTTTTTGTGTCTGAGTTACCTCACTCAGGATTTTTGCTAGTTCCATGCATTTGGCTACAAATTCATGATCCTACTGTTTTTAATAGCAGAATGATTCACCATTGTGTGAATGTACCACATTTTCTTTATATATTATTTGGTTAGGGGATGTTTAGATTGTTTCCAGTTTCTGGCTATTATGAGTAAAGTTGTTATGAACATACTTGAGCAGGTTTCTTTGTGGTAGGATAAATTATCTTTTGAGTATATGTCTAAAAGTAGTATAGTTGGTTCTTGAGATATATTGATTTTCAATTTTCTGAGGAACTGCTACACTGATTTCCATAGTAGCCATCCTAGTCTGCAACCCCAACAATAACAGAGGTGTGTTCCTCTTGTTCTCCATCCATGCTAGAATGAGCTGTCTGTCACTTGCGTTTTTGATCTCAGCCATTCTTACAGGTGTAAAATGGAGTCCCAAAGAAAGTAGTTTCCTTTTACATTTCCCTGACTTTAAGTGTTTCTCAGCCATTCAAATTTTTCTTGTTGAGAATTCTCTTTAGATCTGATTCCCAGATCTAAATTGTTTGGCTTCTTGAGTTCTTTATATATTTTGGATAATAGCACTCTCTCAGATGTGAGGATAGTGAAAATCTTTAACCATTCTGTAGAGGGCTATTTTGTTTTATTGGCTGTGTCCTTTGCCTTATAGAAGCTTCTTTTTTTTTTTTTTTTTGTCTTGCATTTTAAAATTCATCTTCAGAAACATTCTTTTTTATTTTATTGTATATTTTATTCATTTACATATCAAATGTTATTCCCTAAAAACCCCTATCCAATCCCCCCCTCCTCCTGCTTTTAGAAGGGTGCTCCCCCACCCATTTACCTACTCCCACCTCACCTCCCAGGCATTTCCCTACACTGGGGCACGAAGCCTTCATAGGGCCAAGGGCTTCTCCTCTCATTGATATTAGAGGCCATCCTCTGCTTCATATGTGGCCGGAGGCATGAGTCCCTCTTTGGCTGGTGGTTTAGTCCCTGGGAGCTCTGTGGGGTCTAGTTGGGTGATACTGTTGTTCTTCCTATGGTGTTGCAAAACCCTTCACCTCCTTCAGTTCTTTCTCTAACTCCTCTATTGGGATCCCCATGCTCAGTCCAATAGTTGGCTTCAAGCATCAGAATCTGTATTTGTCAAGCTCTGGAATAGCCTCTCAGGAGAGAGCTCTATCAGGCTTCTATCAGCAAGCACTTCTTGGCATCAGCAATACTGTCTGGATTTGGTTTCTGTATATGGGATAGATCCCCATGTGGGGTAGTCTCGGGATAGCTTTTCTTTTCTTTTCTTTTCTTTTCTTTTCTTTTCTTTTCTTTTCTTTTCTTTTCTTTTCTTTTCTTTTTTCTTTTTCTTTTTTTGGACAGGAACAATTCTGGGTTAAAAATTTGGAGATGAATGGGTGGCCCCATCCCTCAACTGGGAGCCTTGCCTAACCTCTGGATATGATCTCTACAAGTTCTCCCTCCCCTTTGTTGGGCATTTCAGCTAACTTCATCCCTGATGAGTCATGATATCCTCTTGCTTTCTTTGCATCTGTGACTTTCTGGTGGCTATCTCTAGTTCCCCATCTCCCATTGCTACAAACTTCTGTTCAATTTCCCGACCTTCTGTATATCTCCTTCATCTCCTCCCATACCTGATACTGGCCCCCTTTCCCCCTCCCCCTTCCTCCCAAACCCCTCCACCCTCTACCTCATGTGAATATTTTGTTCCCCCTTCTAAGAAGGACTGAAATATCCACACTTTGGTCTTCCATTTTTTTGAGCTTCATGTGGTCTCTGAATTGTACCATGGGTATTATGAGCTTTTTTCCTAATATCCACTTATCAGTAAGTACATATCATGTCTGTGCTTTGTGACTGGGTTTCCTCACTCAGGATGATATTTTCTAATTCCATTCATTGGGCTATGCATTTCAGGAAGTCATTGTTTTTAATAGCTGAGTAGTATTCCATTGTGTAAATGTATCACATTTTCTATATACAGACATTTCTGGATGAGATGACATCTGGGTTCTTTCCAGCTCCTGGCTATTATAAATATGGCTGCTATGAACATAGTGGAACATGTGTTTTTGTTATATGTTGGAGGTATATATATTTGTTATATCTTTTGGGTATATGCCCAGGAGTTGTATAGCTGGATCCTCAGGTAGTACTATGTTCAATTTTCTGTGGAACCTCCAGTCTGATTTCCAGAATGATTGTACCAGTTTGCAATCCCACCACCAATGGAAGAGTGTTTTTCTTTCTCCACATCCTTACCAGCATCTGCTGTCACCTGAGTTTACGATCTTAGCCATTCTGACTGGTGTGAGGTGGAATCTCAAGGTTGTTTTGACTTGCATTTCCCTGATGACTAAGGATGTTGAACATTTCTTTAGGTACTTCTTGGCCATTCTAGATTCCTCAGTTGAGAATTCTGTTTAGCTCTCTACCCCATTTTTAATAGGGTTATTTGGCTCTCTGGAGTCTAACTTCTTGAGTTCTTCATAACATTGAAAAACTTCTGTAAGGCAAAGGATACTGTCAATAGGACAAAATGGCAACCAAGTGATTGGGAAAAGATCTTTACCAATTCTACATCTGATAGCGGGCTAATATCCAATATATATGTAGCTTCTTAATTTGGTTTTTGTTCATAGTATCTCAGCTGTTTGTGTTTTGTTCAGGAATTTGTGTTCTATTCCAATGTGTTCAAAACTCTTTCTGACTTTCTCTTCTATTAGGTTCCGTGTATCTACATTTTATGTTGTGGTCTTTGATCCATTTGGACTCGATTTTTGTGCAAGGTGAAAGATAAGGTTCTATTTGCATTCTTCTACATGTCAACACCCAGTTGGACTAGCATCATTTTAAAAAGATTCTTTTTTTAATTGTGTATTTCTGGCTTCATTATTAAAAAAATCATGTGTCTATATGTGTATGGATTTATGTTATATCTGTGTGGTGTTTTTTTTAATTCAATTCCATTGATCAGTCTATTTTATGGAAATACAGTGCAGTTCTTATTACTATAGCTCTGCAGTACAGATCAAAGTCAGGCATGGTGATACATCTGGATTTTTTTTTTATTTTACAGAATTGTTTTAGTTGTGGGAATGCATGGATATCCATGGAAATAAGAAATAGACTAGACAATGTGGGTAGATTGGGGGCAAGAGGAAATGGACAGGTGGGAGCAGGGAGGGGTGTGTGGGATAGAGGAGTTATGTACTGAGAGAGATAACTGGAATTTGTGGTATTTGGAGGCAATTTAGAAATCTAGTGCAGTAGAAACTTCCAGGAATCTATTGGGATGACACTAGATAAAGATTCCTAGTAAGGGGTATATGGAGCTTGAAAGGGCAATCTCCTATAGCCAGACAAAACTTATAGTGTGGGACACCAACACAACCTAAAAGCCTTTGACCTATAATTTGTCCTGCTTATAAGATGTGTTGGAGTAAAGTTAGTGCAGATATTATAGGAGTGGCCAACCAATGAGAGGTAGAACTTGAGATCCACGCCAAGAGACAGAACTCAAACATGACACTGCCTGAAGAGCCAGGACCCATGGCCTCATAGGGGCTCAGAGAGACTAAATCAGCAGTCACATGGGTCTCACCTAGGCACTCTACATATATGTTATGGCTGTGTAGCTTCTTATTCTTGTGGGACTCCTATGAGTGGGAATAGGGCTATCCCTGCCACTTTGAGATCCTTGTGTCTTTGCCTTCTTTTGGGACCCTTTTCCTTCCACTGGGTTATCATGTCCATTCTTCTTGTGTGTGTGTGTAGTTTTTCAGGACAGGGTTTCTCTGTATAGCCCTGGCTCTCCTGGAACTCACTTTGTAGACCAGGCTGGCCTTGAACTCAGAAATCTGCCTGTCTCTGCCACCGAGTGCTGGGATTAAGGCATGCGTCACCATGCCTTGAGCCTTACCTTGTCCATTCTTTTTTTTTTTCCAATATTTTTTATTAGATATTTTCTTAATTTACATTTCAAATGCGATCCTGAAAGTTTCCTGCCCCCTGCCCCCACCCTGTTCCCCTGCCCACCTACTCCCACTTCTTGGCCCTGTCGTTCCCCTGAACGCCAAGGGGCCTCTTCTCCCAATGATGGCCTACCAGGCCATCTTCTGCTACATGTGGAGCTAGAGACATGAGTTCTGGGGATTCTGGTTAGTTCATATTGTTGTTCCTCTTCTAGGGTTGCAGACCCCTTTAGCTCCTGTGGTTCTATCTCTAGCTTCTCCATTGTGCGCCCTGTGTTCCATCATATAGATGACTGTGAGCATCCACTTCTGTATGAGACAGCTTTATTAGGGTCCCTTAAGTAGACACTTGCTGTCCTATGCAATAATGTCTCAGTTTAGTGACTGATTATGGGATGGATCCCCCCTGGTAGGGTAGTCTCTGTATGGTCCATCCTTTTATCTTAGCTCTAAACTTTGTCTCTGTAACTCCTTACATGGGTATTTTGTTTCCTATTCAAAGGAGGAATGAAGTATCAACCCACTGGTCTTCCTTCTTGATTTCCTTCTTGATTTTCTTGTGTTTTGCAAATTGTATCTTGGGTATTCTAAGTTTCTGGGCTAATATCCATTTATCAATGAGTGAATATCCAATGACTTCTTTTGTGATTGGGTTACCTCAATAAGGATTATATCCTCCAGATACATCCATTTGCCCAAGAATTTCATAAATTCATTATTTAAACAGCAGAATAGTACTCCATTGTGTAAATGTACCACATTTTTTGTATCCATTCCTCTGTTGAGGGACATCTGGGTTCTTTCCAGCTTCTGGCTATTTAAATAAGGCTGCTATGAACATAGTGGAACATGTGTCCTTTTTACCAGTTGGAACATCTTCTGGGTATATGCCCAGGAGAGGTATTGCAGGATCTTTCGGTAGTACTATGTCTAATTTTCTGAGAAAATGCCAGACTGACTTCCACACCAGCAATGGAGGAGTGTTCCTATTTCTCCACATCCTCGCCAGCATCTGCTGTCACCTGAATTTTTGATCTTAGCCATTCTGACTGGTGTGAGGTGGAATCTCAGTGTTGTTTTGATTTACATTTCCCTGATGATTAAGGATGTTGAACATTTTTTTCAGATGTTTCTCAGCCATTTGGAATTCCTCAGTTGAGAATTCTTTGTTTAGCTCTGTACCCCATTTTTTAATGGGGTTATTCGTTTTTTTTTTTTTTTTTTTTGGAGTCCTGCTTCTTTAGTTCTTTGTGGATGTTGGATATTAGTCCCCTATCAGATTTAGGATTGGTAAAAATCCTTTCCCAATCTGTTGGTGGCCTTTTTGTCTTATTGACTGTGTCTTTTGCCTTGCAATTTTATAAGGTCCCATTTGTCAATTCTTGATCTTACTGCACAGGCCATTGCTGTTCTGTTTAGGAATCTTTCCCCTGTGCCCATATCTTCAAGGGTTTTCCCCACTTTCTCCTCTATAAATTTCAGTGTCTCTGGTTTTATGTGGAGGTCTTTGATCCACTTAGACTTAAGCTTTGTACAAGAAGATAATAATGGATCAATTTGCATTCTTTTACATGGCATGCTAACAGCCAGTTGTACCAGCACCAATTGTTGAAAATGCTGTCCTTTTTCCACTGGATGGTTTTAGCTCCCTTGTCAAAGATCAAGTGGCCATAGGTGTTTGGATTCATTTCTGGGTCTTCAATTCTTTTCCATTTGTTTATTTGTGTGTTGCTGTACCAGTACCATGCAGTTTTTTTTTTTTTTTTTTCTTTTATCACAGTTGCTCTGTAGTACAGCTTAAGGTCAGGCATGGTGATTCCCCCAGAGGTTCTTTTATTGTTGAGAATAGTTTTTGCTATCCTAGGTTTTTTATTATTCCAGATGAATTTGAAAATTGCCCTTTCTATCTCAGTGAAGAATTGAGTTGGAATTTTGATGGGGATTGCGTTGAATCTGTAGATTGCTTTTGGCAGGATAGCCATTTTAACTATATTAATCCCGCCAATCCATAAGCATGGAAGATATTTCCATCTTCTGAGATCTTCTTCAATTTCTTTCTTCAGAGACTTGAAGTTCTTGTCATAAAGATCTTTCACTTCCTTAGTTAGAGTCACACCAAGGTATTTTATAGTATTTGTGACTATTGTGAAGGGTATTGTTTCCCTAATTTCTTTCTCAGCCCTTTTATCCTTTGTGTAGAGAAAGGCCATTGATTTGTTTGAGTTAATTTTATATCCAGCTACTGCACTGAAGCTGTTTATCAGGTTTATGAGTTCTCTGGTGGAATTTTTGGGGTCCCAAATATATAATATCATATCATCTGCAAAGAGTGATATTTTAACTTCTTCCTTTCCAATTTGTATCCTCTTGATCTCCTTTTGTTGTTGAATTGCTCTGGCTAGGACTTCAAGTACTATATTGAATAAGTAGGGTGAAAGTGGGCAGCCTTGTGTAGTCCCTGATTTTAATGGGATTGTTTCCATCTTCTCTCCATTCACTTTGATGTTGGCTACTGGTTTGCTGTATATTGCTTTTATTATGTTTAGGTATGGGCCTTGAATTCCTGATCTTTCCAAGACTTTTATCATGAAAGGGTGTTGGATTTTGTCAAATGCTTTCTCAGCATCTAATGAGATGATCATGTGGTTTTTGTCTTTGAGTTTGTTTATATAATACAAGGGAAGTTTCCTAATCTTATTGCAAATTGATATACCATGTTTGGTTGTTATCTCTGGCTGTCTTTTTTCTGAAGAGAAATAGAGGAGGAGTGGATTTAGAGGGAGAGGAATTGGTGGTAAAGGGCTGTAGGGGGAGAAGTAAGAGGAAAACTTCAGTGTGGATGTAATATATGAGAGAATAATAGACAGATGATAGATAAATAGATAAATAAGTCATCCCTTTTGATATTCTGCTACACACGTGCATTGATGTCCAGCCCAATTGTCATCAAGGAGGCTTCACCCAGCAACTGATGGGCACAGGTGCAGAGACCAACAAACACCAGGTGTAGCCAGGGGAAACCCACAGAAGATGGGTGGAAGAATTGCAGGAGCCAGAGGTATCAGTGAGATATTACACGAAGAAGGGCCACAGAAGTAAGTAAGCAGGGATCATAGGGGCACACAGAAACTGAAGCAGCAAGCATGGGTCCTGGATGGGACTGAGCTAAGTCGTCTGCAAATACCTTATAATTGTGTAGCTTGGTGTTCTGTGGAATCCCCAACAATGGGAGTGGAGGTTATCTCTGATTCTTTTGTCTGTGCTTGAGACCAATTTTTCTCCTATGTGTCGCCACATCCAGTCTGATAAGGGAGGTTTTGCCCAGTTTTACTGTATCTTGTTAGATAACTATTTTTGGAAGACCTGTTCTTGTTTTCTTTTATTCTTTTTTCCTTTGAAAAGAAACAGAGGAGAATTGATCTAGGCGAGACTGAGGGAGGGGAATGGGAGGAGTGGAGTGAGGGGAAAAAGTGTGGTCATGATGTAATGGATGAGAGAAAAATAAAAGTTTACAAAAGCCCCCAAACCAGTAAAGTACATGTTAAGTAGACAAGACTCCTCATTTTGTTTAGAAATAACTGTAATAAATAACAAATATTGCAAAAATTAAAAAACTTGTTTGTTTCTTTTAGTAGATAATTCCATAGACCTAACAATTAATGACAGCATAACTGTGCCATAACATAAGAACTAGAAATGACAAAAAATGAGAATAAGGGTATTTGCTTATGATTCAGGAGGTTTGGCTTTTATTTTTGTCTTGGCAGATGATGTTCATAATCTGATTTAGTTTTTCATGTTATAATGTAGTAATGCCAATACCTCCTTTTCTTATGTATATTTAATATAAATGGTTAACATGAACTTCATAATTCTGAATATAAATCAAGAATTTGAGAACTTTCATTATAATGATAATAATATAATTCAATAATTAGTATAACTGGTGCAAAAGACCGTAAATTGTAGTTGGTATGGAGGGCTGTTCTAGTAATACAGGTCATAACTAAAACTCATTATATCTGAAAATATTTTAATATAACAATAAAGTATGGGTAGGTAATTAAAATACCAGAAAAAATTCTAAATCACAGAGTAACCACCTAAATATTTGTTTAAATTACTTCCAGCCTCCTCATAAAATATTCTTAGTTCATTTTGTCATCAAATATTAACATTTATTTTTTATTATCTTATTTTATTCTATTGGTTATTTTATTTATTTACATTTCAAATGTCCCCTTTCCCTGTAAAGCCTCCATCCCACCCCCCTCCCATTTGTGTCTATGAGGGTGCTCCACCACCCACCCATACATTCCTGCCTCACCACTCTAGCATTCCCTTATGATGCGGTATTAAGCCTCCACAGGACCAAGAACCACCCCTCACATTCATGCCAGATAAGACAATCTTCTGCTACATATGTATCTAGAACCATGGGTCTCTCCATGTGTGCTCTTTGGTGGTTTAGTCCCCGGAAGCTCTGGTTGTACTGGTTAGTTGATATTGTTCTTCCTGTGGGGTTGCAGTTCCTCCTAGTCCTCTGTCCTTCCTCTAACTCTTCCATCAGGGGCCTCATGCTCATTCTGATGGTTGGTTGTGGGATTATGTATCTGCCTTGGTCAGGTATTGGAAGAGCCTCTCAGGGGACAGACTCCTGTCAGCAAGCACTTCTTGGCATCAGCAACAGGGTCAGGGGTTTGGTGTTTGCATGTGGGATGTATTTCCAGGTGGGGCAGTGTCTGGATGGCTTTCCTTACCTTCAGTCTCTGCTCCATATTTTGTCCCTGCATTTCCTTTAGATAGGAACAATTCTGGGCTAAAAATTTTGAGATAGGTGGGTGACCCCCATCCTTCAACTAGGGGCCATGCCTATCTACTGGAGATGGTTTCTACAGGTCTTATCTCCCCCTTGTTAGGTATTTCAGCTAATGTCATTCACATTGGGTCCTGGGAACCTCTTGCTTCCCTTGCATCTGGGAATTTCTAGTGGCTACCCCCCAGTTATACCACTGCTGGGCCAAAAGATGCTCCAACATATAACAGGGATACCTGTTCCATTATGCTTATAACAGCCTTATTTATAATAGCCAGAAGCTGGAAACTATGGATGCAGAAAATTGTGTACACTTACACAATGGATTATTACTTACCTATTAAAAACTGTGACTTCATGAAACTCACAGGCAGATGGACTGAACTAGAAAATATCATCCAGAGTGAGGTAACCTAACCACAAAAGAACAACCATGTTATGCACTCACTGATAAGTAGATATTAGTTCAAAATCTCAAAAAACCCAGGATATAAGTCACAGACTATATTAAGCATAAGAAGAGAGAAGACCAAAGTGTGGGCGCTTCATTCCTACTTAGAAGGGTGAATAAAATAATCATGGGAATAGAGGGAGGGAGGGACCTGAGAGGGTGAGAGGAGGGGAAAGCGAGGGTATGGAAAGAGACAGCAGACAAGTACTCACAATCAGGAAATTGAGCAGGAATATACAGAAGTGGGGAATGGGGTACTGGGGGAGCCAATATTAAAGTTTATTAGTCATCGACTGCTTTGTTTGGTTTTGTTTTGCTGTTTGTTTTGGTTGTTTTTTGTATGTTTGTTTGTTTGGTTGGTTTTGCATGGTAATTCATAGTATTCAGCTGACCTCAAGGGGAAAATAATTAAATACATATGCTCTAGACATTTTCTAATTTTCAGAGATATATTGTTTTTCGCATTAGCATTTAGCAGGAATTAATCCAATAGGTTTAATCCAACAGGTTATTGAAGTAAGGATGCTTCGGGGAATCATCTCAATCCTGCCTTTCTATAAATGAAGTCTGCAAACTAAAAAATTAAATATTTGTTATGGAACAAATCATATATATATTTGGGTATGGTCTGTTCTGAATGATTCCGGTGAGGTCAGCACATTTTTTTTTGTTGTTGTTATCTTTCAGGCTCAGTGTTATGTAACTCTCGCATGACACTAATCAACTCTATATGAATAGAGATAAATTTTTAAATTTAGTGTTAAAGCCAATGAAACCTCTAAAATATCTTTTTGGAATTAAAATATAATGTTTTGACCATCTAGCAAATATTTCCATGTGAAAATACATATTTAAGTTTTCAATAAGCATTAAGCTGTTCAAGAATTTTGTGTTTCTTTTGGATGGACATAACCTTCTCTCAGAACTCAGTTCATTTATTTGGAAGCATCTTCAAATTGAAAGCAGAGGTTCAAGGAAAACAAGTCTTTTAATTCTTTGGGGACATAGATATTTATAAAGAAGTGAAGAAGAAATACCAGTTAAATTTATGTCATGGAAAATCATGATGATGGAAAGTTTCCAAGTCCTAGGCTGGGTGGGGCTAGGTGTTCTCAAATCCCACAGAAAAACGCTTAAATTCCAGTTGTACATCAAGAAGGAAAGTTTTGTTTCTCTTGTTTCTCCATGATACCACACTGCAGACAACATAGGGGCATTGGTTTGCTGATGATGCCCCTCTTTTTTTGTCCAAGATAAGAAGAAAAATTAGAGGAAGCCTTGCAGGTTGACCAGAAACTGGGTAGACCTTCTCCATATACAACAGGATAGTGTCATCACGGGACAGTTGGAAATTGGCAGACACAATGAGAGTTATAACACTTGTGTTCTATTTTAGAGGAGACTTTTAATTAAACTACAGTGCATAAACTGTGATTGCTATGATCAGCAATGAAAGAAGTAAAACAACAAACATGAAACTATACAACAAGGCTTGTTGCATAATAAACGTCCAAGAAAAACTGCAGCAATTATAGAATAATGAAAATTTTGAAGTGGGGAGGAAAGCAACCATTCTTACAGGTTTAATAAAATTATTACATTTAAATTTTATCTATAAATTAAATACAAATAAGCTAAACTGTTACAATCATGTATTTTATTTTACTTCACCAACAGAATTATTTAAAAACATATTTCCATTCTCTATCACTTCCTCATTTTTTAAGATTAAAAAGTTAATTTGCTGATAGTGCCTACAGAATCTCATAAGAACCATGGAATTCTCTCATCTTTATATATAATAATGTACAACATGAAATTTGCCATGTGCACAAGCATACAGCAACAACTTCACAGGAATGGATATTAAGGTAAGAAGAATGACATGTCTCAGAGTGGAATATTTCAAGTTAAATGTGTCCATGCTCTAAGAGTGTTTAAAGTTTGTGAATAATGTTAGGTTCCTGCCCTAGAATGCTCAAGAAGCCCTGCACTATGTTGTGCTAGTCATGGCTTAGCATCTCCCTTAGAAGAGATGAATTAGCAAGACAACAGGAGAGGCAGGAGGCATCCTCTGGAACTAATAGCAGTGAAAACACAGAGATGTTATCACAGCCATCCTTTCCAGAGACAGTAAGATTATGAAAATTATAACATTTGGGGCAATCATCAGATCATCAGTGAAAGCTGAGAGATGGAACAGAAATTAAACAAGGATATGTTTTCCAGACTGTCATATAAAGAAATATCCTTACCTGGATGGGTGAGAAATACGTGTTTAACTTAAATGAGCATATTTCTATGCTTACTCTAGGTAGCTCCCACATTTGTTGGTATCTGTTCTGCACTGTCTTCCTTTATTTGATTTCCTATCTCACTTCACATTTATAAGTCCTTAGGGCTGAGTTTTAAACACGTTTATGCTTCCAGAATAATAGCTCATATGTTTTATAAAATAACTAAACATACAAACCATTTTTGTTGCAATTTTAAGAGTTGTAATTGACATTTGCATAACTTTGAAAGGAAATCCTTTATTATTACATTAATGCATTTTTAGTTTTTAATGTAATACTTAAAACCATGCTGACATTAATAGTTTCTATCATTAATGTAAGTTTTGTAAAATGTGTTTACATAACTGTCTAGTGTACTTTTAAATGTCTCTAAGCTTGACTTGTGTTACTGTCTATATTTTATGCATTTTATATAGATGATATTGAATACTTACTTTGTTGACAATTGTTATCACATGAGCATGCTGGCATTTATAGGTATTTGATAGTGGAAAGTAAACACTTATTAAAATTAGCTTTTAGTTTGAGTAGGTTTAGAATATGTAAATTTGTAAAGGGAGTAGTTGATAATAATGATTTATTAGAAAAATGTAAGTTATTCTTTCTTATTACTTCTTCCACTTAATTTGATTTTCTTGATTCAATGAAGCTATCTGGGACTGTCTGAAGGGCAGTGCCATTCATTTATCTATGGGCAAAGGGACAGATGTTTAAATTATTGTTGATGATAATGCTGGTTTAATAAAGAGCTCTTTATCTCTCACCAAGAAAACTTTTCTGTGCAAAAGACAGATACCATTGCAAAAACCACAATCAATCAAATGCAGAGTTGTGGATCCCAATCTGGATGAATTCATCTACAACGCACTCACATACTAACGGTCCAGGACCATTTCTGAGGAGTGGGTGGGAAGATTGTAAAAGCCAGAGGATTGGAGAGTTTGTTGTAGGATTGTGTCTGTTAGTAGTTTCTGTTTTTCATCCATAAATAATTCCAACAGAATTGCCCAAATCTGACTTGAAAATGGATGATAATGAATGACATGGCAAAGTGAACAGGGAAAAGTCCACAAGGCCCCACTCCTGCACAGGAACTACAGACAACAAAAGAATATTGAGAAAAGGGAAAAAGTCCAGGGAGGAGAACACAAAACAGTTACCCAACACAAAATTGCTTCTAACACTAAATGCTCATCCTTAAAAGCATATACAAGTAGCATTTCCCAGATTGAAAAATGTGTGTATGTGTGTGTGTGTGTGTTTGTATGGGTGTCTGTGTGCTCTTGCATATGTGCTTGCATATATACAAAAATAGTGGCCATGATTTGAAAGATAATAAGGAGTAGTATAGGGAGGGTATAGAAGAAAAATAAGGGAGACATGTAATGATACTGTAATCTCAAAAATAAATGTGTAATGGAATTTAAAATACATATATTTTATCATTGTGACTGGCCAAAATCTTTTTTACACCCCTTTAAATCACCATTGGTAAAGCTGAAATTATGTCTATAACGTCATCCTTCTTATTGTAGGGTATGTGCTTACCTCTCAACACTGTCTTCTAATATTCTGACTGTGTTGATGATATAATATTTCCAATTCACTTAAGAGACAATTGAGATACATTTTTTAATCAGATTCATCCACAGAAATGTTACATGAATCTTTGAAAGTTTTTAGATCATTAAAAAATCTGCTCCAAGCCAATAGACAAATAGAAAATCTTGTGTTGGGTAGGCCAGGCCAGCAAGAGTTAGGAGCTGATCTTCTAATATTTTACTTCATTCTCATTCCTGCTTTAGTTCTATTCATAGTCTGAGTCATTTTTTGGCATACTTTTATGTATGATAATTATTGGCTGATACTATGATTGTTTAAAGTTTGTTTAATCTTCCTGTTTCTTGGTGATAGTTTATAAATAGTTTCAGAATTTATAGTACCGACACCTAGAAGAAATAAATCAGGATGTTGAGGACAGAAACTAATACAGAATTTGTGTATTTGTTAGTTATATTAATACTTAGATAATTTATGTAGACTGTAAATAGAATTTATCAAGTGGGGTTATTTTTAAATATTTTAAATAGTATTCTTCTGTTTCCCAATTTTTACCAAACAGGTATGGTCATGTACTTATACTCACAAGCATGTGCTTCTTGACTGACACATGTCAGTAATTTAAGTAAGGAGAACTCAATTATTCTTTTCCTTTGTGTGCACAAGTAGAAATTAATGGAAAATCATCCTGTAGGTAGGGAATGTCACTAGATTACCAGATTACTAAACTTGAAAATGACACAGTTACCACAAGGAACCTTGTTTTACTTTCAAGTCTGACATGTCACATAATCTCAAGATATGAACAGATACCTTATACCTGGGCATTTCTTCTTCACAACATGGAACTCTTTTCTTTGCCATATACAGAGAGCTTTGCATTTTAAGATTTACACAGTTTTTCTCTGCCTCGATTTGACTGAACTTCAACTATCAATCTGAAATGTTCCTATTTTTTATATTCTCAATGAAGTTAAAGCACTGAAAGCATTTTGGAGCTAGCCTTAATAAATAATTGATTACTACAAAACTATAAAGTGGATTGAAACAAATGTTTGTCATCATTGCCAAATTATATACTCTCTATTGGACATTTAGCTTTTCTTTGGAAATCATGCAAAACCAGAGTTTTGTAACTGAATTTGTCTTCCTGGGACTTTCCCAGAATCCAAATCTTCAAAAACTAATATTTATTATATGTCTAGTTGTCTACATTGCCACTATTGGGAGCAACATGATGATTGTGGTGACTGTTGTCTGTAGTCCTGCACTGCTGGGCTCTCCCATGTATTTCTTCCTGGCTTTCTTGTCTTTATTGGATGCAAGCTTCTCCTCTGCCATGACACCCAAAATGATTGTAGACTCTCTCTACAAGAGAAAAACCATCTCCTTTGAAGGATGCATGATACAACTTTTTGTTGAACACTTCTTGGGTGGGGCTGAGATGATTCTTCTGACAGCCATGGCCTATGACCGCTATGTTGCTATTTGTAAGCCCTTACACTACTCTTCCATCATGACCAGGAAGATCTGTGGCACGCTGGTGGGGGTGGCCTGGGCAGGAGGCTTGTTACATTCTACTGTACAAATTATCTTCACTTTGCAGTTACCGTTTTGTGGACCCAATGTCATTAATCACTTCATGTGCGACTTATTTCCATTACTGGAGCTTGCCTGCACTGACACTCATATCTTTGGCCTTTTCGTGGTTGCCAACAGTGGGTTGATCTGTATCATAGTCTTTGTTTTGTTGCTTGTCTCCTATTGCTTTATCTTGCTATCTTTGAGATCCCAGAGTTCTGAAGGGCGATGGAAAGCTCTATCTACTTGTGGGTCCCACATTGCTGTTGTGGTCTTATTCTTTGTCCCATGTATATTTATATATGCAAGGCCTCACAGTGCTTTCTCCTTTGACAAAATGGTAGCATTATTTTACACCATGCTATCGCCCTTGCTTAATCCTATCATTTATACTTTTAGGAATAAGGACATGAAAAATGCCATAAGGAAATTGTGGAAGAAATTGGTAATGGTTTCAGATGAAAGATAAAAGGAAGTTACATTTTATCAAAATTAATATAAAGAATAAAAGGAATCAAAATTGTTGTAGACAAAAAATAGTGTATTATTACCTATAATGAGTTAATGCAATTCTCAAGAAGAGGCATTATTTTGGGGGTTAGAAAATATTGCTTTTCCTTTTATAGTGGGCATGTCCTCTCAGTTGGAAAGAATTATAGGTGTAAATTTAAAGGAATTGAAATCTATGTTTCCTTAGAATCTATTAATAAAAAGAATATAATCCAAATTTTCAATTGCATTTGGCTATTAATTTCATGCTTTCAAATATTCTGAAAGAAATTCATTATATTAAAGATATTTGCATGAAGATTTGTTAACCTATATAAAGAGAAAGAAATATCAATTATGACATTGACTTCAGTAACTGCCAGAGTTTAGGATTAACAGAAGAAAAATCTTAATAAAACTACCATTGGTTTCTGTCTAGTGTTATAACATTATTTTATTGGAGTCCTTTGCAGTTTGCTATAAAATCTGAATCACTTCTTTATATCTTGATATATTCTTTATATCATATTCTTTATATCAGAATGGTTGGCCCATTCTGACCTATCCATTTTCTTATTGGGTTAAGTGCCACTTTATGCCACTAAGCCTGGGGAAGGATACAGATAGGACCCATAAGTGTTTGTCTATGAGTATCTTCTAAGAAAAAAATAACACAAAAGAATTCTTGAGACTACATGGAATTATCCAACCTGCTCATTCATGCTCACTTCATGAGATGGCACCAATACATCAGAATGCTAATAGGACCAAAAACCTAAGGACAGATAGGTAATGGGACCTACATGAAATAAAATATTAATGTCTGACCAAATATTTTTTAATGTTATCTCTAATAACCCCAAAATCTTAAATCAAAAATCATAAATTAACCCTCATAAGAAGAACTATTTTTTGCAGTATATGGTAATTAACAAAAAGACTCACAGCTGTACAAAGTACAAACAGTAACAAGCTTTGTAGCAAACCTCTCTCCTGAAGATTCAAGTACCTGTGTGAAAATGGAGACATATCTTAAGAACCAGAAATGCTGGATAAATTTATGGAAATAAAATATTTCTAGATGGAACAGGGAAGACACACGTATGAACTCTGAACATAGACAGCATGCACAGGATCTGCACAAGCACAGAGACTGAGAAGTGGGCACAAAATCCCATCTCTATCCAAGAAGCTATTTGCAAATGATAGCTTCTGGGAGAGAGAATATCAGTTTTCTTCAATGTGGTAATACTAAGTATACTAACCACATATCAGGGAGAGCTCCTGCTTGTGTGTGTGTGTGTGTGTGTGTGTGTGTGTGTGTGTGTGTGTGTTGTGTAATACTTAATTATGTATGGTAATTTTATCTTTTGATGTTTTGTTTTGTTTTTTTCTTGAAAGAATGACTAATAGTGGATGATAGAATATTGGTTGGAAAGGTAGATGTGAAGGATCTAGGAGGAGTTGGGGTAAAACAAAGAATATGATCAAAATATATTACATGAAGAAATTTAATAAAAAAGATAAAACTGGGAAAACTTAATTCCAAAATGTCATGTTGATGCCAATGACTGGAAAACCCAGCAGGTCCTAGGAGATGTAGCAGAAGTACACTTTGAGGTCCTCATGACTGGTTTCTCCATGTTGCTTGGCATGGGATTTTTGGTGTCTGGTTATCATTTTTGTTTATATTTTCTACTTTTATGCATAAGTTTATCCATATTGCAAGCTCTTTTAAAATAGCCATTGTTTAAACTTTTGAACTTATAATTTGTAATTTCATTATAAAATTTTTTCTTTCCTTTTTCTCTCTCCACATTCTCCCATATACCTCTTCCTGCTCTCCTTCAAATTTACAATCCTTTGTGTTGTTATACTAATTGTTATTTTAAGGTAGGCCTGTTCGTACCCAGTATAGAATTTAAGTTACTCCTTGAATTTATTGGCAGATAAAAACTGATTGGCCCAGTTTTGCCTAGCGATAATTCTTCTAGGGTCAAGTGATTGCTGTATACTAATAGTTATGGAAGAGAAAATGAAGTGGTTTGTTTCAAAATAACATGTTATATCTTTTATCACAAAACAACCAAAGGGTTTTCTAAAGATTATTCCTTTCTGTTTATTACATGCAAGAAAGAGCAAAGCCATCTGTATACTAGAAGGCCAGGGATGCATTATTCAAGTTGACAGTGCTCCTGCAGCCAAAACTGTGTTGTGCAGCTGTATTCACAACCATGTAGCACCTGCACCTAACAATCTCTACAAATAGCAGCAGAGAAATCTCAATACAGTAAACAGGATTAGCCCTAATCAGCAGCTGAAGAAAAGCTTTTATCTGTAGTGAGGAAACATACCAACCAGATAGAAAAAGATTCCACAGTAGGGCAGTGGAATGCAGGAAGCTGAAGCTCAGCTTTTTCTTGGGGACTGGAATATGGTCAAGTCTCTTGAAGTCTACCCTCCCGAATTTAGTGTGGGTCAGTTTGAAGAAAGAACAGGATAACTATGACTGATTGGCCCACAACATGTAAATGTGTTATGATCTAGCCTTGAACTTATTGAGAGCCACTCCATCAGCTAGGGGCCTATAGGCAGGAGGAAAAGGTACAGAAGGCACTTGTTCGAGATACCATGATTGCTGAAGGCTGGGAGGGTGAGAAGTAAACCATTGCTTCTGTTTTCTATATGGTCGTGTTGTCAAACTGCTTCCTGATATTTATGTTTATACCATAGTCTAGTGTCAGCTTGGCCAGCTTCTCTGTATTAATGAACAAAATTTAATGTAGACTTAATTTTATATCTGGTTAAGGAACTTAAAATAAGATACTTCTAAGTACTTGGCCCTCAAAGCAAGTTCCCCAATCCCTGCTCCAACTCTCAGAAATATTACAAAAGAAGGGGAGTATAATGTAAAAATCTAAAAATTGGGATCAAGGCTATGAAAACATGGTCTACTAGGGGATGTCTTGAATATTCCATTCATGATCTCACAGTGGCTGTGGTTACCTGCACAAAGTCTGCCCAAGATGGGACTCATTAACAGTCACTCACTGGTGGAAGAGTTGAAAGTCATGATGTTCATGCCTTCCTGGAATAGTCCTGCTGGAGGAGGGAAACTCACTGTCTTCAGTGGTTCAGCCCCTGGTGAAATAATGCTGGGGGATTATTCCATACCCACACACTGCAGGTGACTTGGTTAAAATCAATAGGTTAGAAAGCAGATGTTTAAACAAATGTGTGTGTGTGTGTGTGTGTGTGTGTGTGTGTATTGGGGGGAGGGAAAGCTTGTTGGGTTGGAAGTTGGTGTACTTGGTAAATGTGACCAGAGTGCACTATGTACATGTATGAAACAGTCAAAGTAATTTTAACAAAATGGAAAGAATGTGAATAATGTTTTCCATTATACTTTTCACTTAATTTAGTTGTTTATCTTTGGAATATGAATAGAGACGAAGAGACAGGCTTAATCTGAGGCTTTAAAGGCATTATTTTGTTTATTACTCTTTGTCTGTGTCTTTGTGGACGAATCCTACAGAGTTAAAGAACGTAGTTCATAATGTTCACTCAACATTTTTATTTTCCATAGGACAAATCTCACCTGGAAAACAATGAAATTAATTTAATTCAATTAACTTCAATAATATAGTTCATTTAGGCTAACATATCTTATGTCTGAATTACTCTAGCAAGCTACCAACTATATTGTGTATGAAACAGATAAAAATATCAGACTCAGAAAACGTTAATTCTTGTTGGTAAGTTGGTCCCAGTAATTTTCTTTCTTATTTATTTAATTAATTATTATTTATTTAATTATCTAACAGTATATGTCACTTTAAAATGATTTTAACTGGCATATAGTAATTGTACATTGTTGTTTGAATATTATGACATTTTGAAATTTATATGATCAAATTGCAAAATTGGCACATAGATCATCACGCACATTTATTTCTTTTAGTTGAGATCATTACATTTTTTGAATATTTAAAAATATGCAAACATTTTGGTAAATTATAACTATTGTACTGTTTTACAGAGCATTCCAATGTATTCCTCCTCTCTTACCTGATTTTTTTCCCAATCATCAACTTATTCTACTTCTCTTCTACAGAGGACTTAAGACAAAAGATACCATTTTCTGTCCCTCTTTCCTCTATATTATTGCTTTTCTTAGTTAGCTTCATTGTTGTTCATGAGACACCTGTCACTTGAGAAATGAAAACATTAAAGATAACACCAAAAGATGCCCTTTAATTATATTATTATTATTATTATTATTATTATTATTATTATTATTATTAATCAGTAGTAGTAGGAACGTGAGTGTATTTCTCTGATTGCATCTCTGTGTACCACATGTGGGTCTGATGACTAGAGAAGGCAAAAGTGGATGCTAGAGATGACACAGTGAGTCACTGTGTGAGTGCTGAGAACCAAGCCAGTGTCTGTAAAAATCTAACAGTGCTCTTAATTTCTGAACCATAAACGCAGACTCTAGAACATGTACTTTAACTCTGCTATAGAATTTAACAGCTTATCTCAGTAACAATTTTCCCCAGGGTATTCAATTTTGCTATAAAGGACAAGATTTCAGTGACAATGCTTTTGAGGCTGAATAATGTCCCACTGATTGCTTAGGTCACCCTTTTCTTTGCCCATTCATCCACATGGGAATGTAGGTTGGTTCCATTCCATGGTTATTGTTACTAGAAGCACAATAGTCAGGGACTTCAGATGCATCTTCAACCTTTTTGTTCTGTATATTTATAGGACAGGAGGTTTGCCTAGCTCATGTGAAGCCCTCAACTGATGGGAGATTTATCTGTAGTTTTCTTTGGCAGACCTACTGCATTATTTTATATACTTCCTATAGTTTCTAACATTCTCACCAGTAATATAGGATGTCCTTTTCCCCACATCATTGCTAGCATTTGTCACTTAGCATTTTTTTCTGATATTAGTCACTTTCACCAGAGTGAGTTTATAATCCACTAATGTTTGACTTTCTGTAATGACTAGTGATGTTGAACACTTTCATAATTTCTTAGCTCATTGTATCTATTCCCTTGAGGAAACTCTATTCAGATCATTTGCCCACTTTAAAACCAAAGGTATTTAGTGGTATACTTAAACATTTTTAAAGTTTTATATTTAAAGTTTAATTTTTTCTATGACTTATACTTAAAGTTTGATGCACTGTATGACTTATATATGATGAGAGATAGGGGTAAGGTTTGGCTTTTATGTGAGGAAGTTGTCTTAGTTTTATTTCTATTGCTGTGCTAAAGTCCATGACCCAAAGCAATCTAGAGAAGACTGGGTTCTTTTCATCTCTATTCCAGGTCACATTTTGTCATAAAGGGAAGTCAGGGCATGAACTCAAGAAAGAACTTGAAGCAGGAACTTGAACAGAGATTATGGAGGAATGGAAGTCTGCTTAGTGGATTATTCTTCATGGCTTTCTTAATGAGAAACTTTATGCAAAGCAAGACTACTTACCCTCGGATAGTATTGCCTATGGTGGGTTTGGACAGAAGAAAAGGATTTATTCTGGCTGGATTGAGTGTACCTAAGCAGTGGACACTGGCCATAGGTGGGAGTTAGGGACACAGTGTTGGAAGTGAGCCACAGAAAGGGGTATCTGTGAGGTGTGTTGTAATCAGATTAAAGAGTGTGGGAAGGTTTCCAGTGCCTTTGGGCCTCTTTCCTGTTCTGACTGGCATGGCCTACACCTGATGGGCCATGCCTACGGCAGATGGCCCATGATTATGTAGGGATGGGGGCATGGCTGGGCATGGGTGGTAGTCAGGAATTTGGGAAGTGTCAGACTACCATGGACAAAAGCTAGATTTCAAGAACAGAAACAATAGAAAACCTTTAAGCTCATGGAAACTGAACAACATTTTAATACAGAAATTAAAAGATGCCTAGAATTCAATGAAAATTAATGTATAACATAACTTAACTTATAGGACAATGAAAGCCATGCTAACGGGAAAAGTTCATAACACTTAGTACTTTCATAAAGAAGTTAGATCTCACACTAGCAACCTGAAAACTCTAGAACAAAAAGAAGCAAACACACCCAAGAGGAGTAGAGGGTAGGAAATTACCAAACTCAGAGCTGAAATCAATCAATTAGAAACTAAGAGAACAATATAAAGAATCAATGAAACCAAGAGTTGGTTGTCTGAGAAAATAAACAAGATAGACAAACACTTAGCCAAAATAACCAAAATACAGAGAGAGACTATCCAAATTAACAAAACAGAAACAAGAAAGGGGCCATAACAATAGACACCAAGAAAAATAAAAAAAATAATTACATACATCATACATCAAATACTTCTGCTCTAAAAAAATCAGAATATCTAATAAAGTAATAAAAATAATAATTAAAAACAAATAAAGCAGCCACCAAACCCAGACATTATTGCATATGCCAGCAAGATTTTGCTGAAAGAACCCTGATATAGCTATCTTGAGAGAGGCTATGCCAGTGCCTGGAAAATACAGAAGTGGATGGTCACAGTCATCTATAGGATGGAACACAGGGCCCCCAATGGAGGAGCTAGAGAAAGTACCCAAGGAGCTGAAGGGGTCTGCATCCCTATAGGTGGAACAACAATATGAACTAATCAGTACCTCCAGAGCTCGTGTCTCTAGCTGCACGTGTAGCAGAAAATGGCCTAGTCGGCCATCATTAGGAAGAGAGACCCCTTGGTCTTGCAAACTTTATATGCCCCAGTACGGGGAATTGCCAGGGCCAAGAAGTGAGAGTGGGTGGGTAAGGGAGTAGGGCTGGGGGGAGGGTATAGGATACTTTCGGGATAGCATTTGAAATGTAAATAAAGAAAATATCTAATAAAATAAAATTATAGACAGAAACAAAAACAAAAACAAACAAATAAAGCCAGGCGTGGTGGCGCACACCTTTAATCTCAGCTCTCTGGAGGCAGAGGCAGGCATATTTCTGAGTTCAAGGCCAGCCTGGTCTACAAAATGAGTTCCAGGACATCCAGGGCTATAGAGAAACCCTGTTGGAAAAACAAAAAACAAACAAAACAAAAAACAAAAAAATACAAACAAACAAACAAACAAAAACAAATAAAAGGATAGAAACCACTTACCTAAGTAAAATCAAGATAAGATAACCAATTTCAATAGATCTAAAACTCCTAAGGAAATAGAAGTAGTCATTAAAAGTTTCAACAAACACACACACACACACACACACACACTCACTCACACACATGCACACAAAGGAAAGAAAGAAAGAAAGAAAGAAAGAAAGAAAGAAAGAAAGAAAGAAAGAAAGAAAGAGATTAATAATAAAAAACCCCAAGGCCAGACAGTTTTAGTACAGCATGTTAGGTTGGAACCCTGATCATCTACAGAAGCTGGGAAACCTCACGTGCCCTCTTTCCAATCTGAAAACTTCAGGGCTTGCTTGGAGAAAACTCCAGCCTAACATGTCATCATCACTCCTTGTCTTCAAGTTTCCAGGAACACACCTAAGAGTGCCCCTACTGGGGCACAGGTTTTGGACATGTATGGGCACAAACTCGAGCTCCCAGCTAACATGTCATCACTCTTTCATTAACTCTATAGAACCCTCTTTTTTTTTTAGCTGGGCTTGTGACTTCACTGACCTCTACTCATGAGATTGGTGAACCTGCTGGGGAGCTGCCTCCTAATGAACCTGTCTTTATCTAATTTTAATCTGGTTGAATCTGGCCTATATCTACATCCCTGAGGTTGAGAAAAAGCTTATCATGTTGGTGCCAAATGGGGAGGAGTTGAGCCCTGCTATGGTTTGCACATGTTTGGCCCAGAGAGTGGCACTATTAGAAGGTATGGTCTTGTTGGAGTAGTTGTGTCACTGGGTGTTGACTTTAAGACCCTCATTCTAACTGCCTGGAAGTCAGTATTCTGCTAACAGCCTTCAGATGAAGATGTAGAACTCTCAGCTCCTTCTGTACCAGGACTGACATGTTCCTGCCTTGATGATAATGACTGAACCTCTGAACCTGTAAGTCAGACTCAATTAAATGTTGTTCTTATAAAAGTTGCCTTGGTCATGATATCTTTTCACAGCAGTAAAACCTTAAGACAAGCTCCTAGCCCAATGCACCAGGTTCCAGGTTGTGTCAGGACCACTCCTCTCCTTGTATCACTCTCATAACCTGTCGGGATCAACTTTTGGGTCAGGGTAAGTTACCATTTCCCAGCCACAGCCTAAATGGTAGTGGGTGCCCCTTTCGTGTCCATAACCCCTGGGATCCTCTGCCAAGCCTCAAATCAAGCCAGGGCAAGCCTATCTCTTCCTTGTACCAGGGAGCCTCCAATTCACCCACTCTACTGTTTAACCTCAGGCTGTTATGTTGGGCACTGCATCATAGTTGCCAGGTCCCTGGCAAAGGCTAGGAGATGGGCACAATGCTAAGTCTAAACCTAATCCTCAGTTGTTCCTGGGTGCCTGCAACAAAATTGATTCATTCTTAGACATTGAGCCCAGAAAGCCTTTGTTCTGTGGGCTGGCTTCAATAAATGGCTGCCAGAGAACTCTCTTGATGATAACATTCTCCATTATCTTAAATTTTCAAATAAATGATCAGAACACCTTTCTGTCTAGTCTTTTTTTTTTTTTTTTTTTTGGGGGGGGGGGGGGAGGCTGAGCTCTCATCTCTCCCTCTATAGCCAGTGTTCTATGACTCATGTCTTACTAGCAAGGATGGTCATGCCAGCAGACCCTCTTGCCTCCAAGGACTCAGATCCCTAACTGAGTACCAACATTTGACTAAAGCCTACCTACCCCTTACCCTTGTTCACTCCAACACATTCACCTGTTTCAGCTGCAATAGCTGCTCCAAACCAAGTTGCTAATCTAGTCCTCCAAAAGTATGTGCAGATCATTTGTCTGTGAAGTTAATTTCCAATTCCAGAGACCAATTTTTGAGCCTGTTATGTCTTACATGGCTCTGGACCTTGCAAACCTCCCCCTTCCTCTCAGTTTGCCTGAGCTCTGGTAATACTCAAGCATCCCCCCTCCTCCTGGTAATGTCTTCCCCCTCAATTTTCTCCTCACCCATAAGTCAACATCTCACTAACTTCCATGTCAGCCTCAACCACCCTGCACAGTCCAGCCTGGCTGGACTAGGAGTCCTCAGTGCTCATGTAAGGAGCACATCAGCCTCTGCAACACTCCATAACAACTGATCACTCCTGTCCTTCCAGGAGCTACAGCTCCCTTAGGCCCATGCCTGGATCACAGTGATTATTTCTTTCTTAGGCCAATGTAGGGCTATTGATGCTCCCTGCTCCCCAGCCGCCCCCTGCCCATCTTTCTACTGCTATGGGTCCTAAAATCTGTTCAAACTGCACCACATCCACAGTCCCACCACCTCCTTACAGATATTGTTCCTATGAAGCCCCATTCTTCTCAGCTCCATCTGCTGCTCCCTTCTCATTTTCCCCCAACTCATTAGCCCTTTCCTCTCCTGACACTTCCTTCAGCTTAAACATGGGGTCTGCAACCCTATAGATGGAACAACAATATGAACTAATCAGAATCCCCAGAGCTCATGTCTCTAGCTGTATATGTATTAGAAGATGGCCTAGTTGGCCATTATTCGGGAAGAAAGACCCTTGGTCTAGCAATGTTTATAGGCCCCAATACAGGGGAATGCCAGGGCCAAGTAGCAGGAGAGGGAGGGTAGGGGAGCAGGGTGGGGGGAGGATATAGGGGACTTTTGGATAACACTGGAAATGTAAATGAAGAAACTCTCTAATTAAAAAAAAACATGGGGAAGGTGGAAAAAATAATTAAAACGTAAATGAATTATTAGTTACTTCACAAAATAGTCATGCTCATTAGTATGCTCATAACTATACTTACAGTCATAATTGAGTACTGGCATATGCTTCATTTAGCCTCCTATATATGTTCTCAAAGTTAAAAAGTAAACGACTGAAAACAATGTTTGTAAATTTAGATATACTTTAGATAGGTTTAGAAAGGTTGTCCTCAAATACTTCAGAGAGCTACATAATATGGCATTAAATTGTTTAATAAATAATCTTTTCATAATATTGATACACCAGTTCCTTATAGCACCTTTGATCGCCCACAAAGATGAGCACAAAAGAACCTCTACCTGAGGCTTGCTTCAAATGTGGCAAAGAAGGCCATTGAACAAAACTCTGTGCTTGCCTCAACTACTGACAGTACACTGTCCATACTATAGCCAAGCACGACACTGGGAAATGACTGAATTCCTTTGCTTAGACAAGACAGGGCACTCTTTCTCCACAGTCATGCTTCACAGAAAACTGTCAGTTTTTCTGGGCCTAACAGCCAAAAATAGATGTCCCACTAACCACAGAGGAACCTTAAATGACTGACTGACTGACTGACTAGGTAGCTGGTAAGTCTGTGTTATTTTAAAAAGACCTGGAAGCTGCTTGCTCAGTACTTACTGCTATAAGGTAAAATTTATCCTTCTTGAGTCTCTGATGGTTTTGAGGATCAGTTTAATAGCAGAAACCAAGGCTTCAGCTGTCTTCCCAGTCCACTTCATATGTAAAAATCAGGCCTCAAGCCTCCCCCTCCTAGAGCTGCCATTAGTAGATCTTGACACAATTTACCTCATTACCAGACTCAAAATAGTTTTTCAATGTAACTTTTTGCTATTCCTTTATCTAAAGGCTGCTTTTATCTAAAGCCTTTTGCTTTATCTTTAACTAAAGCCTCTTGCAAAGGCTGTTCCCAATGGCCAGCCACCTATGCATCATGGTAAATAGCTAGATTAAAATAGATGCAGAATTTGCATAATGTCTGAAGGTACAAAAGCATTTGAGAAAGATATTGAGGTTCTAGGAAGATGTTTTGAGGTTTGTAAATGCAAGTTAGAGGATGTAAAAATACAAACGATGATAAAAATGACAAGGCATATTAAAATATGCTTCAGACTCCACTCCCTCACTGTTACTGTTCTATTAAGACTTCCAAGTTTAAAATTTTAACATTAGTCAGTAAAATTATAATAAGCTATTAGTCTAATTTTGATAAAGCCTTCCACTATATAATTATAAGTCATAAGCTCATGATTTTCAATTTTCTGTTTGTTCTCTGAATATAGACGTAAAAGTGTTTCTCATTTAAAAACATCTCATCTATATACAGCCACATGGGTGACACCTGCATATCCCTGATATTGCCTGGAGGGACAGGAAAGAGACTCTCAATAGCCCAGAGATCAAAGATAGAAACAAATAAGACTGGAAAAAGTCAATAAAATTATTCATAATGATATTCTATTATACTGGTATACAGGAGCTTAGCATAACTGTCATCAAAGAGGCTTCATCAAGCAACTGATGTGAACAGATGCAGAGACCCACAGTCAAACATTAGGTGGAGCTCAGTGAATCCATGGAAGAAGGGGAGGAAGGACTGTAGGAGTAAAAGGAATATAGAAAATGCGTGCACACACACACACACACACACACACACACACACACCACAGAATCAACTAACCTGGACTTATAGGGGCTTACAGAGACTGAACCAACAGTTCGAGAGCCTGAGTGGGTGTGCCCTAAGCCGTCTGTGTGCACATATGTTGTGGTTGTGCAGTTTGGTCTTCTTGTGAGGCTCATAAGAGTCGAAGCAGAGGCTGTCTCTGGCTCTTTTGCCTGCTTTTGGGACCCTTTCCTCTCGGTGGTTGCCTCTCCAGTCTTAATATGAGGGTAAGTATTAAGGCTTATTGCAACTTGATATGACATATTTGGTTGGTATCCCTGGATGGGAAACAATGGAGGAATGGACGGGCTGAGGGATTGGGAAGAGAGGAGGGAAGGAAAATGGAGATCATAATGTAATATGTGAGAAAAAATAAACAACAACAAAAATTCAAACTATAAACAAATAAAGTTTCTTTATGGATAAATATGACTCAATTGAACATTACTCTACAGTCTGTGTCTTCTCTAATTCTTTTTACTTTATATAGAAAACAGTAGTGAGTTTTGTAATCTCTCTCTATTCATACCTGCACCCATTTCAATACAGACTGGATAAACAGTTATTAAATTTAGTAATGTGATCTCAGGTTTGTTAACTATTTCTTTTTTACCTTGCTACATATCACTCATATTTTCTCAAGAAAGTAACACATCTTGTTTTTTTCTTTTTCTTTTTAGGAAACCTATTTGAACATAACTGGATACATGTAATTTTATTTAGTAATATGCCTGAATTTATTTGAATTTAATTAAAAGTAATTTCAAATATTGGTATATCTTTTCTTTTCTTTTCTTTTCTTTTCTTTTCTTTTCTTTTCTTTTCTTTTCTTTTCTTTTCTTTTCTTTTCTTTTCTTTTCTTTTCTTCTTGAGACAGGGTTTTTCTGTATAGCCCTGGCTGTCCTGGAACTCACTTTGTAGCCCAGGCTGGCGTCAAAATCAGAAATCTGCCTGCCTCTGCCTCCCAAGTGCTCGGATTAAAGGCATGCGTCACCACCGCCTGGCATATCTTTCTTTTAGTAGATAAGTACAAGGTACCTGACAATGGATGACAACATAAACGTACCATGACATATTCAACAACAAGTGACAAAAGGAATAACGGCACTGGACCTGAATTCAGGAGATCTGATCTATTTTGTCATGGCAGATGATGTTCTGATAACCTGACTCAGTTTTCTATATTATAATATGACAATATCAGTCTTCTTTAGTTCTGTAGATTTAATATAAATGGCTAAAGTGTATTTTAAAACTCTGAATAGAGTGAAGAATTTGACCAAAGTGATGGTTTGAATACGTTTAGCCAATGGAAAATGGCACTATGAGGAGATGTGGCCTTGTTGGAGGAAGTCTGCCACTGTGTAGGTAAGCTTTGAGGGCTCCTAATGTTTAAGTTCTGCCCAGTGCAGAAGAGTGACCCTCCTTCTGGCTGCCTGAAGAAGATAGCCTTCTACTGCTGGCTTTGGATAAGCATGTAGAACTCTCAGCTCCTTGTCCTGTACCACATCAGCATGGATGCTGCCATACTTCCCACAATGATGATAATAGATTGAACCACTGAAACTGTAAGCCAGCCTCAATTAAATGTTTGTCTTTAGAAGAGTTGCCATAGTTGTGGTGTTTCTTCTCAGCAATAAAACCCTAAGAAAACTATTTTCACCACCATGTCAATAATATAATTCCATAATTAGTATGACAAAGACTCATTTGAAGTACTGTAAATTATGTCTGGTGTGATGCGCTGTTATAACAAAACAGATCATAACTAAAGCTTATTATGTCTGAAAAATATTTCAATATAACAGTGAAATATGGATTGCTAAATAAAATATTATAGTGAAAATTTAAAAATCACAGTTACTCACCTAAATGTTAATGTAAATACTTTCCAGACTTCACATAAATATTCTTAGTTCACTTGTCATCAAATATTGAAACTCATTAGTAATTGTTTTGATTTTGTTTTGTATAGTGGCTCAACTCAATGCAAAGTTAATTAAATTCAAGTGCTGTTGAAGTTCTCTTAATATTCAGTGAAATAATTGCCTTTAGCAAAATTTACTAATGGCAGGGGAATGCTCCTGAGATCTCATTAGTCAAGTCTAAGAAAGTTCAGAATTTGATTGATCACGGGGCACAATGGCTACACTTGGTAAGCTCCTGAGAAAGGCATTATCCCTGAAGCCATTTCACATCAACAACGATTTAATATGACTGAGCTAGTTGCTGCATTTAAGCTTACAGCTTTATGTCTTCAGGAACTAACATCTACCTGGGATCCAAGACCTTGAGCTGTGTCAGAGGAGTTGATAGGTGAGAATTTTGTGTTTTTTAAAAGAAACATATCAATATTGACCTCAATGAGTACATGAAACTTAAAATTCATAAAACCACCCACAATCTCAGCCAACCCAGACTTGTTTGTTCTCAGCATGCCAAACACTATGATAGTTTCAGACTTAAAGAAGTAAAAGTATTCTGGAATCTTTCCCATATATTTAAATATATTTAAATTAGTAAAAGTCATATTATATAATAACTTTTCTGGTTTTCCAATTAATATTATAATACAAGAGTTTTTCTATGATTTTTTTGCTTTTATGTTTTATTATGTAAATGATGTTTTCAGGTCTGAGAAGTCTAATTAAAAATGTCAGGAGAACATTATATCAAGGGAGTTTATAAAAATATTCAATATCCAGTTGGCTCAAAATTTAAAACTTGGTATTAAAAAATCTTTGGACCTATATTGTATAAAATGTTAGTTTTAATAGGGAGGTTTTACAAATATGATGATATGAGAAGATGACCAATATACATTAATGAGTTAACTTAAATACATTTTAGAAAATACTTTTTAGAGGGCTCAATACCACTGTTCATATTGTAGTTAATTCCTATGATATTTTAAAAACTAAGAACACTTTTTTCTTGTTTCCTTTCATGAACAGAATCTCAAGTAACCAAGGCTGGTGTAGAACTTGCTACATGGCCGAGCGTGGCTTTGAGCTTCTGATATTCCTGTTTCCAAACCCCAAGTGCTAGGATTGCAGGTGTACAATCCTGGTAGGTTAAAGCAACTCATTGAGAGTTATACAGTGTTCCAGGTGATATGCAATATTTACACATATTTCTGCAATGTCTGATAGTTCATATGATTTGTAATTACCTCCAGTCTTTGATAATTGCACACAAAATATTTCTATAAAATATTAATCTTTAAAAATATTTATTCTATATTTTTAAGATTAGTATTCAAAAGTTGTAGAATAAAATTGAAACAGTTTCTGTTTCTCCAAGTACGTGGTTTTCAACCTTCCTAATACTGTGACCTTTAAATACAGTTCTACATGTTGTAGTAACCTCCAACCATAAAATTATTTTGTTACTTTATAACTATAATTTTTGCTGTTATGAATTGTAATGTAAATAAATATCTAATGTTCAGGATATATGATACATAATCTCACACAGGGTGAGAACCACTGTTTTCAACTGCTGCAAAGATCACTGTATCACCTTTAATATGTTTCCTGTGCTCTCTCTGGACCTGTGGAAGACTCAGAGTAAGAGATCCAGAGATGTCCCACCACATCTGCACAAATATATGAAAATTTTATCTTGAATAATAAAAGCTAAAGTCTCTTATCAATTTAACGTAGAAAATATGAAATGCATTGTCATTGATATGCTTTCTTTTCACTTCTGTAGAAATTCATGTCTGTAAACTAGAATGTGTTTCCCATGTTCAATGGTTAATTGGATATTGTTAATCCATATGGCAGATGATATTGATGGTTGGTGAAGAACTGAGAATACATAAATTAAAAATACATAGAAATAGGTGTGATAAATCTCTTCCTACATAGATGAACTGTGAACATAGACAACATTACAGGTTAGGGACTAGTACATGCTTTCAACATAAACATTTTTATAGTCTTCATGTAGACAAACACACACACACACACACACACACACACACACACACACACATGTCTAGCAAATGTTTACTGAGTAACTACCTAATTGATATTTGTTTACAGTAATGTTGATATATGTATGTTATCTTACATAGTACTCAATTTTTGTCTGTTTTAAAGTTCTATCTTAAAAGCTTTTAATGAAGTAAAGACTTTATGAATTTAAAAACCTAAATAAAGTTGTTTTCCCATCTATTGTATATATATTTATTGAATATGATTATGCTAAATTGATTGTCCAATATAAATATATATATATATATATATATATATATATATATATACATATATGTACACATAATGCTTTTTACTTATACTTTTAAGACAAAACAGATTTTGTTTATATGCTTACAAATATATATATATGTATATATATAGTGTGTGTGTATGTATATATCCCATATATATTTGCATATAACACTCTGTATGTGTGTGTATGAAAAACAATACTTAAGGCAAAGAGCCCATGATAAAATAATTTATGGGGAAAATAAATGTTAAAGGGTAAACAATATTCCTAGCCTATATTTAATTATCTAAAAAGTGAATAACACACTACTTCTTAATTTCTTACAAAGAATTAGCATTGTTGTAACCTTTAAAATATATTAAAATATTAAATGCGCTTTGATTGTAAAAGATTTATTATATTTATCATAGAGCATGGATAAATGACTGGGTGGCTGAAGGTGATTTGGTCTTTTGATCCACGGACAAAAATCTGGAAAATATGAAGGTTCATGATGTATTTTCTCATCATGCAATATGTGGTAGTCTTTAAAGGTTTTATGCTAGATGCTATACGAACATACTGAGGAAATAAGTGTATATAGCATATACGTATAACCATGGAATAAATATTGTTTTCAATTTGTACATCTTGCTAAAGTTCCTGTTTATCAGAGATATTTTATGGTTGTATTTCTAAAAATATTATTATTTAGAATTTTGCACATCTATACATTGAAACATGATAAGCCACTAGGTCAAATTAGTGTGACCATTTATGTATGATAGTAGGACCATCCACTGCAGCAAGGGAAATCTAAATTTAAATGTGGACATGCATTACAAAATGATAATTCTCTCTCCTCTAGCTACGATTGCCAATAATTCCCTGATTGGAACAGCAACCTCTTTCTTGTATGGTAGCCATGTACCTTGTTGAAATTTTGCAGGTTTTTGCAGGTAACCCTGGCTGCAGTGACTTAGTGAGTGTAATAATTAAACCATGTCTTTCTTTCACTGTAGCATATTTGTGATCAGATGTAAATTCAGGAAACAAGAATATTAACATTGACGAGCACTTTTTAACTTATGAAGTATGTCTCATAATACGAAAGGACAGACATAGGGAAGAGCTCAGAGACACTGAGCATGAGAGCAACCCAGAAGCATTATTTGGACTTTGGAAATGGAAATGTCTATGTATAAATCACCCTTTTCTCTATAAATTAAATTGTAGTTATTGCCTTATAGATGTGTTGTATCTGGTAGTATTAGTATATGAAGAGACCATAATAAGGAGATAACAAAGAATGGAACAACTACTGGGTTAAAGGGTTACAAAGTGTGATCCACAGTTGCCGAAAGCATCACTGGTGTAGTGTGAACATCAGACTACATGCATTTAAGATTAATGGCCTGTCTTTATTTTCCTATAGGAGTTCAGTACTTGGGAAGGCTTTATATCCTGAATGGAGCTCCACAGTCCTCCCAGTAATGTGACCGAATTTGTTCTCCTGGGTCTCACACAGAATCCACGCTTGCAGAAAATACTGTTCATTGTCTTTTTGTTTGTTTTCTTATTTACAATGTTGGCTAATCTGCTCATTGTCCTTACCATCTCCTTCAGCCCCACCCTTTCGGCTCCGATGTACTTCTTTCTCACTTACTTGTCATTCATAGATGCCTTCTACACCTCTGTCACCACCCCCAAAATGATAATTGACCTCCTCTACCAGAGGAGGACAATATCCTTGGCTGGATGTCTGACTCAGCTCTTTGTGGAGCACTTCCTGGGAGGATCAGAGATTATTCTCCTCATTGTTATGGCCTATGACCGCTATGTGGCCATATGCAAACCTCTGCATTATATGACCATTATGCGTCAAGGCCTCTGCAGACTCCTGGTGGTGGTAGCCTGGATTGGAGGGATCTTACATGCCACCATGCAAATATTTTTTATGATTAATCTGCCCTTCTGTGGCCCCAATGTCATCGACCACTTCATGTGTGATCTCTTCCCGTTGTTGAAACTTGCCTGCAGAGACACACATAAGCTGGGCATCATAGTGGCTGCCAACAGTGGGGCCATGTGCTTTCTCATCTTTACCATGCTTCTCATCTCGTACATAGTTATCCTGCGATCCTTGAAGTCTCATAATTCTGAAGGGAGACGCAAAGCTCTTTCCACGTGTGGCTCTCACTTTACCGTGGTGGTTCTCTTCTTTGTCCCTTGCATATTTACTTACATGCGCCCTGTGACTACCTACCCAGTGGACAAGCTGGTGACTGTGCTCTTTGCAATTCTCACTCCCATGTTAAATCCCATCATTTACACAGCAAGAAACACAGAGGTGAAGAACGCTATGAAGAATCTATTGAAGAGGCGAGTCACTTACCCTGTTCTAAAATGACAAGAAGGTGGAGACGTACGCAAACAAGTAGGATTATATTTGTGGTAAACTGTGGAAGAGATTTAACAAATTTCACATATAGCAAAGACAAAACTTACCACAATTGTTTTTATTAGAGGGGGGCACTTAACGACTAGACCTTCTTTGTGTCTTGAGTATCTCTAAATGTGTGTTTTCAAGGCTTGAAATTGATGTCCACAGATTCTAGATTTCCAACAGAAAACACCAACTAAAGTTTTAATGATTCTGGGGTATGTTTTTCTCTAGAGACTTACCATTACATATTTAATTACTTCATTCATTTGTTCCTTGGGTGACACTGGCTTTTCTGCAGATCTATAAATAAATTTCGTGTAGCCTGGTAATACCAAAAATAGATAAATGGAAACTAGACCTTTGAGGAGCAAAAGCAACCTTGCTGCCTTTTGCCTTAATTTTTAACTTAATTTGTATCTGACATTATTTATATCAAAATAATAAAAAGAAGTACAAGGAAGTATATAAAAGGAAGAAATGATTTCTAATGTGTCTCTTTTCCCCCTAGGACAAAATCTAAAGCAGAACATTTGAAATTACTCCTAATTTCCTCTTATTTTCTCAAGAACTCTTATGGCTCAATGTTTTTCTTGAATATAAAGGATAGGTATTTTTCTTCCTTATCAGTACTGGAGTAAGTATTCTAGCAACCTGAGCAAATATTCTTCCATTTAATCATACTAAATTATGCCCAATAATATTTTTATGCTATTACTCAATATGTATGATTCATATGTTTTTATTAAATATGTTATCATCTGTTAGACTCATTCATTTGGGTAGATGGAATAAGCCAAGTTCTAAACTGATCGTTTAGAAAGACAGTATATCCATCTTATAAAGAAGAAAATCGAGGCTGAAAAGGCTACAAAGTTGCTTTCCTCAAATCCCACATTAAATCTGCTGCAGGATTCAAATCTAGAGATCAAAGTACAATAATTTTTGTCTGTTAATATCTAAAAATAGGAATTGTTACATATTCTTAGTGATTCACTTTGCCCTGGGAGGAAGATGGTTTTCTGTTTTGCATTTATTTTTGTTGTTGTCATTGTTGTATTGTCTCTCCTCACTGTGGCAATGTAGCTTAGCATCACAGCTCCTTAATGCCCAGGGATATCACCAGGTTGTTCCATATTACTACAAAAATCCCCTTCGTGAATCCAAGACTCTTCCTCTGTTGCATCCCCATCCATGCTTCCCACAAATATCCCCTCCTCAAATTCAGTGAGATATTTCATATATTAATGCTGGATCTTGCAATACTTGTTTTTGGAATATGATTATCTGGCTTATCTTAGTTTTTTACTATATCAAATTCATTAGGAAAATGACATTTTCCCAGAAAATTGAGCAGGCTGAGAAGATGACACAGTCAGCACTTCATGTACTAAAATGCAATCTTCAAGTAAGAATTAAACGTATCAACAGACTCTAAAGTAAATGACTTTTGGTTTACTTACTTAGTCTTATGATTAGATAAGAAATATGAAAACCCAGGAATAAGGACCAGTTTTGAGAAAGCATCTTGAATTCTAAGACAGACGAATGATTTCAAGTAGAAAACCAAGGTCAATGACTGTGTTCTGGGAGATATCTCAACTTCTTACCAGGTAAGTGAGGGGATGAACTGCACAGGTTATAAGCACAGTCAGAAAGTAAAAAAACAAAAAAAAGAAACAAATAAAAAACAAACAAACAAACAAACAAAAAACAAAAAACAGAAGAGATGCAAGCAAGCCAGACATTCTAAGAAGACAGACTTTTGCTGGCTTGCAAATAGTTTTTAAAAGACTATTAAGATGTCTATTAGTTCCTTAAGTACATCTCAAAGACTTCTGCCATATGATTATATGTAGTGAAAAAAATAACATAGTCAGGTCCAGGGAACAACAGTAAGGGGCAGAAAGATTGTAAGATTTGGGATATTTTAAGGAATGACTTTATATAGACAAAAAGGCCAGTTAAGAAGAATAGAGTTGGCAGGGTAGAAGAGGGAATAACCAAAAGTAACTATGTAAATACAACCACAATGCATTTTATACATATGTGCGAGTCAAAAAAAAATAACGTAAAAGAAAATGTGGCATTTTTTCTAAATCTTCAAAGAGAAATAATATTGTCATTTTATGTATATTTCAATAATATTAAAAGGTAAAATATAAGTGAATAGAAAGAAAATGTTAATACTAGATACTTTATAAGTAACTAAGCTTTAAAAAAAAGACAGTCCTTTACTATTATCCATTTTCATTTGGACATAATGATATGTGGACATTCTGTTCATGAGGAACATAACAGTTTTGGAATAAATAAATGTATGGGTTCTACTATGATATATGAATTTTGATTGTTTTGTTGAGTATCAACTTGGCCTTGTTCCAGTTTATTTTTGCCTCTGGGAAAGTCCGCATCAATGCAGAGGTAGATGGGAAATTACTTGTAATGTGATTAGGTCAGTGGAGACATGGCCACATAGGAATGTGATTGAAATGAGGCAAACATGCATATCTTAGAGATCTCTATCCTAGCAAATTACATTCTAACATTTGTTCCCACAAGTCCATTACTTAAGAGACAATATGCTAATAATATTCCTTCTAAAACACAGTTTGGAGACAATTTACTAGGAAAGACCAAAATAGAACCAAATGGGAGGTGCAGTGCCATGAGTGATTTTTGAAAGACATTTTGCTAACTTCCTTTTGAGAAAACCTACATAGAAAATTCCTGGTTCTTTCCAAGCCACAAGTTATTTCCTATGCAGGTCCTGAGATACTTATGGCATCTGTCAATCTTCCCATGAAGCCATTAGAAACTATACTGCTGACAATATCACTTCCTCATGGTGGCTGCTTTGTCTGCATGCTTTTCTTTGAAAAAGTTGGCTTGAGAACATCACTGCTGATGCTGGACTCTTGGTCAAAGTGGCCTTAGACAACTTACCTGCATAGTCTATGCTTTTTATGTGATTGGATCATCAAGTGAGTGGTTCCTGAAGTCACAAAATTGATGACAAACTGAAGCTGGAGGTGCTTTAAAATGGCTTGATAGACATCATGAAAATTAGTTTGAGAGGTGACACTTAAAATTATTGCAATAATTAAATTGCCAAGTATAATTTTATTTGATATGTGTGAGGAATTTACCTGATTTGTTTGTTTGCATGATTGTGGCCTCAGAATGGAGAAGTCTGAGCAGCAAGTTTCTTTTAAGCTAAATTTATCAAGACTGTGATGGTGGCAGTGGTTCAACATTGAACTAATAGGCCAAGGTGGGGTTGAGCTCTTGAATTTCATTACATCATGTCTATGCACTGGAGCATTAAATGTGTGAGGTACTAATTGAGATATCTCAAGCAGGCTACCAGGAGACAAACAGCCAAATTCTAATGTGACACTTTTTAAATTTTTAATTTTTAATTAAAATATAGTTGCATATTTTCCCTTTCTCCCCCTCAGCCTTTCTCATGTCCTCCATCTCCTTTGCTCCCTTTCGAATTCACACCCACCTTTTCTTTAGTAGTTGTTGCACATATATGGATTACATTTAAATAATTATGATGTATATAGCACAGCATTAGACATTTAATGGGAAGTAAAAATTAATCATCTTTAAACACCTTTACAAGGAGATAGCATTTTAAAAATTAATTAAATATGGAATCTGTGATGGTGTATGTAACATTCCCAGGATAACCATGATGAAGGGAGTCTTGCAGAAGAGGGGAAGAATGGAAAAAGAAGGGTAATGGATTTGTTAACAGATGACTATATTATCAGAGGCAGCAGAAAATTGTGAAACTCACAATGGAAAAGGTCATTATGAAAAATTGAAAACTGCTCTTGAAACATTCTCTGATCTTGATGAAAGCACTAAAAAGAAGGACAGGATGCTTATCGGAGTACAGAGTAGACTGTGCTATAGATTCATCCAGTAAAGGTATTTAGTTGAGTTTCATGACTTTTCAAAGTCTTATTTATTTTTTTCTGAAAATTATATGATAAGTTTATCTCATATAATCTTTTGCTTTTTTTTTTTTTTTTAATTTGAGTCAGGTACTCACTATACATCCCAGACTTGCCTTCAACTCATAATCCTCTTGCCTCAGATGTAACAAGGTTGAAATTACATATGTATGCCATCATCCACAGCTATCCATTACAGTTATAGAGAAATTAAAAAAAAACTATATAGATTTTAGTACTGCATCCCTAATCACCCCTGACTCCCATTGATTCTGATGGCTATTACTGGCTCTGTTTCTGGAAGACTGACTATCAAGTAGTCAGTAAGGAGCTTCTCAGACTAGAAGAATTAAGTTTGCTCACTCTGAAATCACAGTGTTTCTCACTGCATGACAGCCAGCTGTGTGGTGCTGCAGTATGTATGTATATGTGTATGTATGTATGTATGTATGTATGTATGTATGTATGTATGTGGGAACATTATAAAAGTAGAAAAGAAACTATGAAGAAGGAAAAAGGTTTTAGGGAAGTGAGACAAAAAATATAGTATAGAATTATATATAACATTAAAGTAGAAAGAACACTAGTGAGGGGAAGAGAGGGGGAGGGGTATGGATGGCAGAGAGAGGCTGAGAAGAATCAACAAAACAAATCCCAATTAAGTTACCACAACGAAATCCATTGTCTGTAAACCACTTTAAAATATTATATTTATGTATGAAATTCTTAAACACACACACATACAATGACAGTTTAGAAGGAAGTTTCTTAGTTGGACTTTATACTTATAGTCCTTAATAAATAAAAATTCTTCAGATATGACCTTAGGATACAATGTTATAAATTTCAGTATACAATATTGTTTATTATATAATATTTCTTGTTCTGTATAAATATATTAGCTTTTATACTTTCCAAATTCTTGAGTGTATTTAGTGATAAATGAAAATTAACAGCCTGTCTGCAAGTTTTCCAAAAGTAGTTACGTAGGGAAGAGCTGTCTGGAGACAGTTGATTTTGGAAAGCAGAAAATAAAGCAGTTGGAGGGAATGAGACAGGGAAAGAAAAATGTAAGCCTTGGATTGTGATAAACAGGTTACCATTCATCAGTTGACTCAATTACACTACTGTTAGACTTCCACAAAGGTGTTAATAATGCATTTTTTAGAACTGTGTATGCACAAGAATGACGAAGCAAGAATTCTTGTCACAGAATCAAGCACGATAACAGAAAATCAGAATTATACTTGGGAGAGGATGTAGTGTTGTGGGATTTGGGCAAAAGCTGCCTTCAGACTTTATTGTTAGTAGCTGAAATTTAGACTTTATGATAAATCACACATGGTAGTATGCATAGTCAGTTGAAGAAACAGCAAGATTAGGAAGATTAGAAACAGCACGCAGCAATGCCTAGTACATCCAATAGTTACTAATTAAAAATAATACTTTCTTTTTAAAAAAAAAATATTACAGATTCTTCAGTTTAGAATTCCATGTTTTTTTACCAGCTCACATCAAATGGAGAATGCAGATAATGTCACTGAATTCATTCTTTTGAGCATTACCAAGATTCCAGAGCTGAGAATAATATTCTCTGCTATATTTCTTATTATGTATGTGGCCACACTCTTGGGAAACCTACTGATTGTTGTAACTGTAACAGCGAGTCCGAATCTGAGGTCTCCCATGTATTTTTTCCTCATTTCCTTGTCCCTTTTGGATGTCATCTACTCTTCAGTCACTGCTCCCAAGTTGATTGTAGACTCTCTTTTTGAGAACACTACCATCTCCTTAGAAGGCTGCATGACCCAGCTCTTTGCTGAACACTTTTTTGGTGGGGTAGAGATCATCCTTCTCATCGTGATGGCCTATGACCGCTATGTGGCTATCTGTAAACCTCTACACTACACGACCATTGTTAGTCCTCGAGTATGCTGGCTGATAGTGGGAGGTGCTTGGGTGGGAGGATTTGCTCATGCAACCATTCAGCTGCTCTTTATGTATCAAATACCTTTCTGTGGTCCCAATGTCATTGATCATGTGATCTGTGACTTGTTCCCGTTGTTGCAACTAGCCTGCATGGACACCCATATCCTGGATCTCTTAGTCGTTCTCAACAGTGGGGTGATGTGTGTGACCATTTTCCTTATTCTCATCACTTCCTATGTAGTAATCCTCTGTTCCCTAAAGTCTTCCAGCTCTGAAGGAAGGCGGAAAGCTCTCTCCACATGTAGCTCTCACTTTACAGTGGTTGTGTTGTTCTTTGTACCTTGTATCATCTTGTACATGAGACCTGTGGTCACTTATCCTATAGACAATGCAATGGCTCTGTGTGCTACAATTTTTGAACCAATGTTAAATCCTCTAATCTATAGCTTGAGAAATGCAGAAGTGAAACACGCTCTGAGGAAACTGTGGATGAAAAGAGGACCTTGAATGTTACTGATATGCGAAGGAACAAATATTTAATATGTTTTCATTTTCGTATAAACACTTACTTTAAAAGAGAGGTATTTCCTGATTTTCTTTAGCTGTTTATTTATTCTACATGTCTACATTAAGTTTATATGTTTAAAATTCATAATCAGAAATTTACTTTAGAATTGTTACTTAGAATATTAGACTAGAACATGAAATGAGCAATTATTTTTTTCTGTCTGCCTGTTCTGATCTCTATCCTTGTCACAGCAGGGAATGTGTTCTCCCTTCATTCTCTAACCCAAGTTAATGGAACTAGAAGTCTAGCTACTGAATATATGCTTCCTAAATATTACTGGGCGAATATAAATCTCAAAGAAAATTAAGGTACTAAATGTTTGAAGATAATGAAGAAAGAAGTAAGCAGGATGAACATATACAAACGTTTTAGGACTTAGAATTTCTTAGGATCACCTGCCTTTTATATTTTGTGTTTTGAGGCAGTTTCTGTTTATTAGAAAGCTATTTTAATATAGTGACCATTATTCACTGAACTTCCTATTTAACTTTGTCATTTTTGTTGTTTTTTGTATGTATGTATGTATGTATGTATGTATGTATGTATGTATATATATACACACACATCGCACACACATACATGCATACATGCATACATGCATACATACATACATACATACATACATACATACATACATACATACATGTCTTTAGTATGCACATATGAACATGTGTGCTTTCATGGTCAGGCATGAAGTGCCTTTCCATATGGATCTCCACCTTCCTTTTACTGAATCCAAAAGTCATGGTTTGGTGACTGTAGCCAGCCAGCTTCTTGGGATTCAATAGGACCCCTACCATGCTTTTATGTAGATTCCAGAGACCTGAGCTGTGGTCTTTCTCCTTGTGTAGCAGGAACTTGAACCTCTGAACAATTTTCCAAGATTCTTTTGCCATTCTTTAGTGAAATAAATCAGGGCATTTCAAGTTTATGACATATGTTTTAAAAGTGTACATTTCAGTCTTGAAATATTATATTCTCTACAAAACAAGAACTCTATAGACCTGTATATAAAACCTCTATAGTTTATTTGAATGGCTATGCTGGATGTAATTTTGCTATTACATTCGGAATTTTGAATTCCTAAACCAATGCATGTTTATTTCTTAAATGTTTTTGCTATGAAAATCCCAGAAATATATTAATGGTATTTTAAACAGTCTCCCTTAAAAAGGAGAATAGTAAACCTGAGGGTTCTGACATGAGTTAATGTTCTGTTATCCTAAAATATAATTATAATATATGCAATAACATTAACTACAGGGTCAACTATAATATTCAAATAAACTATTTATATCTTTTTTTTTCATTTTTAACTAATGATATTTGCAGTCAGCCATTATCTAGGTATAAAAAACAATCAACTCTAGTCAACAACTAAAATTTTTGCTCTTTCATTTGATTACGATTTGTTGGGTTTGAAGTTTTGGAGACACTTTTGAGGAGCTCTGTTAAAGTAGTGGCTGTGGTGATGTTTTCCTTCACTTTGGGACCTTATGTTTTCATTAATGAAGCAGAGTATTTGAAAAACAAATAACATAGATGTTTTAGAGAAATAAATAGTTTTCAGATAACTTCATTGAAGAAGTAAATAATTAATTATAGGAATCATCTGGTCTTTCCTTAGGGAATTTTAAGCTTAGAACCAAATGAAGAGACCATCCCTAAGCAGGCCAGTAGGAAGAGCACTCTGGACAAAACAGAAAAGCAGGAAAAGTTGTTTATAATCAAGCCTGAAGTGAAGTTGGCAGCAGTGTTGAGTGCTAAGGAGAGGCAGCATGGGAAGGGGTGAGGCCCTGGTGAATTATTATTATTTTTTAATCCTTAAGTTCAGTAAAAGTCAGAGTTATCAAAGATACCTTCTCAGTATACAACTGAAATCCAAATGCAACATGGACTTCGATGGCTTTAAAAGCTGAGGATCAAAATCTTTGCACATTGCTTGCCTTTTATGTATTAACAATTGAGAATGGCATTTCATGTCTTATATCAGTAATTTAGCATAAACTATATACATTTAAATTTCATCATCCTGCTTCACTTCAAAGAGAGTTGTCTTAATGGGATGAAAACCTTCATCTATGAAAGAACTTTATGTAGAATATTTTCTTGGTTCAATTATAAAATTTAAAAAAAAATTGAAGAAAAATAATGAGATCCTTAACCTAACTCTTTTTTTAATCTTCTTTATAACTCTGACAATAAGAGAGATAGGACAAAATCCTTTCAACCCTACTATTAAGAACTGCTGGCTATTCATACAGACATTGTAACGAATTAAAAATATTGTCTTGAGTTTCATGTGTTTCAAAAATTGTATCTTGGGTATTCTAAGTTTCTGGGCTAATATTCACTTATCTGTGAGCACATGTTATATGAGTTCTTTTGTGATTTGGTTACCTCACTCAGGATGATACCCTCCAGTTCCATCCATTGCCTAGGAATTTCATAAATTCATTGTTTTTAATAGCTGAGTAGTACTCCATTGTGTATATGTACCACATTTTCTGTATCCATTCCTCTGTTGAGGGATATCTGGGTTCTTTAAATAAGGCTGCTGATGGCCTAGTCGGCCATCATGGGGAAAAGAGGCCTCTTAGTCTTGCAAACTTTATATGCCCCAGTTCAGGGGAATTCCAGGGCCAAGAAGTGGGAGTGGGTGGGTAGAGGAGCAGGGCGGGGGACGGGGGAGGGTATAGGGGACTATCGGGATAGCATTTGAAATGTAAATGAAGAAAATATCTAATAAAAAATGGAAAAAAATTTTCTTGTCAATGTTTTATAGATTTCTCTAACTTTAGTCCTTCTAATAATATTAATCCCTGAAGTAATTAGTGATTTCCTTATAAATCGTATGATTATTGTTTAGAACATGAAAAATGTAATAATATTCATGGTATTATTGGGAGATATTTCTTTGTGCTGTGTATTCACATGCTGAATACTGAATCCAATATCTGGTTGCAGTCCAGATGTTGGCATTGTAAAGCATCTCCTGTCTCAATGGTGTGTACAAATTGTTTTCCATCATCTCTGATTGGTTACTAAAGATCTGATCAGCCAATAGCTGGGCAGGAGAGGAGGAGGGAAGACATCTGATCAGTGAGGGGATCTCAGGTGGAAAGTAGCCAAGGCAATTCCCTAGAACAGGAACAGCCAGAGAAAAATGAATATGGCAAGAAACAGGGCACATGGCTGGGTAGTAGGCAGCCTAATCAGGGTAGATTAAGGTTAGAATGGATGAGTATCTGCCAAGATATAGTGCTTGAAGCCTTTCAATAAAAATATCTGACCTTCATGTTATTATCTAAGAGCAAGGGCAGGCATATAAAAGCCCTTTATACATGGTATAAACTGATAGTAAATTAAGAGTATACATTCACTTTATGTGGAAGTAGAATGTCTGTGTAATAATAACCTTCAAAGGTTAAACTTAATAGCACCATGTAAACTTGCTTCCTAAATCACCGAGATCTCAGCTCTAACATTTGAACTTGAGCAGAACACTCAGATATCTTTTTTAATATTTTAAGTCAGATTTCAACACATGTCTTTAATATGCAGTGTAAAAGCTAAAATCTTAACATTTAGTCAAACTGTGACATACATAATATGCTTATCTGGTTATCTTTCTAAACACCTCTATTACAACTTACTTCTCTCTTTTTTCTTGTTCTTTTTTAAAATTAGATATTTTCTTCATTTACATTTCAAATGCTATCCCGAAATTCCCCTATACCTTCCCCCTGCCCTGCTCCCCAACATGTCCACTACCACTTCCTGGCCTCGGCATTCCCTTGTAATAAGGCATATAATTTTCCCAAGACCAAGGGCCTCTCCTCCCATTGATGGCTGATTAGACCATTCTCTGCTTCACATGCAACTAGAGACACAGTTCTGTGGGGTACTGGTTAGTTCATATTATTGATCCCCCTATAGGGTTGCAGACCCCTTTAGCTCCTTGGGTACTTTCTCTAGCTTCTTCATTAGGGGCCTTGTGTTCCATCCAATAGATGACTGTGAGCATCCACTTCTGTAATTGCCAGGCACTGGCATAGCCTCACAGGAGACAGCTATATCAGGGTACTGTCAGCAAAATCTTGCTTGCATATGCTATAGTGTCCGGGTTTGGTAGTTGTTTATGGGATTGATCCCTGGGAGGGGCAGTCTCTGGGTGGTCATTTCTTCCATCTTAGCTCCGAACTTTGTCTCTGTAACTCCTTCCATGGGTATTTTGTTCCTCATTCTAAGGAGGAATGAAGTATCCACACTTTAGTCTTCCTTCTTGAGTTTCATGTGTTTTGCAAATTGTATCTTGGGTAGTCTAAGTTTCTGGGTCAATATCCACTTATCAGTGAGTGCATATCATGTGTGTTCTTTTATGATTGGGTTACCTCACTCAGTACTTCTTAATGTCTTTCTCAATACATATGGTATCTTTTATGTCCTCTTACTGGTTAGGCATGTTTTTGCTCCAGGACTTTCATATTGGGCCATTCTCCAACCTGTCTTTCTAGTTAACTTAGTGTATTTTAACTGGCAGGAAGAACCAATATGTCATAGAGTTTGTCCTCATACCTGAGTATGAGGAACTGTTTTCCTTGTTTCTATTTACTGCTTGGAGACTCTAGCTAATATTTTGTAAGTGGTTCTTTAGTGTGAGGAACTTGGTAGTGTCTTCTGGAGCATTATTACTGAGTTCTAGTGCATGGGCTTTATGGTAGTTTGAATTTCTTGGCCCAGGGAATGGCAATATTTGTAGGTGTGACCTTGATGGAATAGGTGTGGCTTTCTTGGAGGAAGTTTGTCCCTGTCAGGGTAGTCGATGAGACCCTTCTCCTAACCATATGGGAGCTATTCTTTTCCTAGTGGCCTTCAGATGAATATGTAGAACTCTCAGCTCCTCTTATGCCATTCCTGCCTGGACACTACTATGGTCCTACCTTGATAATAATAGAGTGAGCCTCTGAAACAGTAAGCTAGACCCGATTGAATGTTGTTCTTATAAGAGTTGCCTTGGCCATGGTGCCTGATCACAGCAGGAAAACCCTACCTAAGATAGACCTCATAAAAATTCTTTATAATGATGGGTATTTGCAGTTATTATCTTCCAGGTCTTTTAGTGGAAATAAAATGGGATGAGGTCCATGTAGTAGAACTCTTTTAATGTAAGAGTGTACCCTGGAGTCCACTAATTGTACCCATACCCTTGGGCTGCTGCCCACAGAAAACTGTATCAGTTCCTATAGACAGCATCTTATTTAAGGAATGTAGCTTAGCATAATGACTTCCATTTTGTTTATTTAATTAGGTATTTTATAAAATTGTACCAGACCAGTAGTGAAAATGGCATCAACATGGTGATTTTCTGTGATTAAAAGATATGGTTAAAGTTCTGGGATACAAAAGTCTCCTGCTGACTTTTGGCATAGTCCATGTATATTGGACCTAGTACAAGTCCACCTTTTAGTACTTTGACTGAAATGCCAGATATTACAGCACAACACTTGTTGTGAGTAGTGGTTTGCTACCTTTATCACATGTTCTTTCATGTGACACCTACAAAGCTCATACCAATCCATCAGAAGTCTATGCTAAGTATTAGATGGTTCTGAGGTTGTATGGAATTATCACCTCCAAGTTCATTCCAGGCTATTGCTCTGAAATTCTGACTTCCACATTTCCCACCAAATGAGTGGGTATGTTTTCTTGTTTCCGTTGAATGTAATGATGTGATCGCCTTCATTGATCTTAAGTTTTTGTGACAGTCTTAAGTTGCATGGCTAAGATGACTAGATCTTCATTCTCTCTTCCATGTAAGTTTCAGGGTAGGGGAAGGCAGGGATTTGAGCTCTGCCAGACTCAATGTGTGAGTGCTGTAATTATGGTCTAAGTTCCTGGGAAGACATGGTCTAAAGATAGGCAGTCTATACTGTACTATGGAATTCCAAGTGAGAAAATTGACAAGACTAAAGAAATGTTGTTCATACTTGCTTGTATACTTCTTACTGTTTGTAAAATAAATACTTTAATATAAAGGAATTAAAGTGTCTTGTGGAGAGTCATTGAAAGCTGGTGAAGATGGGAAGCCTTATCTGTAATACAGCATCAATAGTGATGATGTAAAGTGAACTAAACATAGGCATCAGAAGAAATGTAGGCATTGCAACAGGGAAAAGTTCTGTGGGGGGAAATAAGAAAGGCTTCGTAGGCCTGAAGAAGACATGTTTTTACATTCGCTGAAGTGATAGTTCATAAGTACTTATGTCATAATTTATATACACAAGCTTTTGAAAATTTGTTTCTCCTCCTCTCTTTGCCTCTCTACAATGACAAAATATTTTCATATAGGAACTGATAAGGAAGCCCTAAAATTTATATAGACACCTATGTATGAAAAAATTTCACAGTAATAATAACATGTGAGTATAATAATAGGGGACTAGATCTATTAAACAGCAATGAACAATTTAAATTCTTACTTGTAAATTTTTCTCATTGGCTAAGTAATAAGAATTCTATAGAAAAAAATAAATTACAGAGGAGCGAGAATATCTCTCAGTGGAAACTTACTATGTATTTTTTCATGGCATAAGTGATGGTGAGAGATTTTCAGTTAGTGGGAAAGTGTTGGTATTGGATAAAGTTTAAAATAATTAATGACTCTCCCTTCACTTACAGTTTCTTAAAGCTTACCCATAGCTCCTTCCTTCTCTGAGTTTATATATTGTGATTTGAACTTCAAAATTTGTCTTTTTTCTATACCTGAACAAAGTAGTATGTCTTTTGTTTACTTATACTACTTCTTTGTTGTTGAAATTATAATTACCACACTTCCCCCATTTTTTTACTTGCTCTAAACCCTCCTATACACTACTCAATGTTCTCATTCAAATTCATGGTTTTTTTAATCATTAATTGTTATTTTTGCACATATGTACACATATATGTGTATATAATATACATATGATTATATAATACATATGTATACATATTATACATACACACATGCATACACACACACACACACACATATATACATACATATATACATACATACATACATACATACATACATACATATGTATACATATTTACATATATTCCTAAACACACACATACATATTCAAAAATATAGGTGCTACTAAATATGCTCTGTTAATTCAATGTTATTTGTGTAATGTTTTCCCTGAAATTTAGTATTGAATAACTAATTAGAATTTACTTCCTAGAAAAGATTATTTTTTTCTACTCACAATACTCCTTAGTTGCTTGTAGTTCCTTGTGTAGAATTTCAATTTTCAACAGAGTTATATATTGCATTAGTAGTGTGATCATGCCAAGTATGCTTTTGTTTCAGGACACAAGTGTGAACTTTGAACCAACAGAGAAAAACAAAACAAAACAAAACAAACAAACAAACCAAAATTCAACACTGCAGTTTAATTCTATAAATTATTGACGGGATGTTACTTCTGAGATTTAATGTTTTCATATGTATCAGTTCATTCTTTTTTTCTGTGAGATGTCAATTATAATTAGTAAAATATGATATTTAAAGTTGAATAAATCTGATGTATTTTCTTGTAGGTCTTTCCTAAAATATGAGCGAAATATCGTTTTTTTCTCAGGCATCAGGCTCAGTACTATGTTCTAACAACATGACACCAATTAGTCTTATATTCTGAATTCTATCAGAAAAGATAAAAATAATTTCTAAATTATTGCATTTAGTTTTAAAATCAAAGAATTTCTGGGAGGAAAAACATTGCATTCTGGACAATCAATAGATATTCATGGTATAAATATGTGTTTCATTCTTTGGTAAGCATTCTACTGTCTCAGAAAATCCCTTTTTCGTTCTTGTTGTTGGTGGTGGATGCAGTATTCTCTCAGAATTAATCTCTTACATTTGTAAGCATCTTCAATTTGAAATCAGAGGTTCAAAGAAAAGAAAAAAAGTTCTTTGATCCTATGGGGATACAGAAATAGAAATTTATAAATAAGTGAGGAAGTAACACACAAATTTACGTCATGGAAAATCAGGGTGGTGGAAAATTTCCATCACCTGAGATGGGTGGGGCTACTTGGTCTCAAATCCCATGGAAAAAATCTTTAAATTCCAGTTGAATATCAAGAAGGAAAGCATTGTTTCTTTTGTTTCTCCTGGATACCATGTTACAGAGATCATATGAGGGACTGTGGTCTGCTGAAGATGCCCCTCCTTTTTGCTCAAGATGAGAAGGAAAAAATTAGAAGGAGCTTTAGAATCGGACCAGAAATTGAATAGACCCATTCGTATAAAATAGGAAAGTGTCATCATTGGAATTGATTGATACAAGTGAGGTTTATAATTCTTTTATTCAAATTTTAAAAAGGATTTAAAATTAGGCTATAGTGCTTAATCTGTGAGTTCTATGTTCAATGGCGTGAGTCACAATTAAAACTACACACATGAAACTTATAGAATAGTGCGTATTGTGTAATAGGCATCCAGTAAAAAGGAGTCATTAAAAAAATACTAATCATAATTTTGAAGTTCAGTACAAACCAGTCATTCTTAGAGGATTAATGACATTAATACTGTATTTAAATTTTATCTATAAATTAAATCCATATAATGCAACAAGCACATGTTTTATTTTACCTCACCAATAGAATTATTTAAAAATATTCTCTAACTCTTCCTCATTTTTAAGATTAAATAGTGACTTTTCAGAGAATGTCTATAAAGTCTACAGAGTCCTGATGTTGAGCCATGGAATGCTGTCCTCTTTATACTTAATAACATACAACATGGAATTTACTATACCCACCAATAAACTTCACAAGAACAGACATTAAGGTAAGAAGCGTGACACATGTCCCAGAGTGGAGTATTGCAAGTTAAATGTGTCTCCTTACTCTCCCTAAGTGTCTTTGATGTTTATGAATAATGCTAGGTTCTTGCCTTAGAATCCTCAGGAACATCTGAAGCCCTGCACTACGTTGTGCTAGTCATGGCTTAGCATCTCCCCTAGAAGAGATGAATTAGCAAGACAACAGGAGAGGCAGGAGGCATCCTCTGGAGTGAACAGCAGTGGAAACACAGAGATGTTGTCACAGCTGTCCTTTCCAGAGACAGTAAGATTATGAAAATTATAACTTTGGGGGCAATCATCAGAGCATCTGTGAAATCCAAGAAAATGTACTAAAGTTAGAAGAGGACATGTATCCCATATAGTTATATAAAGATGTGTTCTTACCTGGATGGGTGAGAAATAAATATTTAATATATATGACCACCTTCCTATGCTTATTTTAGGCAGCTTTCTTTTTTACTAGTATCTGAAGCATACAATTTCCTATTCTATTGTTTCCCTAACTCACCTCATGTTTATAAGACTTTAGGTCTGAGTCTATTAATATTAATATTCTAAATATATTTATGCTTCTAGAAGTATTTGCTCATAAGCTTTATAAAATCACTTAATTAATTAATCAATTTTGTTGCAATGTAAGAATTATAATTGAAGACAGCATAATTTTTAGAGGGCAATTTTTATTTTATAGCAATTTTAGTTTTTATATAGAAGCTTCTTCAAAATCGTAGTAAATCAATATTTTCTATTAATATTGGTATATGTTTTGTCAAATGGGGTTACAATAACTGTCAGGATTTTATAGGTCTCTGAGCTTGATCTATATTACTGTCTCTATTTTATATTAGAGGACATAGAATACTATAGTTTGTTTAGTGACAATGGCTGCCATATAAGCAAGCTGGCATTGCTAGGTATCTGATAGTAGAAACTAAAAAAAATTTTTAAATTAACTTTTATTTTGAATATCTTTAAATTTACCGAACATGCTAAGGAAGTAGGTGGTAAAATTATTCAATTAGTCTAAGTTCTTTGTTCCTTTTACTGTCACTTCGATTTTCTTGATACAATAAAGGCATCTGGAAGAGGTGGTCTGAGGGTGGTGTCATTTATCTCTGTGTGTAAGGACAGGTGTTTGGATTATTGTTTGTGAATATGGTGGTTGAATAAAGCAGTCTTTACCCCTCCTGGAGGAAACTTCTTTTTTCAAAAGACTGAGACCAGAACAGAAAACCACAACCAATCAAAACATTGAGTTGTGGAGACATGTGTGTGTAAATACATCCATAAAAAACTCACACAGCTAAGGCTCAGTTAATATTTCTAAATAGTGGGTGGAATTATTGGAAGAACCAGAAAATCAGGGAGTTTGATATGCAATTATGTCTCCAAATAATTTCTGAACTAACACCCATAGGTCTCACCGACATTACTGCCTAACCATGAACTGAACAACAATGACGCTAGTAGACATGCTAAAGTTGACAAAATCTATCCTACATAAAGTATTGCAGACAACTAAAGAATGTTAAAAGTGGAAGAAATAGTCTTTTCCAGGGGAGAACACACACACTGTTAATCAAATACTGAATGGTAAATTGGAAATGTACATGCTGCTAACATTATGCAGACTAAGAACATTATATGTAGAAATATAGTTCATATACATACTTGCATATAACAACAATTAATCATTATAGTGGCCATGAATTTTAAAGAGAGTAAGGTATATTAATAAGAATAGTATATTGGAAAGTTTGAAAGGAGGAAAAAGGAGGAAGAGATATTGTAATTATATTATAATAGCAAAAAAGATGTGCCATGAATTAAAAATACATTTTCCTTTATATATATATATATATATATATATATATATATATATATATATATATATATATATATATATATATATATATATATATCATATATATATATATATATCATATATACATACACACACACACACATAAAACATTTTTAAACATATAAAAAAAACTCGTAAGTGTTTTAGCAGTATAATATGCAATCTTTCTGATTGTAGGGTGTGTGCTCACCCATTCCCTTAAGAAACAATTGAGCTACATTCCTATCAAGTCATCCAAAGAAATGTCATATGAGTCTTTGAGAGGTTTAAGAACCTTAAGTAATCTCCTCCAAGCCAGAGGACAATAGCAAATATTGTATCGGGTATGCCAGCAAGAATAAGGAGATGAACATTTCATTTTTTACCCCATTCGTTTTCCTGTTTTAGCCCTATCCAGACCCTGAGTCATTTATTGGCATACTTCTCTCTATGAAGACTATTTGCCACGATTATTTAATGTTTGTTTAATCTTCCTTCTCCTTGGTGATAATTTATAAGTAGTTTTGGGATTCATAGTACAGACACCACGGAGAAGTGAATTGGAGATCTGAGGAAAATTAACTAATGTACAATTTACATACTTGCTGGTTTTGTTCATAGTTACATGATTTCTGTTAATTATAAGTAGAATTCATAAACTGGGGTGATTTTAAACATTTTAAATGGAATTCTTTTGTTTACTTATTTTTAACAAACAGGTACAAGTATATAATTATATTCACACACACCTGCTTCTAGATTGATAAATATCAGTAACACATATAAGGAGAACTTGATAATTATTTTCATCTCTGTGCACATGTGGAAATGAATGGAAAAATCATTCTGTGGGTAAGGCATTTTCCTAGATTATCTGATAACTAAGTTTGAAAATGGCACAGTTACCCCAGGGAATGTGGTCATGCTTCTAAGTTTGCATATCATCATAATTTTAGAAGATGTGGACATATAACTTGATAGTTTCTTCATGCAAATATTATTTATGTTTCAAATATATGTGTCATTAGGAGTTATACATGGTCTGACCAAGCAGGATTTTATAAATCTTTGGAAAATTATTAATAAAGCCATCACTGAAATTTCATGTGCTCTGTCTTCAGCAATATCATAGCTGTTGGAAACTTGAATATATAGTCTAACTTCTAATTCTTCATCATTTACTGTGTTGATTTTATTAAAATGTCCCATTCAAACCTGAACAACATTGAGAATCCTTAACAGTTACGGGTAGAAAGAGGCTTGAGGTTCCTAACGGAAAGAAAAACTNCCATCACTGAAATTTCATGTGCTCTGTCTTCAGCAATATCATAGCTGTTGGAAACTTGAATATATAGTCTAACTTCTAATTCTTCATCATTTACTGTGTTGATTTTATTAAAATGTCCCATTCAAACCTGAACAACATTGAGAATCCTTAACAGTTACGGGTAGAAAGAGGCTTGAGGTTCCTAACGGAAAGAAAAACTGCTATCTTTTCCCTATCCTTTCAATAAACCATACTTGACCCTGGAGGCTGATATTCTCTCCAATATTTAAATAGAATTGGACATTTTTTTTCCTGACTTCACATTAATCTCCTGAAACATGAGTTTCTTACAAATAAAACGGGTTAAGAATAGCTAGGGCCTTGTGGGCTGCCTTTTTTTTTAATTTATTACTAATCATTAGAACAAAACTTAAGAGTGGCATTGTTTTTATGAAATTCTATTCCAATTTCAGATGATGACTTTAAAAAACCTTGATATTAATACTTAAGTCTATATCTGTGCTTATATATCTTTCTTTTTAAATAAAAAAACATTATTAAATCATAATAACAGTTATCACATTTGGTTTTAGCCAAAAGTCTGAAGACTCATACAAATTTATAAAGGCATGTTTACTTTACATTTTTTTAAACTTTGAAAAAGTACCTATGGTGTTTATCTCCTAAAATGTAGGTTATTTCTTCTATTTATAGATGAAACTTTTTAGTTATGTAGTCATTTCTATGTGCTTTCCTAACAGTGGAAAATATGATGAATAAACATGGTCCTCACTTCCTCATAAGATGAACAAAATTTCAGAAGACTTTGTAGCAATTCATTTAGGATCTCAAATAAATTGTCAAATCTAGAATTACGTATAAATTACTGTCAGTCTTCTTCTATACATCCAACTGTTTCCATTTCTGTGTATAGAGAGCTCTAGATTTTAAGTATTGTATAATTTATTTCTGCTTCAATCTGACCTTTGACTATCACCTTGAAATGTTTCTGTTTTTGTGTATTCTCAACAAAATCAGGCACAAAATGTGATTTTGAATCTGGCTATAAAAATTCTTTGTGACATCAAAACCGTAAACTGGATTGAAGCAAATGTTTATCATCATTGCCAAATTATACGTTCTCTATTGGGCATTCATCTTTTCCTTGGAAACCATGCAAAACCAGAGTTTTATAACTGAATTTGTCTTCCTTGGACTTTCACAGAATCCAAATCTTCAAAAACTAATATTTGTCATATGTTTACTTGTCTACATTGCAACTATTGGGGGCAACATGATGATTGTGGTGACTGTTGTCTCTAGTCCTGCACTGCTGGGCTCACCCATGTATTTCTTCCTGGCTTTCTTGTCTCTACTAGATGCAAGCTTCTCTTCTGCCATGACACCCAAAATGATTGTAGATTCTCTCTATGAGAGAAAAACCATCTCCTTTGAAGGATGCATGATACAACTTTTTGCTGAACATTTCTTTGGTGGGGCTGAGGTGATTGTCCTGTCAGCCATGGCCTATGACCGCTATGTTGCTATTTGCAAGCCCTTACACTACTCTTCCATAATGACCCTGAGGCTCTGTGGAACTCTAGTCGGAGTGGCCTGGGCAGGAGGATTCTTACACTCTATCATCCAAATTATCTTCACTTTGCAGCTGCCTTTCTGTGGACCCAATATTATTGATCACTTCATATGTGACTTGTACCCATTACTGGAGCTTGCTTGCACTGACACTCACATCTTTGGCCTTTTGGTGGTTGCCAACAGTGGCTTTATCTGCATCATAATCTTCACTTTGTTGCTTGTCTCTTATGGTTTTATCTTGCTGTCTCTGAGATCTCATAGTTCTGAAGGACGATGGAAAGCTCTGTCTACTTGTGGATCCCATATTGCTGTTGTGGTCTTGTTCTTTGTCCCATGCATATTTACATATGCAAGACCTCCCACTGCCTTCTCCTTTGACAAAATGGTAGCAATATTTTACACCATGCTATCCCCCTTGCTTAACCCTATGATTTACACTTTTAGGAATAAGGACATGAAAAATGCCATAAGGAAAGTGTGGAAGAGATTGATAGTACATTCAGATAAAAAATAAAAATGTTATATTTTTATCAAAATTAATATAAAAAGAAAAGAGGTCAAAACTATTTTATTCAAAAACCACAGTGTGTCCATTACATGTGTGGAAGTAATGAAATTGTATGTACAAAACTAGCATTACTTTGGAGATTAGAAGATGTTGTTTTCCCTTTTTATATCTGGCATGTCTCCAGAGTAGAAAACTCAATATTAATGTGGTTAAATTTATTTTACACTTATTTAGAATCTCTTAATAAAAAAAAGAATAAACCAAATTACCTGGTATAAGTTAGCTGTTAACTCCATGCTTAAAAAAAAAAAAAAAAAAAAAAAAAAAAAAAACCGCACGGGAGTCAAAATGACTTAGACATTTGGGTGAAAATATACTTACCCCACCTATTATAAGTAAAAAGAAATTTCAATTTATGGTAGTGATCTAAGTAACAGTCAGAGTTTAGGAAGAACAGTAGGAAAATCTTCACAAAATTACTGTAGGCTTTCTTTCTTTTGTGATTCCATTATTTCATCGGATTCCTATGCCATCTGTTATAGAGTCTGGATCATATCTTGATATCTTAGGAGATAATATGCAGTTATGCCCTCCTGCCAGTGCATGCTTATTTCTTGGGTTGAGAAATATCTTATGTCTGCCAGTCCTGGGAACAGAGAAGAGAGGATCCCATAATTGTTTGTGAATGATCATCTCTTAGAAAACAACAATTCTAGAGATTCAACAAAACTAAAACAGTCAAGATAAACTAACTAATTCATCTGGCCCCTAAAGAGCAATAAAATATAGGGCCACTAAAGAATTTAAAATAAAAGGTTTTGAAAGAGGATTATATTTCAATTTATATATTGATGTTAATTTTTTGAATTTTATATCCTAATGAAAAATTGTTCTATTTGAATTTAACAATATTTAAGCCATTAAAATTTAGACAACCTTGCTTATTGTAGTTTTGAGGAACTGTCCTATTGATTTTCACTATGGCCGAACACATTATCACTTACATTGAATAGTTCTTTTGTCCTCTGTTAGAAAAAAGTTTGGAGTTATAAACAAGGAAAGGCCTGTGCAGAAAATGATGGAGAAAGAATAGAGGGGTTTCTGATCCACACAAATTCCTAGAATAGAGCCATGGAAATTTATGTAAAACAAAGTTTTCCTGGGTTGGGAATATTAAAACATTTATTTAAAAGATGAGGGAGATAAACATATTAAAATTCTTTGTCCTAACCACAAATTTTATAGTACTCAATAGAAAAAAACTCATATTTAGTATTTCTTATACTGCTCGCCTTCTTTTGATTTGACATAGTTTTTTGCTGTTTCCTTTCTTGATGATAGCCATTCTAATAGTTGCAAAATATGATTTTGGTAGTTTTGATTTGAATATCCTCATTCACTAACTATATTTTTAATTCAAATTTCAGCTCATTGTTGTACTTCATAAAATAGTGTACTTTATCTGATGATAGCAGTATGTGTGGGACAAGGATTTTACAATGTCAAAGGATTTTATAATTCAGGAATTAAATGATTATAGTCTAAGAAGAAAAGAAAGATACTATCAGACACATGTAGCTCTTTATTTTTTCTATAAAATTTAAAATAAACAACAACTTGCTTGGAAGTTCAGCCCACTGCTATAATAGTAGCATATATGTTGTTAAAGTAATCATCCACTTTTTCTTCCTTTTGTTTTTTTTTTCTTTTCTTAATCATTTTTTTTTAATTTAAGGCTAACTTCATGAGATAGAACCAACATATTATGTGAAACTTTTAGTTTGTTAAAAAAAAACAGAAACCAGGTAGGTCATGGGCCCTATAGGAAAACTAATACTATTATTTGGCATATTATGGGCATGGCAATAAAATTATCCCTAATCAATGATCATTGCATTGACTAACACGATTCAGAAAAGCTCCTTCTTGCTGTAAGTGGTAATTAACTAAAAGACTCAATGTTGGACAATGTGTAGACAGTGACAAGATTTCAAATATTCAGTCTTAAATGGGCTGTCTTTATCATACCTCTGCCCTTGATTCTCAGGTATATATGTGGAAAAGAAGTCAGAGCTTCATTGTAGTGACCACCATGGGAACTTAGTGAGCTGGGTGGAGAGATTTTGGAGCTCTGAGAGAGTCTCCATGATAAGAAAACAGGCTGGTCATTGCCCACCAGTGCCTGGTTGGCCAGCTCAGAGGTGCATTACAGACAGTAGTGTGGATTCCTTACTTAATATTTCCTGCAACAGGCGGTGAACCAATGTGTTGGGCAAGAATCCTATTAGAAATTTAAGATTATTAGCCTGAGAATTAGAGTTTTATTTATTTTTTTTGAGAGGAAGGTGGCACTAGAACGAGTCACTTGGACTTAAGCATGGGAACCTTAAAACAAAGAAAGAAGGCTCTAAAGTGGAAAGAGACAAGATGGCTACTCTGAGTCAGAGATCCGGAGAATGAAGCTGCCTACATCTTGGGGCAGATATTGATCTAACCGTGAACTTATGAAATTGGGATTATTTGCTTTTAGAAAAGATTTATATACAGATTTTATCCGAACCATGTAGCAATTTTGCCTGCAGTTTGGAACTGGGTTAGGGAAAATTAGTCACTGACTCGAAGTAGAGAGAGTAGTGATAATTACCTGCTATGTACAGGTATTAATTAATAAATAATACCAATGTCTGTGGCTCCAGGTAGAGAGCTGAATACATAGATGCTAGGACAGGATGGCTGCTCTAGGCAGAGGGCTTAACAAGTACAAAATACCTGCTTCCTACAGGCAGATATTAGTGAAAGTTTGAATTAATTACTTTAAAGATGATATAAAGATATATTGCTCTAATACTTCTTAGAGGATACTCAAAATCTGTCTAATGTGGGATCCACGGGAATCGTGGGTTTAAATCCTTGTTTGACTAACAGCCCGCTTATAAGCAGGTATAGATAGAAGTGTGAATCAGTTGTTTTAAAGATGATATAATAAAGACTTTGGAGACTCAATCTCTATCGTGGGCTCCAGGAGAATTTTGGGTTATTATCTTGCATGGCAAAATAGAAAAGGACTTAGAATTGGCACATATAGCATTTTAGTTTACTGCATTTGTTTTGGATTATTTTAGATTTCAAAATGGGTGTGATTTTTAGTTTTGTAGCTATATTATTCCTCTGGGAAAGAAATCAAAATAAAGGTTTTTCTGGTTACTGGTTCAAGGAAAAAAAAAAAAAAAAAAAGAAGTCAGAGCTTAAGAACCAGAAGTGGTTGGTGAATTCATGGAAACAATATTTTCTAGAATCAAGAGGACAGGTTCACATAGAAACTCAAACAGCATGCACAGGACCAGCCCAAGCACAAACCAGACAAAATCCTAACACCGTGCAGGGGAAGTAATCATATAGGCCCACCCCTAACTAAGAAGCTATTTGTAATTGATAGTTTCTGGTAGAAGGAAACATTTTTCCTTGCCCAAAAGAACAGAGCTAAGCTAAGCATATCAACCACATGTCAGAGAATGCTCATGGTGAGAAATGGGTGATTCATACAAAATAGGATTCCATATATTTTTATGTTTTTATGGTAACTTTTTTCTTATTAGTTATTTGTTTGTTGGTTTTGGTTTTTCTTTTTCTTTTATTTTCTTTAGAGAGAAAGAGAATGGGGAAAGAAAAAAAACCATTGGGTGGATAAGAAAAGGAGAATCTGAGAGGAGTTGGGCCAAGAGAAAGAATATGATCAAAATATATTGCATAATTCCTAGACAAATGGATGGATCTGTAGAATATCACGCTAAGTGAGGTATCCCAGCCACAAAAGAACACATGTGATATACATTCACTGATAAGTGGATATTAGCCAAGAAGCTCAGAATACCCAAGATAGAATTTGAAAAGCACATGAAACTCAAGAAGGAAGACGAAAGTATGGATACTTTGATCCTTCTTAGAAGGGGGAAAATTCCCATGGAAGGAGTTACAGACACAAACTTTGGATCAGAGACTGAAGAAATGACCATCTAGAGACTGCCCCACCTGGGGATTCATCCCTTATACAACCACCAAACCCAGACTCTATCATGGATGCCAACAAGAGCTTGCTGACAGGAGCCTGATATAGCTGTCTCCTGAGAAGCTCTGCCAGTGCCTGACAGATACAGAAGTGGATGCTCACAGCCATCCATTGGATGGAGCACACAGTTCCCAATGAGGGAGCTAGAGAAAGTAACCAAGAAGCTGAAGGACTCCATATCCTGTTACAACATAGAGGACCCCCTGCATTCAGAGCAGTAGGACACACTACACTTAGAGCATTTGAGAAGTTGAGGAGTTGAGGACCTTCTTCACTCAGAGCAGTTGAGGATTGGCTGTACTCAGCACAGTTGGACAATTGCTTCATGGAATACCCAATAGTCTGAAGGCCTCCCACAAGATCTACTGCAGCCAGGGCAACAGATAAGCAACTTTTCTGTCTCTGTGAAGAGCCCCCAGTTGGAAGGCCCCACATATGTTCTGAAACAGCTAGGGCTGCAAGCCTATCAGGAGACCTGAAGCAACACAGGGACAAAAGAGGCAGACTCCACATAGTCACCCAGATCAACAAACACCAGGGGTATCCAGATGGTGAAAGGCAAGCACAAGACCATAAGCAACTGAAGTCAATATATGTAGGCATCATCAGAACCCAGTTCTCCCATCACAGCAAGCCCTGAATATACCAACACACCTGAAAAACAGGAATCTGCCCTAAAATCTTATGAAGATAATAGAGTACTTTAAGGAGGATATCAATAACTTACTGAAAGTAATACAGGAAAACACAGGCAAACAGGTAAAGGAATTGAATAAAGTGATCCAAGACATAAAAGTGGAAGTAGAAACAATAAAGACAATACAAATGAAGGTATACCTGGAAATGGAAAACCTAGGAAAGAGGTCAGGAATTACAGATGTAAGTATTACTAACAGAATACAAGATTTAGAAGAGAGAATCTCAGGTGTAGAAGATATGGTAGAAGATATTGACACAACTGTCAAAGAAAATTCAAAACATAAAAAAAAAAAAAAAAAAAAAAAAAAAAAAAAAAAAAAAAAAAAAAAAAAAAAAAAAAAAAAAAAAAAAAAAAAAAAAAAAAAAAAAAAAAAAAAAAACAAAACTCCTAGCCCAAAGCATCCAGGAAATTCAGGACACAACGAAAAGACCAAATCTAAGAATAATTGGAATAGAGGAGAATGAAAATTCCCAGCTCAAGGTACCTGAAAATATCTTCAACAAAATCATAGAAGAAAACGTACCCAACCTAATGAAAGAGATGGGTATATAGGTACAAGAAGCATATTGAACACCAAATAAATGGGACCAGAAAAGAAAATCTTCTCATCACATAATTATCAAAACACTAAATACACAGAGCAAAGAAAGAATATTAAAGCTTCAAGAGAAAAAACCCAAGTTACATGCAAAGGTAGATCTATCAGAACCATACCAGACTTCTTAACAGAGACCATGAAAGCCAGAAGAGCTTGGTCAGAGGTCATGCAGATTCTAAGAGAACACAACTGCCAGCCCAGGCTACTATACAGAGCAAAACTCTCAATCAACATAGATGGAGAAAACAAAATATTCCAGGACAAAACCAAATTCAAACAGTATCTATTTTCCAACCCAGCCTTACAGAAGATCCTGGAAGGAACAAAAAATCCAACACAAGGAAAATACATACACCAAAAAAAGGACAAGATATTAAGCATCTCACAATAAAGTCAGAAATAAAGAGCCACAAGCACAAATAACCACCCACAAAACCAAACATGTCAGAAACCAACAGTTATCTCTCTTTAATATCTCTCAATATTAGTTGATACAACTCATTTATAAAAAACATATGCTAATAGACTAGATATGCAAACAAGATCTGTTGGGAAAAAAAATAAAGGAGTGGGAGGTTTTTCAAGTTCCCCTGCGCACTCTGGTTAGTGTTGGGAACTTCTTCCCCTATTCCCTCTCTCCCACAACCCTGGTGGCTTTAGCTAAGTAGCTCCAGGGGGGTCCCCAGGCAGGGCTGCCCCTTGACCACCCCCTGAAGAGTGGGATAGAGGAATGCCCACCCAGGAATGAGTGGATATGGTAAGTAGCAGCCTTCCCATGCCTGACTGACCAGAGAATAGGGAAACTCTAGCGGGGCAGTGGGCATCTTTTCTCCCTACTTTCCCCAGGGCCATGAGCCCTCCACCCCTTTATTTTGTTTCCAACAAAGATCCAGCATTTTAGTGCATAGAAGAAACACTCTTCAACAACAAAGACAAGCACTATCTCAGAGTAAAAGGATGGGAAAAGTCTTTCAAGCAAATGGCCCAAGGAAGCAAGCAGGAGTCACCATCCTAATATCCAATAAAATAGTCTTTCAACCAATAGTTATCAAGCATGATAAAGAAGGATACTTCATATTCATCAAGGGGAAAATCCACCAAGAGAAACTCTCAATTCTGAACATCTATGCCCCAAATGCAGGAGTACCCAAATTCATAAAAGAAACTTTACTAAAACTCAAAGCACACATTGAACCCAACAAAATAATAGTGGGAGATTTCAACACCCACTCTCACTAATGGACAGGTCATTGAAACAGAAATGAAAGAGAGACACAGTGAAACTAAGAGGTTATGAAGCAAATGGATTTAACAGATATCTACAGAATATTTCACCCTAAAAGAAAAGAATGCACCTTCTTCTTAGCACCTCATGGTACCTTCTCCAAAATCAACCATATAATTGGTCATGAAACAATCCTCAACAGATACAAGATATTTGAAATAACACTATGCATCCAATCAGACCACCATGCCTTAAGGCTGGTCTTCAATAACATAAAAAACTACAAAAAGTCCATATACACATGGAAACTGAACAACTCTTTATTCAGTGATAATTTGGTCAAAGAAGAAATAAAGAAAAAAATTAAAGACTTCCTGGAATTTAGTGAAAATATTGACACATCCTACCCAAATCTATGGGACACAATGAAAGCAATGTTAAGAGGAAAGTTCATAGCACTAAATGCCCTGGTAAAGAAACTGAAGAGATCTTACACTAACAACTTAATAGCACCCCTGAGAGCCCTAGAATAAAAAGAAGCAAAATTACTAAAAGGAGTATAAGGCAGGAAATAGTCAAATTCAGTCCGAAATCAACCAAATAGAAACAAAGAAAACAATACATAGAATAAAAAAAACCCAAAAGCTGGTTCTTTGAAAGAATCTACAAAATAGATAGACCTCTAGCCAAACTAAGTAAAGGGCCAAGAGGCAGTATCCAAATTAATAAAATCAGAAACAAAAGGGGAGACATAACAGAAACAGAGGAAATTCAAAAAAAATATTAGATCCTACTATAAAAGCTTATACTCACAAAACTGGAAAATCTAGGTAAAATGGATGTTTTTCTAAACAGATACCAAAGTTAAATCAAGAGCAGGTATACTATCTCAACAGGTCCATATCACACAGGAAGTAGAAGAAGTCATTAAAATCCTCCGAACCAAAAAAGCCCAGGGCCAGATGTATTTAGTGCAGAATTCTACCAGATCTTCAAAGAAGATGTGATAACATTTTTTCCTCAAACTGTTCCATAAGAAAGAAACAGAAGGAATATCACCTAACTCATTCTATGAAGCCACAACTACTCTGATATCTAAACCACACAAGAACCCAATCAAAAAAAGAGAACTTCAGACCAATCTTAATTATGAATATCGATGCAAAAATACTCAATAAAATTCTCACAAATTTTATCCAAGAACACATGAAAATGATTATCCATCATGATCAAGTAGGCTTCATCCCAGTGAAGCAGGATGGTTCAATATAAAGAAATTTATCAACGGAATCCACTATATAAACAAACTCAAACAAACAAACAAACAAACAAACAAACAAAAACACATGGCCATCTAATTAGATGCTGAAAAAGCATTTGACAAAATATAACACCCTCGTGTTAATAGTATTGGAGAGATTAGGAATTGAAGGCCCATACCTAAACATAATACCAAATTAAATGGAGACATACTGGAAGCAATCTTACTGAAATCAGAAACAAGAAAAGGATACCTACTCTTCCCATATCTATTCAATATAGTACTCAAACTGTTAGCTAGAACAATAAGACAACAAAAAGAGAACAAGGGGATACCAATTGGTAAAGAAGAACTAAAGGTATCACTATTTGCAGATGATATGATAGTATGTATATACATAAGCAACCCAAAAAAATTCTACCAGAGAACTTCTCCAGCTGATAAACAACTTCAGCAAAGTGGCCAGATATAAAATTAACTCAAATAAATCAGTAGCCTTTCTTTATGCCAAGGCTAAACAGGATGACAAAGAAATTAAGGAAACAATTCCCTTCACAATAGCCACAAATAGCATAAAATATCTTGGGGTAACTCCAACCAAACAAATGAAAGACCTGTAGGGCAATAACTTCAAGTCTCTCAAGAAAGAAATGGCAGAAGATCTCAGAAAATGGAGAGATCTCCCATGTTCATGGATTGGTAGAATTAACATAGTAAAAATGACCATACTACCAAAGGCAATCTATAGATTCAGTGCAATCCCCATTAAAATCCCAACACAATTCGTCAAATACATGAAATATCAGTTCTCAAATTCACCTGGAAAGGCAAAAAAACCCAGAATAGCGAAAACAATTTTTAACAATAAGAGAAGAGCTTGGGTAATCACCATCCCTGACCTCAAGCTTTACTACAGAGCAATAATGATAAAAACTGCATGGTAATGGTACAGAGACAGTCATGTTGATCAATGGAATAGAATTGAAAACCCAGAAATAAAACAACATACTTACTGTCACTTGATTTTTGACAAAGGTGCCAAAATTATACAATGGAAAAAAGAAAGCATAAATGGTGCTGGTCTACCTATCTGTCTGTATGTAGAAGAAGGAAAATAGACCCATATTTGTCACCTTGTACAAAGCCCAAGTCCAACTGGTTCAAGGACCTCAACATAAAACCAGATACACTGAATCTAATAGAAGAGAAAGTGGGAAAGAGCCTTAAACTCACTGGCACAGGGGGAAATTTCCAAAACAGAACTCCAATGACTCATGCTCTAAGATCAAGAATTGATAAATGGGGCCTCATAAAACTAGAAAGCTTTTGTAAGCCAAAGAACATAGTCAATAATACAAACTGGCAACCTACAGATTGGGAAAAAGTCTTCACTAACCTCACATCCAATAGAGGGCTAATATCCAAAATATATAAAGAACTCAAAAAGTTAATCACCAAAAAAAATCAAACAACCCAATCAAAAAATGGGGTATAGAACTAAACAAAGAATTCACAACTGAGGGATCTCAAATGGTTGAGAAGCACCTAAAGAAATGTTCAAATTCCTTAGTGATTAGAGAAATGCAAATCAAATTGACCCTGAGATTCTACCTTACATGAGTCAAAACCACCCCTGACAACACATGTTGGAGAGGATGTGGAGAAAGAGGAACACTGCTCCATTTCTAGTGGGGATTGCAAACTGGAGGTTTCTGGAATTCAATCTGGAGGTTCCTCAGAAAATTGGAAATAGATCTAGTTGAAGACCCAGCCATACCACTCTTGTGACTATACCCAAAAGATGGCCCACAGGGACATGTGTTCCACTATTTTCATAGCAGCCTTATTTATGATAGCCAGAAGCTGAAAACAACCTATATGTGCCACGACAGAAGAATGGATACAGAAAATGTGGTTCATTTACACAATGGAATACTACTCAGTTATTAAGAATGAGGATATCCTGACTTTTGCAGGCAAATGGATGGAAATAGAAAATATCCTAAGTGAGGTAACTCAGACACAAAAGGACATGCATGGTATGTACTCACTAACAAGTAGATATTCACACACACACACACACACACACACACACACACACACACACAAACAAACTAATAAAACAAAAAACATATAGAATACACAAGATACACTCCACAAAATTCAAAAGGCTCAACAAGATAAAGTGCCCAAGTGAGGACACCTCAGTAACACTTGATAGAAAGAAGAAAGCAATGGTAAGTGGGGAGGGAGGGAGAGATTTAGTAGGAAAAGTGGATGTGAAGGGAGGGAACCTGATCTGGTATTGGGTGAGGGAAAAGAACTGAAGGCCTGGGGCCCTGCAGAAAGAATGTAAACAGGGAACCTCAAAAAATAGGAGGTTGGGGTACCCTCATAGTGCACCAGAGACCTGGAAGGTGAGAGACTTCCAGGACTCACAGGGAGGGACCTTTGATGAAATGCCTAACAGAAGGGAGAGGGAACTTAGAGAGCCTACCTCCAGCAGGAAGAAAGGGCATCAAGTGAGGGATGGGGTTACCATCCCACAGTCACACCTCTGAACCATAATTGTTCCTGTTTGAAGAATTATAGGGATGGAAATGGAGAGAAGCCTGAAGAAAAGAAGGTCCAGGGTCAGGCCCAAAGTGGCATCCAGCTCGAGGGAAGTCCCAACGCCTGACACTATTACTGAGGCTATGGAGCACTCACAAAAAAGCATCTATCATGACTGCCCTCCAAAAGACCCAACAAGCAGCTGAAAGAGCCAGATGAAGACATTTGCACCCAAACATTGGACAGAAGCAGCTGACCCCTATTGTTGAATTAGGGAAAGATAAAAGAATTTGAGAAAGGCGATCCTATAGGAGGACCAGAAATCTTAATTAATCTGGACTCCCGAGATCTTTCAAAAACTGGAAACAGATAGCATACACAAGCTGATATGAGGCCCCCAACACAAATGTAGTAGAGGACTTCCAGGTCTATGTTCATTCAGAGATGATGCACCTAAACCTGAAGAGACTAGAGGCCCCAGGAAATTTAGAGGTCAGATGGGGTGGAGTGTGGGGGCATCCATGTGGAGACTGGGTATGGTTGGGAAGAGGTGTGGGATGTGGAGCAGTTGGATGGTAGGAGAGGAGGGACAAGTAATGGAATATGGAGTATAAAAAATGAATTACAAAAAAATTAAATAATAAAAAAGGTAAGAAAAAGCAAGAAAATGATCTTTCAATAAACCTAAAAGAAGATACCCATGTGCATAGAATCCAAACTCTAACAACAAAATAACAGGACTCAACAACTGTTTTCCTTAATATCTCTTAGTATCAATGGACTCAATTCCCCTATAAATAGACTAACAGGCTGGCTACATAAACAGGACCCAACATTTTGCTGCATACAGGAAACCCACCTCAGGGACAAAGACAGACACTACCTCAGAGTAAAAGGCTGGAAATCAGCCTATCAGATCACCAAAGCCTAAGGCTCTTCTTCATCATCATAAATAATAGAATGCCCACATACACATGGAAGCTGAACATCACACTACTCAAGAAGAAATAAAGAAATTTAATACTTTTTAGAGTTTAATGAAAATGAAGCCACACATACCCAAACTTCTTGGGCACAATGAAAGCAGTTGTAACTCATAGCTCTGAGTGCCTCCAAAAAGAAACTGGAGAGAGAATACACTAGCAACATGACAGCATACCTGAGAGCTCTAGAAAAAAAGGAAGAAAATTACCCAAGAGGAGTAGACAGTAGGAAATATTCAAACTCAGGGCTGAAATCAGCCAAGTTGAAACAAAAAGAACTATACAAACAATCAACCAAACCAGGAGCTGGTTCTTTGAGAAAATAAACAAAGTGGATAAACCCTTAGCCAGACAAACTAGAGGACACAGGGACATTATTCTAATTAACAAAATCAGTAATGAAGAGGGAGACATAACAGAAAGTGAGGAAATCCAAAAAGTCATCAGATCCTACTACAAAAGCCTATACAAAAAAAAAAAAAAAAAAAAAAAAAAAAAAAAAAAAAAAAAAAAAAAAAAAAAAAAAAAAAAAAAAAAAAAAAAATATAAAAAAAAAAAAAAAAAAAAAAAAAAAAAAAAAAAAAAAAAAAAAAAAAAAAAAAAAAAAAAAAAAAAAAAAAAAAAAAAAAAAAAAAAAAAAAAAAAAAAAAAAAAAAAAACAAAAAACAAAAAAAAAACAACCTGGAAAACCTGGATGAAATGAACAATTTTCTAGATAGCTATCAGGTACCAAAGTCAAATCAGGATAAGATTAATGATCTAAACAGTCTCAAATCTCCTAAAGAAATAGAAACACTCATTAATAGTCTCCCAAGAAAGAAAAGCCCAGGACCAGATGGGTTTAGTGCAGAGTTCTACCAGGCCTTCAAAGAAGACTTAATACCAATACTCCTCAAACTATTCCACAAAATAGAAACAGAAAGTACTCTACCAAATTCATCTTCTGAAGCCACAATTATTCTGATACCTAAATCACACAAACCCAACAAAGAAAGAGAACTTCAGACAAATTTTCCTTATGAATATCAATGCAAAAAAAAACTCAATAAAATTCTCACAAACTGAATCCAAGAACACATAAAAATGATCATCCATCATGACCAAGTAGGCTTCATCCTGGTGAAGCAGGGATGGTTCAATGTACAGAAATCCATCAACAGAATCCACTGTATAAACAAACTCAAAGGAAAAAAAAAAGCACATGATCATCTAATTAGATGCTGAGAAAGCATTTGACAAAACCCAACACCATGAATATGATAAAAGTCTTGGGAAGATCAGGAATTCAAGGCCCACACCTAAACATAAAAAAAGCAATATACAGCAAACCAGTAGCCAGCATTAAACTAAATGGTGAGAAACTCGAAACAATCCCACTAAAATGAGAGACTAGACAAGCTGCCTACTCTCTTCCTACCTATTCAATATAGTAGTTGAAATACTAGCCAGAGCAATTAGAAAACAAAAGGAGATAAAAGGGATACAAATTGGAGAGGAAGAAGTCAAAATATCACTATATGCAGATGATATGATAGTATACATAAGTGACCCCCAAATTCCACCAGAGAACTCCTAATTCTGATAAACAACTTCAGCAAAGTAGCTGGATATAAAAGGGCAGAGGGAGGGTATAGGGAACTTTTGGAATAGCATTTGAAATGTAATTTTTAAAAAAAATCTAATAAAAAAATCAAAAAAAAATTTGTGTAGGGGCATCCATGTGGAGAGGTATTGGGTAGAGGTATGGGCTTTGGAGCAGATGGAGGGTGGATGGGGGTTAAGGGAATGGGATATGGAGGGAAAAAATAAATTAATTTTTTAAAAAAAAGTTTATTTTTTTAAAAGAATGTTCCACATTTTGGGGGGGGGGGCAAAATCCCACTTAGTAGAATAATTTAATATTTTGTGAAAAAATGTGGAAATAGTGAGTAAGACGACCTGGGGTAACAGAGACACACTTCCCCAGGTCACTGGTTCAAGGGACCAGAGGTCCTCCTATGAGGCATTCCTGGGCTAGATCAGGAGCATAACTTTGGCACTTGGACTGAGAGGCTGGAGGGTGAGGAGGTTAGAACTATGTTAGGCTGCATCAGGTGATGTGATGGCATTCAAATCTACTGGGAGAAAACAGCTAAGATCAGTTAAAATCAGCTTAAATTTAGAGCAAATAAATATACTCTTAACTGCTAGCAGAAATATGGCAGCCTTAGAGCCAAACACCATGATGTGCAGAACCAGGAGGGGGCATTTAAAGATTAAAGCGGACATCAGAAGGGAAGTATTACCACCATTCATGGAATCCACACTGGGCAGGAAAATTATTTTACTTCCCCCAGTTGTTTCCTACTTTCCTTCTCTATAGTAATAAAGGACCATTTCATCTTTTCCCCATAGTGACAAGCAAGCTTTACAGAAGCAAAGGCAGCTGTTAATACCTCACAACCTATTACATTGTTTTTTTCTCACTTGCAGGCCACTAGCATCTCCCCAGCATTCTGGAACAAAAGGTTAACTGTCCTAAGCAATGTCTGCCTCCATAATAAGTTTCTTTAGTCTTCACAGGGGACCTGAGTAATAACTCACTCTAATGACTGGGATAGTGCAGCTCATTCTGGCAGACAAAAAGTGCCACCAGGTTAGGGCTAGCTGTCATAGCCCCACAGTGAGTTTGAAGCCAATGTGGGCTGTACCTTGTCAATCTCCAACAAAGTATTTTTGATTTTTGTGTATTGGACCTAAAAGCTTGAGGTCTTATAGTTCACCGAGCACATGACTATATAAAGCTGCTTTGCTACCTTTTTTGAGGTAGCAGAAAATGAACATTATATTTTTTATTTAATGTTTTATTTAATGTTTAATTTTAGATTAGTGCAAATAAGATAGTATAGAAGGTTCCCATATCACATCAAAGATTCACTTGGTACTACCAACTGCTTTACTGGAGTGATCTGCTGAAATTAGGAAATTATGTAGATATATTTTTCTTAGCTACAAAAGAGAACTTATTTATGTTCCCCTGGAGTCCCCAGCTTGCTGCTACCCAACATGGTACAGCAAATTCCATTCCTTCCTTTCTTTCCAACCTTACCCACTAGGGAAAGCTTCCTAGCAGAAAAACCAAGTCTCAAATTCCTGACACATATCCCAATCTGAAGTCATCAGCCCCTACAGGTACCCTACCCACCAACCCCAACCACCACTCTGGTGGGACTGCAGACTTGTGCAAACATTTTGAAAATCAATTAGGCAATTTCTGGGAATATTGTGAATAGATCTATCTCAAGACCCTGCTATACTACTCTGGGCACATACCCAAAGTATGTTCCACCATACCACAAGGTCACTTGCTCAACTATGTTCATAGCAGCTTTATTCATAACAACCAGAAGCTGGAAACAACCTAGATTGTCTCTCAACAAAATGTGATACATTTACACAGTGGGGTATTATTCAGCTATTAAAAACAATGATATGAAATTTGCAGGCACATGGGTGGAACAAGAAAAGATCATCCCGAGTGAAAAGACCTAGAAAGACAAACACAGTATATACTCATTTATAAGTACTCATTTATAAGTTGGATACCAACTGCAAAGTTGATAACAATACAAAGAAGCTAAGCATTAAGGAGAGCTCAAGGACAGATGCATCAATCTTATTGAGAAGGGGAAATAGAATAAATGTTGCATGTGGATTAGGTGAGGGGACTGAATACAGGAGTGATTGGGATAGGAACAGGAGGGATCACATAGTAAAGGAAGAAGAAGAGAGTACTGGGAAAGACAACTATAATTGGTGGGTGGCACATCTCTGGGACAAACTAGAAAACCAGTGCAATGAAAATTCCCAAGAATCTATGAGGATGACCGTAGCTAACTAAGACTTCTAACAGTGGGGGATATGGAAACAGAAAGGGCCATCTCCTATAGCCAGGCAACACTTCTAATATAGGTTTTGGAATACCAACCCAACAACAAAACCTTTGACTTACCATTTGTCCAGTCTACAAGATGTACAAGTATAAAGACAGCAGAAATTGAGGGAATGATCAATCAATGACTGGCTGAATTTGAGTCTCATGCCATGAGAGGGAGCCTACCCTTGACACTGTTAACAACATTCTGCTATACTGTCAGACAGGAGCCTAACAGGCTTCACAGAGCAATTGGTGGATACAGTTGCATAGATCCACAGCAAAACATTAAGAGGAAATGAGGGAACCTTGTGAAAGAGGAAAGAAAAAGAAAGATGAAGGACACCACAAGAAAACCTATAGAATCAAGTAACCTGGGTTCATAAGGACTCACAGAGATGGAACTGCTAATGAGAGAGCATTCATGGACTAGCCTAGGTCCTCTGCAATATGTAACAGTTGTGAATCTTGGTATTCATGTGGGACCCCTAACAATAGGAGCAGGAGCTATCTATGACCATTTCCTGCCTTTAAGACCCATTTGTCCTACTAGGCTGCCTGTTTTAACCTCAATAGAAGAAACTGCACCCAGTCTTACTGCAACTTGATATGTCAAGGGTGGTTGATATTCATGGGAGAAGGCCTCCTCTTTTCTGAAGAAAAAGGGAGAAAGAGTGTATAGGGAGGGGAAAATGTATGTGTATAGGGGTTGAAGGAGAGGAGGAAGGAGAGACTGTAGTCAGGATGTAAAGTAAATAAATTTATTAACTAATTAATAAAACAAAACCAATAATATCAAATAATGACACTGTTTTACAAATTCTTTTAAATTTGAAGAAAAACTACATTTAATTGTGTACTGAGTACAATTTTGTAAAACAGTATTATCATGCTATAAATACCAACTAAACACAATATAGTCAAATAAAAACCAATAGTTCTAATGAATATAGATAGAAAACCCAACAAAATTCTAACAAATCCAGTCAAAATATATTTTAAAAGAATTAAATCCTATGATCATCAGAAATTACTTCTTGAGTTGCAATGATGTGTATATATGTATATATATACATATATATATATACACACACATATATAATTATGTTATATATAATTTAGTATAACTCATTGTACTGACAGAAAGACAACAAATTATCTTCTTAAATACAGAGAAAATATTAACAAATTAACACTGTTTCATGATAAGAAACCCAACACAAACCATGTACAGAAAGAATTTACATTAAAATAATAATCATGATTTATCAGCATGTGTAGCAGGCACCATACTCAATGATGAATGAAGAATGTCTGTCTTAACCTTCTGCTCCACATAGTATTAGAGGTTAGCCATAACAATTAGGTAATGAAAAAATCATTCAATATAAAAAAAGATACAAAATTTTTTGAGGAGAACATATATAAAACCATAAAGTTTTCCTGAGAAAATTAGAACCAGAAAAAATATTCAGTAAAGTGATAGGATACAAAACATTAAACATAAGATATGTTGTTTTAAACATATTTGAAACCAATTAGGTGACACATAAGCATATATACTCATGCATGTGCATGCACACTGTCACACAATACATACTACAAAAAATTAAGTAAAGGAAACTGACAATCTCCCAGACAGTACAAATATCTGGGCAAAGTACAAATGTCTGAGGTTGAAAGAAGCTGCCCTGCCCTTCAGTCACTTGAAGATACAATTGCCAGCTATTGAGCAGAGCGTCAACATGCCCCAGACACTGAACTAGCTGATACTTCCATCTCAAACTTTGCAGCCTACAAGCTATGAGAAATTGCTGTTTATATTTATACATTACCTAATCTTAAGTATCTCTATAACAGCTGAATACACTGTAAAATTAATTTTAACAGTATGCTTTACAATTGCTTTCATGTTCTTCATTTACCATGACTATAAAAAGGTGAGAGACCTTGGCTTCTGCCTGTCCCAGAAGCTATGTTGTTTCTGCAGTACGCTGCTCACCCTTCACAGTCTTCTATATGATGGAACACAGGGCCCCCAATGGAGGAGCTAGAGAAAGTACCCAAGGAGCTGAAGGGGTCTACAACCCTATAGGTAGAACAACAATATGAACTAACCATTACCCCCAGAGCTTGTATCTCTAGATGCATATGTAGCAGAAGATGGCCTAGTCGTGGGAAGAGAGGACCCTTGGTTTTGCAAACTTTATATGCCCCAGTAAAGGGGAATGCCATGGCCAAGAAGTGGGAGTGGGCAGGTAGGGGAGCAGGGTGGTGGTGGTGGGGGGGTTACAGGGAACTTTCGAGATAGCATTTGAAATGTAAATAAAGAAAATACCTAATTAAAAAAAAAAAAAGGGTGAGAGACAAGAGAACTCTTTGAAACTTTTCTCTATTTAGAAAAAAAGTGATGAGGTCATTCTTAGCTCCCTGATCCCAATTTTTAAAAAAGCCAACTAAACAAGAAAGTATATTATTCTGAAATTTGGGATAATGTGTTTAGAGGATACAAAAATGTTCTCCATGAACTAAGTTAAGTTGTTAAGTCCTACAGTTGATTAGTTTGACTTGCTCATATTACAGCTACAGCAGGTAAAAACAGAATTAACAACTTTCCTAGAGTCATTAATAATAGCTGCAGAAAAAAAAAAAAAAAAAAAAAAAAGAAATAGGCCGAGCAAAAATCAAGACAGTATATGTGTAAAAATGAAAATGCCCCTGGCAAGGGGGAGCAGATGTATCAGGTGAGGTAGGGAACTGTATGGGCAAACTCCTATTTTAGCACACCTTCAAGCATCCCTTCTTTTATTTTCCATTACAGCTTTAAGATGCATGATGAACATGTCAAGAGTTTCTTCTGTATAGCATTGAAACCTTTGGACATATGCTCCATGTCCATGAGATATGGAATCTCTGAAATAAGCCTGTCCTCTTCTTTCTTAAGCTATGGTGTTACCATGTGCATACTAAGTAACATGCTCATCACATAAATCATTTTCTTAATGAATTTATTTACCACCCAAATAAAATGACTATATTTCTTTAAAAATATAAGAGCTTTCTAACTATAATAATAAAAGTTCTTTAAACATTCAAACAAGTATAAAAGCACAAACAGGGTATCACAAACATGTGGCCAAAGAAATCTTAAAAATTCAGAAGGTTCTGTAGGTTTTCTTGTGGTATACTAAAAGCTCCCCTTTCTCCTTGTCTTCCACAAGATTCTCCAAGATCCCCTTCCTATTTGGGTGCATGTGTTTCCATCAGCTGCTGGGTTGGCCTCTCAGAGGAATGTTATGCTAGGTTCCTCTTTGCAAGTATAGAATAACATTAATAGTGTCATGGGTTGGCTCTTTCTTATGGCTTGGGTCTCAGGTGGGCCAGTCCTTGGTTGGCCATTCCCTCAATTTTTGCTCCATCTTTATCCCTGCACATCTTGTAGGCAAGATACATTGCGTATTGAACATTTTGTGGGTGGGTTAGTGTCCCAATCCCTCCATTGGCATTCTTGCCTGGTTATATAGAAGGTGGTTGTTTCAGGTTCAATATCCCCTATTGCAAGGAGTTTTAGCTCAGATCACTCAAAGGTTTCTGGGAGTTTTCCTTGTCCTAGGTTCCTAGTTCATCTCAGAGATATGCCCCCCCCACCCCAGTTCTCTTTCCTCTTTCTATCCTTTCCACAATTAATCCCTTCTGTTTCTATCCATACCCCCTAGTCCACAAAGTTCCCTCCCTTTGCACCCCCATTCCTATTTTATTTTGCCTTCTCAACTAAGCTGGGGCACATAGGGGCTCACAGAGTCTGAACCACCAACCAAACAGCTTACACGAGACAGACCTAGGCTCCCTAAATGTACGCAAAAGATGTCCAGCTTGGTCTTCATGTGGGACCCTTAACAACTAGAGCTGGGGCTGTCTCTGACTTTGTCCATCTTTTCATTCCTTTCACTTAACTAGGCTGCCTTTGCCTAGGCTCAATAGGAAAAGATGTGCCTAGTCCTACTGTAACTTGACATGCCAAAGCAGGTTGATATCTGCAGGAGTTCTCCCCTTCTTTGAAGAGAATGGGAATAGAAAGTGGGATGAGTGAGCTGAGAGGGAGGGACTGGGAGGAGGGCAAGGAGGAGAAGCTGCAATTGGGATGTCAAGTCAATAAACAAATCAATAAAAAGTAAATTTAGCAAAAGAAAACACCCAGGAGAATAAGGATCATTCTCCCAGGCTGGTGACATCTCAGAGACACCTCTATAAACTTCAGTGGCAACAAAGGAGGGAACTTTGGCTTCTTTGTTTTCTTGCATCCTGAGACAAAGCTGATGGCTGGATCAGAGTGGCAATGCTAACATGATTTGCATCAACCTCTAGAATCACTGTTCTTTCTCTCAGATGTGGACTAGAGTTGGATACAAGCAGAAGTGTGGCCACCACTGAATAAGGCTACTCCATAAAGAATAGGAGACGCCTATTTTCAGATTTTTCACAGAAGCAATTCAGTGAACTATTTAAGGTACATTTCCACATTTTCAGAGATGATTTTGAATTATAACAGAGTACTTTAAATGTGGATGCTGTTTATCAGGCAGGCTACTGTGCTTAAAGCAAACATGGAATATCAGTGTATAACTGTGTTTGGAGTTTTACACACTCACTGCTCAGAGTCCACATCATTACTGTGGATACTAAAATTATGAATAATCAGTAAATAAGTAATAAATTAAGATGATGTACTCAGGTCATAGGCCAGCACATGAAAACTAAACTGCTGACTTGTCCACTCAGAATTTTTCCTCCTTTCTTCTCTTTTCCCCTCCTTCATTCTTTCTTTTCTTTCTTCCACGTGAGTATCTGCTTCTTTAAATGTAGTGAAATTAAACACATTTTCAACTTGTCATCTTGAAGATGACACATAACAGAGAAATGGCACAAGTGCTAGTTTTCTATGGTCTCTCCAGCAGAGGTTTATTTGTTCTTTGTAAAAATATTTTCAGTGGGTAACACTATGTTTTTACTGTTCTGATATCATTGATTAGAATTGGTTGGGGGGATTATCTCTATTATATAGCTATTAATAAATAATATAAAATGTACTCCTCTCATAAATAGACACTAGGTAAGATACAGAGGACACTAAATCAGGAAGAGTGACATAAGGCAAAGTGAAATCTGCTGTTTTAAGAATCCACTTAACTTTCTATAAGTGGTAGAGACTGCCGCTGAACTGTTAAGAAAATCCAATTAGTTAAAGATCTGAATTGCTTCAGGACTCACAATTGTGAATTGGTCTCTCTTCAACAGAATCACCCAGACACTAAAAGAAAAACTTCAGAAATCCGTTGGTAAGATAAGAATAGGGGATAGTAAAAGTTGTTTCCTCTGTGCCAGAAAGAGTAAAAGAAGCCCAGGCATTTTGCGAAAGCAGAAGGGAGAAATGAATTATGAAGAATAGTGGGGTTTTCCTCCCTTCACATTTTTATTGGGTAAAATGCTGTTCCATTCTGACATGCATTGCATACTGCCTTGTTGCCTTCTTCCTAACCTTTGTCCATTCTGCTTTGGTTCTGAATGACAACTGGTAAACTAAGTAGTGAACATCTTCGTATATTGTAAATGATTACTGCCTGATCTAATGACTTTATAGGGTTTTTCTCAGAACATCGTTTTCTTGGATATAGCATGTGAGTGGCTGGAGTTCAAATTATACATGCTAGTGAAGAACTGATTTTAAGAAATCATGAAAATGACTTGTAAAATAAATGAACTGTCTCATGATAGATTTGAAAACATATGAAGTAATTTCTACTTTCTTTATGTATCCATCATTGAAACATACAATTTTCTTTTCAGAGAAAACATATTATTATTATGCACACATAGATTCGTATGCACAAAAATACATACACATGAATATGTATAGACACACATATGCATACATAAAATATTTTATAGGTAAAGAGACAGGTTCTTTTTCAGTTTTGACTGCCTACAGAAAATGAATCAGAAAGCTAGAATATTTACACAAAAGATTTGTGGAAATACATTCAGTGGGCAACAGACTTGAGTTTTCTTATGAGTTAATTACATCTAGGACTGTAAAGGAATGCTACTCTGAGAAACATTTTGATATTTTTGAATTTGACAGTATAATGGAGATGAGAAGGTAAGATGCCATGGCCATGTTTTACAGTGAATTATTAATTTCAAAGCATGTAACTTTGCAAATAATTAAGTCTGAATAGTCTAATTTATATTTGAAGGGAGTTTCACTTTTTCTGTTATGTGTTGTCACTAGTTTTCATTCGTAGCTGATTGGTGGTCATCTGATTATTCATAATTGAAGAATTGCCTTTTTCAGGATGTCTCATTTGCACAAGAACAAAGGAATAAGATGCTTTAAACTTTACAGAAAGAAAGAGATTATAAAGAACATCCATTTCCTACAGTTTTTACATGCTCCTGACTATGACTAGAATTTCAAGTCTGGAGCAATTGCTTTTTAATTCTATTTGTAGTATTTCACTTAGCCATTATAAAAACAGAATAGATGCTTTTTTTTTAAACAAAGTTTGTGTTATGCTATAAAATGATTCAGTGAAATTTTCGCACTTTCAACATATGCATGATATAGAATGCTACATACTTTCCCACAGAATTTTTTGTTTTATGAAAAATAGACTAATTCATTGGGTATTCCAATAAATTCACAGTTTTCCCTGCATTCGAGATGCACTGATGAATTTGAAGCATTACATAAAGAGTCTTTCGCCCCTTTTTTGCTGGTAGATAAGGCAGTGCTCTTGTCAGTAAATGAAGATTTAACTTCTGGTCTTCATTTACATCCTGAATAGTTTAAAATGTATTTCAAGCCTTCTCTTAAGGAAGTTCATAAAGACTGATGAAAGCTGATTGTTCAAATATAGTCTATTCCTCTCTTGTCACCCAAGCAAATGCTTTTAACTCCAATATTCTAGATGTGGCTATTTAGAGTATCCAATACTTTATCTCAGCTAAATTATAAAATTATACACTTAAAAAGTTATAATATTCTGTTTTACTGGCAAAATAAAAAAGAACCACCTTCTACATGATAATTAAATACATTTGAACGGGTATTCTTTTCTCATAATTGCAGATTTACATGAACAGATTTTACTTTAACATTTCCTTGAAAACAATGCAAAATCAGAGCTTTGTCACTGAGTTCATTCTCCTTGGACTTTCACAGAACCCAAATGTTGAGAACATATTGTGTGTTGTATTTTTGTTTATCTACCTTGCAACTATTGGGGGCAACATGATAATTGTGGTGACCATCATCTACAGCCCTGCACTGCTGAGCTCTCCCATGTACTTCTTCTTGGTATTCCTGTCCTTACTGGATGCATGCACTTCTTCCACTGTCACCCCCAAGATGATGGTAGACCTCTTCTATGAGAGGAAGACCATCTCCTTTGAATGTTGCATGACACAACTGTTTGCTATTCACTTTTTCACTGGAATAGAAGTGATTATTTTGTCAGCCATGGCCTATGACCGCTATGTGGCCATCTGCAAACCCCTTCACTACTCCTCCATTATGACTCAGAGACTCTGTGGCATTTTGGTGATGGTATCTTGGACAGGAGGATTCTTACATTCTCTCATACAAATTATCTTCACTTTGCAGCTGCCCTTCTGTGGACCCAATATCATTGATCATTACCTGTGTGACTTGTTCCCATTACTGCAGCTTGCCTGCACTGACACACACATATTTGTCATTTTGGTGTTTTCTAACAGTGGGTCTATCAGCGTCATAATCTTCTCTATTTTGCTTGTCTCCTATGGTGTCATCTTGTTTTCTCTGAGAGCTCACAGCTCTGAAGGGCGACGTAAAGCTCTCTCCACATGTGGATCCCACATTACAGTTGTCCTTTTGTTTTTTGTCCCCTGCTTTTTAATATATGCACGGCCTCCTTCTGCGTTCTCTTCTGAAAAAAATGCATTTGTATTTGCTACCATCATAACACCACTTCTGAATCCTATGGTTTATACTTTCAGGAATAAGGAAATGAAAAATGCCATTAGAAAAATGTGGAAGAACCTAATAGTGGTTTCTTATGACTTTTAAAATATTATGCTTACAATGCTGGGAACTTAGACCAATGGGTAAGGACATTTGTTGTATAAATATAAGCTATCATTTCTGATTCACAGCACCCATGACAGAAGTCATTCATTGTGGCACAGTTTTAATAAAATACTGGGGAAGTAAGGTATTATATAGCTAAGGGCTCTTCCCAAAATCCGTTAGGTCAAGGTTCATATGATCCAGCCAGATTGCAGACATTCTGAGACAGTACGATCTGCTTGGAATGTAAACATGCCCTTGATACACACCTTTAATCCCTAACAGTGAAGGTAAAATGTTAGTTTGTAGAAGGGAGCATCCATGTTTGAAAGTGACATCTAATTGAGGGATAGACAAAGTGCTGAATCAGAGAAAGATTTAACAGAATGAATCAGAGATAGGATACCCATCTCCCAGAAAAACAGCACAGGAAAGAGAATTACAATTTGTATATAAACAATGTGTATGAATCTCATCAGAACAAATCTGTAACAAAACACTAGATGTGCTCTGATACCTCTCCACTCAATTTATGTGTCTATCTTTCTCATAACAGATGCATCTTCTTAATTTCCTTCTTTACCATACGGTTTCTACATATTTAGTTCGTCTGTCCATACAAATTAGTTTAAGATATAATGATCTGATATTAGTGTACTAATTGCTTTAGATAGAATTTAGATGTATTTTGTGGAATACAATGATTAAAATAAAAGTATGAAATAAAATACTGAACATATAAACCAAACCATATTCATTTTGTTTCATTATACATCACAAGCATTATTTTATATTTTCTTGACTACAGTTGTATAGGTGTAGATTATAGTAATGCTATGATATGAGAAAATAAGTTACAGCTTTTAGCTGTGAAATAAAAACTATTTAACCTTTTTTTTATTTTTACAAGGTTAAAAATTGAAAACTGGTAAGTTTTTCTTATACTTTACTGATACCACAGAGACTGTGACACATACACATATTAAAATAAGACACTGCACTGAAAATGGAAAATTGCCACAAATTCCTACTCCTAACCAAGAGACTGCTTGGAGTTGATGCCTGCTGGGAAGAAGGGCTGTTTTCCGCAATGGTGTGTCACTGGTTATGTAACTCAGACCCCAAGGCAGGACCTATGCCTATGAGTATTTTGCCAACAGAAAATGTAAATCAAGTACTGGATTGTTTGTTCTGTTTTGGTATTTTCTTTTTATAATATTTAAAAAATTTTTGATATTATATCATTTCTCCCTTCTCTTTCTCCCTCCAAGTACTCCAATGTTCTTTCAAAATCATGGGTTCTTTTTTTCATTGATTATTGTTACAAGTATATACATACATATTCCTAAATACAACATGCTCAGTTTGTATAATTCTGCTTGTACATATGTTTATAAGTCTCAATATTTGGTATTAGATAACCGTTGGTCAAATATTTGCTGGGGAAGATAATTTCTTATATTCTCAGTATTCCATAATTGTCCAATTCTTTGCGTAGTGTTGAGGCCCCATAGTCTTTCTCCCACCCACTTCGGCATATCTATGTGTCCTTGTTTAGCTCATGTTTTGATGGTTACGCTGGTGTGATTTGATGAGTACATATTCTGACATTATTACAACTCACACTCTCATAGCAAACTCCCTGTTTCTCTATCTCTTACACTTTTTTGTCCCCTTTTTTACATTGCTCCATGAACTGTAAGTATAGGAAATTGCTTTGTGAATGCATCTATTGGACTGGGCTCCACAACTGTGCATTTTGATTGTGTTTAGTTTTCTAAAATGATCTCCATATGTTGCAAAGAGAGGAGTTTCTTGACAGGAGTCAGGGATAATTTTATCTGTGAGTACATGCACAAACAGCGTATAGATAGAGATCATGCCGGTTTTCATAAAGCTGTATTGTAGGTTCTCTTTCTAGAACAATGACCTTAGTAGCTATGGTAATTTGGGTAGGTTTCTCATACCAGGCATGATTATCTCTTGTTGATCAGGCCTTCAGTCTGGTTAGAGATTTTCAGTTTACTGCAAATGTGTGAAGAGCAGTACTATGTCCTCACTCTTATATTGCCATGCCGGTAACTCTGGTTCACAGGCTTTATAGCTATGAACTTTTAGCTTTTTAGACTTTTGGTTGCATCCCTCTTGTTTTTTTTGTTTTTGTTTTTGTTTTTGTTTTTGTTTTTGTTTTTGTTTTTTTGAGACAGGGTTTCTCTGTGTAGCCATGGCTGTCCTGGAACTCAGTTTGTAGACCAGGCTGGCCTCGAACTCAGATATCTACCTGCCTCTGCCTCCCAAGTGTTGGGATTAAAGGCATGTGCCACCACGCCTGGAGCATCCCTCTTTTGTATGGTTGCTTTGTGCCTTCTGGTACCATTAAACTTAGTCCTGAGTGAAGAGGCATACAGGTAAGTTTCCTTCAGCAGTCTCTGAGCCATGCATCTGAAGTTCAAGGTGTTTCCAGCAATAGAGACTTAACTTTCCACCAATGGGGTTAATCAAGGACAACAGCAATATACTGGATGGTTGGAAGTTTCCTGGACAACTCTGACCAACAGCCTAAAATAGTACTTCCCATGCCTGATGTTGGGTGTTTGTTTGATGTTATTTGATTCTAGGAGAAGACATTGTTAGCTCAAGTTTGAAATTTTCATTTAATCTACATATGTTTATATACAGAAGTTTGTATATTATGTTTTTAGATAGTTAATAGCATGATATCTTGTAATTTTTTTCAGACGTCTTTATTGTCATTTAACTCTCTCCATCTTCATCTATATTCATATCCTTGTTCGATCCTTATATTTGATCTCTCTTTATTTATTCCCCCATCAGTTCATTTGTAGCCTGCTATCCCTCTTACTATTTTCCGACTATCACAACACCAGTGGTTCCTTTTTTTTCTTCCTTTTTTCTGAAAGTATTCCAGATATTTATACACATTTGAAGATTTGAAGCTAGAATCTTCCAATTACATTTGTCTTTGTGGGACTAGGTTAACTCACTTTGGTAGTTCTCCCTAATTACCTGCAAATTCCATGACATTGTTTTTCTCTATAGCTGAATAGCTATATCTGTACTACATAGTATATATGTACCACATTTTCATTATCTGATTGGTCTCAGGTTATTTTTTATTTCCTAGTTATTGTTATTTTAATTTACTAGTTATTATAAAAAATTTCACAGTATGACTGAGCAGGAATCTGGAGTCTGTAGAGTGTTGAGACATTGTGACATGTAACAAGATGTGGTAGAGCTGGATTATAGGATAGAATTATTTTTAGTCTTTTGAAAATTCTCCAGACAATTTCCTACTGGTAGAATGACTTTGCAATCTTACCAATGAGATTTTTATTTCATTTTATTATTGAGGCAGGGTTTTTCTTTGTATATTACTGGCTTTCCTGGTACCTATTTTGTAGACCAGGTCTTGAATTCACAGAGTTATGGGATTGAAGGGGTACACCACTACTATTCAGGCAACAATGATATTTTTGTCTTAACTCCAGCATTTGTTTTCAGTAATCTTGTTGATCTTGGCATTTTGACTGAAGTAAGATGAAATTAAAACATATTGTTTCACTTTGAACTTTCCAAATTACTAGAAATAATGAAACATTTCAATATAAATATGCAGAGGATTTATTGAAAGTCTTACTGTAGGGAAGGTAACTAGGTTCACAAGAAAGTAGACTAGACCTAGAATTATAATAACAATGCTATGAATGACATTTTGACAAAGTTCAATTTAACTGTCCATATAATACTTAGATATGAGAAAGTAAACTCCATGTGAAGATGTGTTATAGTAAATTTATATCAATATCAAGCCATGTTTGTAGTAGAAATCTATTTCCTCAAAGTTGCATTGTAAAAATTATTTAAAAATACTTAAGTCTGAAGACAAAATTATATAAGACTAGTTACTCTTTTTTTCTTTGTAAATAGTCTATGAGTTTTTCATAACATTTTTTCTCTTCTTCATCTGTGTAGTTTTCACTATAGATGATTGGTCTCTCATGATTTTATTTTTATCATTTAATAGTACCTTTATCCAGATCCCTCATTGACACCAGGATAAAGGAAATGGTTCTTTAAAATAAACTTTTGCAGAATCATGCAAAACCAGAGCTTTGTCACTGAGTTTATACTGTGTCTACTGTGAGGCTTTCAAATATTTCAAAGAATCCAGAAGCTGTGACAATATCATTTTTTATACTTTTAAAAGGTTTACATTATAAGTATTAGAAACATCTCTCTCTCTCACACACATACACACACACACACACACACACACACACATTGAGAGAGAAATTGTGTGTGTGTGTGTGTGTGTGTGTGTGAGTCAGTCTTATACTGCTGGGCTTTTCCATGTAATTCTTATCCCTCCATGATGGACATACTTCTTTTGTTATCACACCAAGATGCTTACAGAGCTCTTCTAGGAGAGGAAGACCATCTCTTTTGAATAATGCACAACATAATTATTTGCTGCATACTCCTTTACTGTGTCAAAGGCAAGTGTCTCAACAGTCATAGCACAGCACCTCTAAGTGGCCATTTGAAATTCCTAGCACTACTGTTCTATCAGGATCCAAAGGTTCTTGGCTTTCTGGTAGGGGTCTTGGGTAGGCATCTTCTTGTATTCTATCATAATCTAATTAGATGGTAATTAGATTCTGGTCTTCTTTGGACTCAGTATCTGTGATCATTACAGGTGTGACTTGTTACCATTAATGAATATATCCTGCACTGAAATACATTATTTTGGCATTTTGGTTAATGCCACCAGCAGGTTTATCTGTATCTTAATCTTCTTGTTGCATGTTTCCTATCATGTTACCTTGTTTGGAAGGCAGATGCAAAGTTCTCTATACTTGTGGCCCTCACAATACTGATGTAGTTTTGTTTTTATTTTTGTTTCTTCTGTACTAATTTATGTTATATCTATAGCCCCATTATCTTTGAGAAAATATGTTTATTTATGCTGCTCACTCCTATGGTTTACAATTTTAGAAATAAAGACATGAAGAATGCCATCAGGAGAATATGGAAGATATGGTAATGGTTCTGATAAATATTAAAATGCTATAGAGAGCTGATGAGATGTTTCACTAGGTAAGAGAACATGCTGTATTAGTGTGTGGGATTTAATTTGGATACCTTGAATCCAAGTCAAAGACAGACATGGCAGCATATCTTTAATGTGGGACTGTCTGGACTTTGTCGACTTTGCCGACTTGTGCTTATGCATATAGACCAATTATCAAACACACACACACACACACACACACACACACACACACACACAATTAGTGGACTTATTGTGAAGAATAAAGATTCAATATCTATTTAGATAACCTCTGTATGCTTTGTCCCTTATTTACATTCAGTGTACATTATTTTACAAAAAAACCCCCTTATATTGGAATTTATTAGAATCAAATTGCAAACACAGACATAAATTCTTATACCTATAGACACTTGATTTTTGCTAATAAGCCAGAAACACTCACTGGAATAAAGACAGCATCTTCAGAAAATTGTGCTGGTCAAACTATATTGCTGGATATAGACAAATGCAAATAGATTTATGCTTATCACTCTGCACAAAAATATCAAGTGAAAATGTGTAGAGAATATCTTATGTCTGTATGAATATTGCAACTGTCAATAATAAATCTGATGGCCTATGGCTTAGGCAGAAACTGGGACATGAGACATTTGATAGGTAGAAAGAATTCTGATGTAGAGTCAGGCACAGGAGATTCACCTGGGAAGATGTGATGAGATGAACAGATGATACCTAAACCTAGGTAACCAGCCATGTGGCAGAATGTAGGTTAAAGTAAATGGGTTATCTTTTTTTTCCCCAACTTTTATTAGATATTTTCTTCATTTACATTTCAAGTGTTATCCAGAAAGTTCCCTATACCGTCCCCCCTCCCGGCCCTGCTCCCCAACCCACCCGCTCCCACATCTTGGCCCTGGTGTTCCCCTGTAGTGGGGCATATAAAGTCTGCATGACCAAGGCGCCTCTTTTCCCAATGGTGGCCAACTAGGCCATCATCTTCTATATATGCAACTAGAGACATGAGCTCAGGGGGTATTAGTTAGCTCATGTTATTCTTCCACCTATAGGGTTGAAGCCCCCTTCAGCTCCTTGGGTACTTTTTCTAGCTCCTTTCTTGGGAACCCTGTGTTCCATCTAATAGCTGACTGTGAGCTTCCACCTCCATGTTTGCCAGGCATTGGTATAGTCTCCCACGAGACAGCTATATCCTGGCCCTTTCAGCACTATCTTGCTGGCATATGCTATAGTGTCTATGTTTGGTGGGTGACTGTGGGATGGATCCCTGGCAGCCTCAGTCATTGGGTCCATCCTTTGGATTCAGCTTCACACATGATCTCTGTAACTCTTTCAATGTGTGCTTTGTTCTTAATTCTAGGAAGGGGTGACGTGTCCATATTTTGATCTTCCTTCTTCTTGAGTTTCATGTGTTTAGTAAATTGTATCTTGGGTAGTCTAGGTTTCTGGGCTAATATCCACATATCAGTGAGTAAATGTTATGTGAGTTCTTTTGTGATTGGGTTACTTCACTCAGGATGATGGCCTCCAGATCCATCCATTTGCCTAGGAATTTCATATATTTATTGTTTTTAATAGCTGAGTAGTACTCCATTGTGTAAATATACCAAATTTTTTGTATCCATTCCTCTGTTGAGGGACATCTGGGTTCTTTCCAGTTTCTGGCTATTATGA
>LR750807.1:5578-92993 GCA_902729485.2 Mus minutoides | reverse complement strand
TTTATTACCAGATGGAATATCTTCTAGATATATGCCCAGTAGAGGTATTGCAGGATCTTCCGGTAGTACTATGTCCAATATTCTGAGGAACCACCAAACTGATTTCCAGCGTGGTTGAACCAGCTTGCATTCCCACCAATAATGGAGGAGTGTTCCCCTTTCTCCACATCCACGCCAGCATCTGTTGTCACCTGAATTTTTGATCTTAGCCATTCTTACTGGTGTGAAGTGGAATCTCAGGGTTGTTTTGATCTGCAGTAAATGGGTTATCTTAAGTTATGATCTAATCAGAGAAGATCCTAGCTATATGGCCAAAATACTGTAAATATATTTTTAATCTGAGTCTTATTTCTGAGAGCATGGGACTGGAAGAAGGAACCAGGACCAACATTCTACAAAATGGCACCCCATATTGGGCACAATATGTAAAAGAATTATCTTTATTACAAATGTAAAGCAGTGAATTAACCTGGTAACTATTTACCTTATGCTAACCTACAATAGCCACGTATAAAAAACAAGATTTATTTAAAACTGTACCTCAATATCTGAGCAATTAAATGATCTACCTTAACCTCCTATGCTAATCTGGCTACCTCCCAGCTCCATCCTATGATACTTGCATATTATTATTGATGTGATATTTTGGGCTTCAGGTATGTTTTCAGTATCTCTGTCTAAACCACTTTCTCCCTTTTCCAAATCCTCTGTCATCATAGCTAATTTGAAACTCCCTCCCTCCCTCTGTCTTTCTCCCTTACTATCTTCCCTATAATTGGCAGACTTCCCACCATATCTCTATTCTGCCCCTCCACTGGGTGATCAACATTTATTGACAAGGCAGAGAATAAATGGTAAGAACTATTCATACAAATTTGAGATAGGATATTCTTGGTATAAGCATTACAATGTCATGTATAGATTGAAACAAGATATGAGGTCTGAGAAATAAGAATTTCTATAACACAAGGATTAACTTTCCATAGTGTTCAGAAACATTATGCCTACATAAATGGGTCAAATATCTTAACATAAAAGCAAATACACTGAACTTGACAGAAGAAAAAGTTTGAGTAGCTTTGAACTCATTGGCACAGGAAATGATTTTCTAAACAGAACACCATTAACACAGGCACTAAGAGCACTAATTATTAAACAGAACCTCAGGAAACTGAGGGATTTCTGCATGACAAAGATCGCTGTCTTTAGGACAAAGCTGCAGCCTACAGAATAGGAAAGATTTTGCAAATATAAATTCAATAGAGGGATAATATCGAAAATCTACTAAGAACTCAAAAAGTAGATAATAAAAAAACAACCTAATTTTAAAAATGGGTACAAATCAAAACATAATTCTCAATAGAAGAAACCCAAATGAATGTGAAAACCTTAAAGAAATGTTTAACATCTTTAGCCATCAGGGAAATGAAAATCAAAACTACTTTCAGCTCTCTCTGCCCCCCTCTCTGGATTTGCTCTGTCTCTCTGAATCTGTCTTTGTCTCTTTCTCTGTGTCTCTGTCTCTATCTTTCTGTTTCTCTCTCTGCTTTCCTCTGTTTCTCAACCTCCCTCCCTTCCCCTTTGCCCTCCTCTTTCTTCTCCCTCCCTGTCTCCTTGTCTGTATATTGACTTCTCTGGGTTTACCCACTGAGACTGGTGAACTCACCTTGAATGTGTTCCCAAATAAACTTACTTTCATACTTAAAAAAAAAAAGAAACAAAAACACTTTGAGAGCTCATCTTACATAAGATCAATAAAATGATACCTCATGTTTATAAGGATATGAAATAACACACACCCATTGCTGGTGGGAGTGCAAACTTTCACAGCTTCTTTGGAAATCAGTGTGATAGTTTCACAGGAAGATGGAAATCCATCTACTTCAATATCCAGAAATATCACCCTTGTTCATATACCAATAAAACTTTTTCATTCCACAGAATACTTGCTCAACCATGTTTATTGCTTCTGTATTCATAATAGCCAGAAATTTGTAAAAATTAGATGTCCATCACCTGATAAACGAATAACAAAAGTTTGGTACATTTATTCAATTAAATATTTCTCAGCCTTTAAAAAAATATCAAGAAGTTTACATTCAAATGGATGGTACAAAAATTCAATATAAAACAAAAGAAAACTGAAAGACATACTGACTGAGGTATCCCAGATCTAAAAAATCAAATATAGTATGTATTTGCCTATATTTTATATTAGCTGTTAAATCAATGATAACCAAGCTACAGTCTGTAGAAACTCAGAGGGTAGGTATAGAACACGAAACTAGAGATGGCTCAGCAGTTAAGAGCATTGATGGTTGTTCTTCCAGAGGTCCTGTGTTCAATACCCAGAAACCACATGGTGGCTCTCAACCATCTGTAATGAGATTTGATGCCCACTTCTGGTGTGTCTGAAGACAGTATATCCACATTCATAAAATAAATACATCTTAAAAAAAAAAAAAAGAACTATGGTGAACAGATAAAGACCTCATAAGGAAAGGGAAATAGTATTGGTAATTGTAGATGGATGGAATGAACTGGAACAGAGGATAAGTGGGAAAGGTGAGGGAATATAGGAAGAGACAGCTAAAATTAAAGGTCATCTGAGGGATAGTCTGGAAATGCCTTTAGTCCCAGCACTTGGGAGGCAGAGGCATGCGGATTTCTGATTTTGAGGCCAGCCTGGTCTACAAAGTGAGTTCCAAGACAGCCAGGGCTATACAGAGAAACCCTGGCTCAAAAAAAAAAAAAAAAAAAAAAAAAAGCTTCCTAAAGTGTAAATACATATGATGGTGTTCTAAATGTAATTACCAAATAATGGGAGAGTGGGAGAGTCCCAGCTACACTTCTCTTGTCATCAAATGAAGCTTACAGTACTTGGATTGGGTAGGATCCAAAAAGTGTTGGACAAATGGTTCCTATGAGAATTCCCAAACAAGCGAAGCTGTTGCCAGGACAATAAGTTGCTCTCTAAAAACTTATAGTTGATAGCAAGGCCTATTGCAGCATACAACATTGAGTAACTCATTAAACATAAAGAAGTTGAGCTGCTACCTACACAGAGCCTTCAGTCTTAAGTTCTGGAGCTTTGATACTTGAAGGTACTCTGCCTACTACCCAAAAAAGAAAAATAAGCACCAAATGAGCCCCAAACCATTTGATTAACAATAGAGTCCTACCTGCAAGATATGCTACAGCACAATGGTGGTTCAAAGCTTGTGGGAATAACTAATTAGTAAGTGCTTAACTCCATTAGGTGGATCCCATACTCAAAATTACATGGGTAACCAAGAACCTTAGAGTAGATAGCCCAGGGGCATAGGGTCAAGTCAAATGATACTAGTCTAAATACATTTTTAAAAGTAGTAATAAAATGATTCACAGTGATATTTTACTATATTCATAAGTTAGTGCCTTGTTCAACCATCACCAGAGAAGCTTTCTCCCACAGCAGATGGGAACAAATACAGGGACCTACAGCCAGAAATGCAGAGAGCCGAGAGATCTGAGAATACTCATGTCCAAAAACGGTGCCTCTCTATCAAATCCCTTCACTCTGAGCTCAGAGAACCCCCATGGTGGAAGAGAAGGCATTAAGAACATAAAACCCAGAATGGGAGGATACATCCAGAAAACAAGATGCTCTAAATGAACATGAACAAAGTTCATAAGAACTCTCCAAGATGGAAGTAGCATGCACAGGAAGTCCCTAAGTCTGTACCATATCCCCAGTCTGAGTATTTATTTTAGTTTAGTGTTTTTATGGAACGTATGTGTCTGTGAACTTGTGGATCTCTGATTCTTTGGCTCTCTTCCACCCTTTAGTTTGTCATATCAAACTTCATTGTGATGTTTTTCTTTTCTATTGTTATATTACTCAATTTTTTTTTATAATCTCTTAAAAGACTTTTCTAATGAGAGAAAGAAATGGAGTGGATATGGAGCAGTCGGATCTGGGAAGAGTAGACAGAGGGAAAAATGTAATCAAGACATATTATATTAGTAACAAATATTCATTAGAAGTAAAACAAGAAAATTATTTTCCAAATCACACTTCCACTATGAATTGACTAGTTTTGTAATATGTGGAGGTTGGATCAGTATGGAGGTAGAGAGGGTCTGGTATCAAATGAAGTATGGTCAGAATTAATATATTTTATGAAAAAATTATGAGTAGTTACTGAATCATGTTTCATCTGAGCATCTCCTCTTCTATAATTTCCTATTTCTACATTATTAACCTATAAAATTTTACAAAATCATTTCAGAAGTTGTTGTCAATAATTAAACCTCATTTTTGAAAATATTATTGGTTTTTTACAAATTAATACAGAAGGTGATATTATAAATCAATAGAAAATTGTAGAATATAAGATAACGATTACAGATCTGATTGATATCTCAAGGCTATGTTGTCTGTATTTTCTTGCTTGCAAATCTATCTTTATTTTATGTTTATTGATTATATTTTTAAAGTTCTCTAGATCAAAATGCATTGGATTCCCTGAAACTGTAATTGCAGATGGTTTCAACCACATGTGTGTTGAAAATCACATATACCTTCTTCAAAAAAGCCACAGTGCTCTTAAGTGCTGAGACATTTCTCCAGCCTTCTCTCTTCTTTTTAGTTTTATGTTTTGAACTTAAGAACATATAATTTCTGCAATATGTACAAATGTTACAAATATATACAATAATTTTATTATCTTCTATAATGCACTTTTGAAGAATTATTTTAAGTTTTACACTCTGCTTTTATTACAAAAATAGAAAACAAAGAAATGTGGGCCCTGCGGAAGGGAATGGGAGTTCAGGATCAGGTGTGGGAAAAGTCAGGAGAGATGACTAGATGGCTATGAAAATGAATGGAAATTTATAACTATCAGGAGTGAGGAGACCAGGGGCATCTTCAGGACTAGACAGAGATCTAGAATAAGGGAGATACCCAAGAATCAATGGAGGGTGACCTTAGCTGTGACTCAAAGACACTGGGGATGTGGAACCTAAAAAGGCAACCTACTGTTGCCAGGCAGAAACCCTAGTGGAGAGATAAAGACACCAACCCACCCACAGAACTTTCAAGCCAAAATGTATCCTGGCTATAAAAACACATGCACAGGAGCAGAGTGAGTGAATGGTTAACTTGAGACCCATCTCATGGATGAGCACCAGTCCCTGACACTAATAATGATACTCTGTTATGCTTGCAGTCAGGAGCATATTGTTTTCCAAGAGGCTCCATCCAGCTTCTGACTTAAATAGATATAGACACCCATATCCAAAGAGTGGATGGAGATTATGGACTATTATGGAAGAATAAGAGGAAGGATTGGGTGCCCTGAAAGGGTTATGAACTCCACAGGAATACCAACAGAGTCAACTAACCTGGACCTTTGGGGCTCTTAGAGACTGAAACACCAACCAAAGAACATACATGGGTTGGACCTAGGCCTCCCTTCACAGCTGTAGCAGATATGGAGCTTGGTGTTCATGAGGGTCCTGATAACTGCAATGGGGGCTATCCCAAAAGTTTACTTGTGGTGGGATATATTCTATCTGGGCTATCTTGTCTGGTCTCAGTGGGAGAGGAAGCACCTAGCCACAAGGAGACTTGAAGTGACTGGGTGAGGGTTTACCCAGGGGTTCTCCACCTGATCAGAGGAGAGGGAGAGACTGGATGTGAGACAGATTGGGGAAAGGGGTAACCATGAGGTGGGCAATGAGCAGAGTGTAAAGTGAATAAGAAAAAAAAATAAATTAAATTAAAATTTTAAAAAGCTTCAGCCAAAAGAAAAATAATAAAGTAGAAAAAAGTTAATAGGATTGTATTAACTCTTTGTAAGTTGTTAGTGTTTTAAATTGAGCAGAATACAGTAATTGTTAATTTTGAGTGCTGACCATTACAGATCACATGTCATCACCTACTGTGAGAATTAATTCATGTTGGGTGATTATTCTGTGTTTAGACACAAATACAGCATTTACATTAAAGGAAAATAATCAATTAATACTAAATTCATTGACTATCATTCTGGTGTTGCTTCTGAGTTCTATTATTCACAATTTTCTCATAATTTCTACTCTTTAACATTAATTATAAATAGGGAAGGAGTCAATGCTTAAGGACCTTACAATTCGGCAGACTATTTGGTTTTTCCCATTTCTGAAATGATCTAAAGGACAACCTTTAAGTTTTCTCTCAAGCAACAATATCAAGACTGAATCCCTGATGTTAATATACCATTAAATATAATTTTTCACCAAGTGTTTTTCTTTGAGAAATAGTCTTTGCTATTTTATTTCTCAAAGAATACAAATTTCATGTAGGGATTAGTATAAGATTAGTATTGAAGAAGCTAGCTAATATGTTTGGTTGGTACCCATGCATTTTGCCTAAATTCAGGAGAGAAATATCATATTCCATCCATCTTACAGCACTGTTCTCTTCAAATACAGTGTTCCATAAAATCATTATAAGATAAATATATCAAAAAAGTAGCACCAAGGGGTACATAAAAGTCTTATTATTTTTAAATGTTGAGTATGAAAGACAAAAAAAAAAAAAAATGTAAAAGTCTCTCCAGTGCCAGAATTAAGCATTTCAGCCAAAAAAAGATAGAACTTCATTTTGTAAAAATTAAAATGTTCCTAACCACAGTAATAAAACTGCTCTAAACTTTTTAAGTAAATGTAAAAGTACAAATGTGTCATAACAGTGGCATGCAGAAAGAAGTCTTAAAATCCCAGGGGTATAATGATTGGTCTCCCAGGCTGGTGACATCTTAGGGACTCCTTTATAAACTCCAGTGACAACAAAGGAAGGAGTTTCGGCTTCTTTGTTCTTGCAACCCGAGACAAAGCTGATGGCTGCACCAGAGGGGCAATGCTAACATGCTTTGCATCAATGTCCAGAATCATTGTTTTCTCTCTCTCAGATGTGGACTTGAGTTGGATACAAGCAAGAGTGTGGCCACTATAAATGAGCTACTCCATAAGGAACAGGAGATGTCTATTTTCAGATTTTTCACAGAAGCAATTTGAGATGATCTATTTAAGGTACATTTCCACATTTTCAGAAATGATTTTGAATTATAATAGAGTAATTTATATGTGGATGACATTTGTCCGGCTTATTTCAAGTTTAAAGACAACATTGTATGTCAGTGCATAGCTGTGTGTATGGAGTTTCATATACTTGGTGCTCAGACTCCTCAACATTAGTGTTGATATTATCATTATGGGTAATCCGGGCTTAAAATGATGCATTCGGAGCTCAGAGTTCTGCACTTGCCAACTAGTAATTGCTCAGTGGCCCATCCCAGTCCCCCAGTAATTAGTTGTTTAGTTGGAACTTTTTCCTTCCTTCCTTCCTTTCTTCTTTTCTCCTTCCTTCCCCTTGAACATTGACTTCTTTAAGTCTAATAAAACTAAACATATTTTCTATTTGTCATCTTGAAGTTGAAAGCAAAGAACAGAGAAATGGCATATCTGCTAATTTTTTTTTTTATTATCTTTCCACCAGCAGTTTATTTGTTCTTTGTAAAAGTGAGTAATACTAGTGTTCTTACTGTTCTGATATTATGGATTAGAAAGTAGTTTTATTTTGCAGCTGTGTAAATAACACTGGAGACTAGTTGGTTGGTGTGCTGTGTATACTGCACAGCTAATGATAATGAATATAAAATGTCCTCTTCCCATAACCGGACACTAGGTATGATGCAGAGGACATTAAATTAGAAAGAGTGATTAAGTTAAAGTGAAGTCTGCTGGTTTAAGTATGTCCCCTTAATTTTCTCTAGGTGGCAGAGATTGCCTTTGAACTGTTCAGAAAATTCAATTATTTGAACATCTGAACTGCTTCAGTGCTTGTGGTTGTGATTCGATCCTTCTTAAAATTAAAACAATCACTCAGACACTCCAAGAGAAGGTTCCATAATCCACTTAGAAAAGCAGTGAAGGCAGGACAGTACAACTTGTTTCCTACACACCATTAAGACAAGCAATGTTGATGCATTTGGGGAAAGAGGCAGGAACAGAAGAGTTATTAATCTGAAGAGAGCATGTTTTTCACAGAGCGGCACAAAGAAGCTCAGCTACACAGAAGGATGTCTTTACTGCTAGACAATAATCATAGGTGAAAAATATGTTTGTCTTGTGCGGAAATTTACCATAAAATGAAATTTATAACAAGTTTCAAATTTATGATTGTTATTGGTGATAATAATACTGTTTTTTTTCACTTGAAATCTATTTAATAGCAACTACTTAAAATGTTAACATTTCTACTAATTCCTCTAATAGTTCTGAGTATTTTAATCACTTTGGAGTTAACAAAGACTTACATAGCCACCTTGTCTTGACCATTTTAGATATTTTTCTGTCTTCAATATTTTTGAATGTGTTTAATATTCTAAAGTAAGCTTTTTCTTCTCACTTTATTTTAGAATATAATTTATGGTCAGAATTCTTAACACAAAAACATACACAAGTTTTGCCTCAATTTGTTTGCTGATTTATTTCCCTAAATTATTATTCAAGTGTATCAATATTATAAAAATTGTTGTTTTCAGCACTTGAGAGGCAGAGGCAGGCGGATTTCTGAGTTCGAGGCCAGCCTGGTCTACAAAGTGAGCTCCAGGACAGCCAGGGCTATACAGAGAAACCCTGTCTCAAAAAACCAAAAAAATTTTTTTTTATTTGAATTTATATTTTTTTCCATTTTGTTTGTGAGGTATGTGTGTGTGTCTATTTGATATACATCACTTTTTTTTTTTTTCAGGAGTCCATAACAGCTAGAGGAAGAAAATGAACCTCTGAATCTGTAGTTAGAGAGGGCTGTAAACACTCCACTTGGGTGCTGGGAATGAACTTCATGTCTCCTGAAAGAACAGAAAGTTTTCATTGAGACATCTCTCCAGCTTCTAAAATATGATTTTTTAAATTGATATTTTTTTCTTTTACTTGATTCAATTTTCATGAACAGATGTATACAGCCCCTGTTTAAGTATTCAACATTCTATATCAAAATATTTTATGCATTTTCAGAATGTGTTGGCATAAAAGAAAAGAAAGAAGCATGGATGTGTCTTGGTGTGGTGACACAGACTTGCAATACCAGTATATAGAGACAGGAAAGAAGATCTGAAACTTAAAGTCATCCCAGGCTAAGTGGTGTGTTTGAGTCCTGCCTAGACCTCATCAGACCTTGTCACCCTTCCTCTACTGCCTGCCCACACCACAAAAGCAAAATCTACTGGTTTGTCTTTCCTGGACCCAAAACCTTGAAGTCTGTTAGATCAATAAAGAGTGCATGACTATTTTCCAGACAACCTGTCTCCTGCTTGTTTAATTACAGAAAGTGAGCTGTTTCTCTTTCTACTTCACATTTTATTTCATCTAATTTTAGCCTACCACATGACAGTATATAAGGTTACAGGATATAACTCACACCATTTCAGCTGCAACCCCTTTAAAATTGTAGGATTAAACCTATGCTAAACCTTGTCTTCAGGTCAACTCTATTTTAAATGGTAATTTAAACCTTGTGATCATGAGCCATGATTACATTATGCTTATTTTCCATAGTGGATGTGTTAATATGAGTTTTGGAACTTGTTTCATTGGACAGATGATGGTTTCATTTTGTTTGCAACCAATTAGCATTGAAAATCTTAATTAAAATTAGAATGATAAAGCCCATTTCACTTAATGTTAAAATTAATACAGAGCTATATTTTCTTTGGAACTACTCAGTTGTTTTCTTCTTACATGAAGACTCGTGTAGGACTATTTGTCTTGCACCATTAATTTTAAAGAACATAAGAAGGTACTGAGCACAGAACAGCAAAACATGAGGATTTAGATCTCAGTATACGTATCAAGATTTTAGGGTAGTTTACTTTTTTTTTCCTTTGCATTTTCATTGTGTGAAATGCTGAGTTTCATTCTGACATTTCATGCATGGACATCATGCCTTGCTGTCTTCTTACTAAAATTCTTTGTCCATTCTGCTTTACCTCTGAATGACAACTTGTAAACTAATTAGTGATTATCTAATTTATTGTAAGTGACTACTGCCTGTTCCAGTGACTTTATAGGGTCTGCTTCAGACCACTGTTTCCTTGGCTATTGCCTGATAGTGGCTGGAGTTCATATTGCTACTGAGGACTTGATTTAGGTCATTATGTAAATACAATCATTGTGAAATAAATGAACTCTCAGATGATAGATTACTTATAAACATGTAAAGTAATGTCTACTTGTTTTAGATGTAAGTATTGAAACATCTTATTTTCTTCTCAGAGAACATTCTTATATACATACATATTTGTAACTGTAGGCATTTATGTACACAGATACATAAAGATGAATATGTATATGCATGTATATGTTCACTCATAAAAATATTTTGCAGGAAAAGATATAGAAACACTTTAGATTGTGACTGCCTAAGGAAAATGAATCTGAAAGCTGGAATATTTACACATATTTGGGGAAGTATATTCTGTGGGTAAACAGTAGAATTTTCTTTTAAATTAATTACACCTAAAATTGAAAATGAATACTACCACAAGTGACATTTTGATATTTTCAAATTTGACCATCTAACTGCTAGGGGTGAGCAGGCAAGGCAGTGTGGTTTCATAGTGAATTCTGATAAATTACAAAGCAGCTAACTTGGGAAGTAAGTCATAAGACTCTAAATTATATTTGAGAAGAAGCTTCTCTTTTTCAGCTTTGTGCTGTCATGAATTTTCAATTATAGGTGACTGGTCCATGGCTTTCTGATTCTTCATTATTGACTCTATTGCCTTTATTGGGATATGTTATTTACATAAGTACAAAGGAAGAAGATGTTTTAAGAGTGAAAGAAACTAGAAAAAAATTCCTTCCCAGAAGTTCTTACAAGGGAAAAGAAAAATCTCTCTTCACCTCAGATGTCACAGCTTGTGTCTCCAAAGTTCTAAGTCAAGCTTCTTTTGTTTGTTTGATCATGACAGTTTTGATGTTGACTTTTGCAGAAATAAAATACAGAAAACCCTGATGACTAAGATTAAATTTTTTCTTTTATGAAGAATAGATAATTCAATGGAAATTCAAATAAAAATCACAGTTATAATTTTAATATAAATCCATGATTTTGAAATGTGACCTAAGGTACCTCTTGCCTCTTATTTCAGTAGATAAGGCAGTGTTCTGGTCACTTAATGAAGACTGGTCATCATTTACATCTAGAACAGTTTAGAATGAATTTTAATATTCTGCTTCAGGAAGCCTATAAAGACTGATGAAAGCTGACCAGTCAAATGCAGGCTTTTGCTCTCCTCTCACTCAAGTAGATGTTTTCATTTCCAATATTTTAAGTGTAGCTGTTCAAAATATTCAATAATTTGTATCAGCTTCAACATAATATGTTATACAATTATATGTTTAAAATGTTATAATATTATATTTACAATTGGAAAATAATTAAAAGGACCAATCTGTACGTGGTAATTATATAAACTTGAATGACATGTACTATTTTCATAATTTCAGATTTACATGAACAGATTTCACTTCACCATCTTCTTAAGAATCATGCTAAACCAGAGTAGCGTTACTGAGTTCATTCTTCTTGGACTTTCACAGAACTCAAAAGTTGAGAAAATACTGTTTGTTATATTTTTGATGATCTACCTTGCAACTATTGGGGGAAACATGATTATTGTGGTGACCATCATCTACAGCCCTGCACTGCTGAGCTCTCCCATGTACTTCTTCTTGATATTCCTGTCCTTACTGGATGCATGCACTTCTTCCACTGTCACCCCCAAGATGATTGTCGACTTCTTCTATGAGAGGAAGACCATCTCGTTTGAATGTTGCATGACACAGCTGTTTGCTCTCCACTTCTTCACTGGGATGGAGGTGATTGTTCTGTCAGCCATGGCCTATGACCGCTATGTGGCCATTTGTAAGCCTCTTCACTACTCCTCTATCATGACCAGGAGACTTTGTGGCATTTTGGTGATGGTATCTTGGGCAGGAGGATTCTTACATTCTATCATACAAATTATCTTTACTTTGCAGCTGCCCTTCTGTGGACCCAATGCCATTGATCATTACATGTGTGACTTGTTCCCATTACTGAAACTTGCCTGCACTGACACACACATATTTGTCATTTTGGTGTTTGCCAATAGTGGGTCTATCTGCATCATAATCTTCTCTATTTTGCTTGTTTCCTATGGTGTCATCTTGTACTCTCTGAGAGCCCACAGCTCTGAAGGGAGACGTAAAGCTCTCTCCACCTGTGGATCCCATATTACAGTTGTGCTTTTGTTTTTTGTGTCATGCATATTAATATATGCTCGACCTACTGCCTTCTCTTCTGAAAAAAATGCACTTGTATTTGCCACGATCATTACACCACTTCTGAATCCTATGGTATATACTTTCAGGAATAAGGAAATGAAGAATGCTATTAGGAAACTGTGGAAGAGATGGAAAGTGGTTTCTGGTGACTATTAAAATATTACATTTACAATGCTTTGGAAACAGACCAGTGGGTAAGAGCATTCTATAGTGAAAACATATGCTGTATTTCTGATTCACAGCACCCATGGCAGAAGTCAGTCACAGTAGCACAGTTTTAATGGAACATTGGTAAAGTCAAGTACTGTAGATCCCAAAGGCTCTTACCAAACCCAGTATGGTCAAAGTTCATTGGAGACCTTGTCTTAACAAAACAAGGCAGCAAGAAATAAATGGACGTAGTGCCTTTCTGTGTCTTTTCATGCACTATCTACCGCTCAAGTATACACACATGCATACACTATTCACATAGGTACACAAACATCACACACAGACACACAAACACAGAATCAATAATTGCATTTCTAAACTAACCAAAGAACTCAGTAGGGTGTTATTTAGTAGGACAATTATTTTTTTAATTGGACATTACTTTGAAAGAATAGCATCATTTTCTATAAGATGCATTTACATTGGGGGCGTCAAAACTGGTTCTCAGATCACACATTCACTATGAACTGATTAATTAACATTAACATATGAAAATTAAAGCCAGTATAATAAAAATCAAGTGATTTCTAAAACTATTAATTAGGCTAACATTGGCTGACTAAATAACTTAGTATTTGAAATAAGAAAAACAAAATTGAAATTGTTCAAAGATCATGATACTGTGAGACCACAAAATCTAAAAATGCAGAGAAGCATATGTAAATCCTGAAGTATAAGTCTTGCTAGATCTTGTATCTTATGGCTAATATCCACTTATAAATGAGTGTATACCATGCATGTCTTTTTAGAACTGGGTTACCTCACTCAAGATGATAGTCTCAAGATCCAACCATTTGCCTGCATAATCCATGATGCTTTTGTTTTTAATAACTGAATAGCATTCTATTGTGTAGATGTAACACCCTTTCTTTGTCCATTGTTCATTTGAGAGATATCTATGTTGTTCTAGTTTCTGTCTATTACAAATAAAACTGCTATGAACATAGCAGAAGAAGTGACTTTGTGGTATGGTGGAACATTTTTTGGTTATATCCCCAGGAGTAGTATAGCTGGATCTTGAGGTAGAAATTTTCTCAGTTTTCTGAGAAAGCTCCTAGTTGATTCCCAAAGTGGTTATACAAGTGTTCACCCCCACCAGCAATGATGGAGTGTTACCCTTGCTCCACATCTTTGCCAGCATGTGCTATCTCTTGAGTTTTTAACCCCAGTCATTCCGATGGGTATAAGATGGAACTTCAGAATTGTTTTGATTTGCATTTCCCTGAGGACTAAGGACTTTGAACATTTCTTTAAGTGCTTCTCTGACATTCAAGATTCCTCTGTTGAAAATTCTCTGTTTAGCTCTAGCCCCATTTTTGGATTATTTGGGTTGTTGGTATCTAACTTCCTAAATACAGTATACCCAGGCTACACACCACAGACCCAAAGAAGCTAAACAGGAAAAAAGACACAAGTGAGGATGCTTGAATCTCACTTAGGGGGAATAAGATAGTAATAAGAGACAGATGGATGGGGGAACTGGAAGGTAGAGGAGATAGGGAGAGGTTCAGGATCAGGTGTGGGGAGTGACAGGAATGATGGTCAGATGGCTGAGAATGAACGGAAATCTGCAACATTCAGGAGTAGGGAGATAGGGGTCATTTCCAGGAAGAGACATACCTGGGAATAAAGGAGGTACCCAAGAATCAAAGAAGGTGACCTTAGCTGTGCCTCACAGCACTGGGGATATGAAATATGAAGAGGCTACCTCCTGTAGCAAGGCAGGAACCCCAATGGAGTGATAGGAACACCAACCCACCCACAAAACACTCCATCAAAAATTTAGCCTCTTTACAAGTAAGAAATACAGGAATGGGGGATGGAGCAGAGACTGATGGAATGACCAACCAATAACAGGCCCTTAGGACCCATCCCATGGGCAGGCACCAATCCTTGACACTGTTAATGATATTCTTTTATGCTTGCAGACAGGAATCTAGCGTGACTGTTCTCTAAGAGCCTCCATCCAGCAGCTGACTCAGACAGATGCAGAGACCCACAGCTAAAGAGCTCATGGAGCTTGGAGACTCTTATGGAAAAATAGGAGGAAGAATTGTGGAAGAAGGTAATAGGAACTCCAAAGGAAGAACAACAGAGTCAACTAACATGAACCCTTGGGGCTCTTAGAGACTGAACCACCAACCAACGAATATATACAGACTGGATCTACTCCCCTCGACCCTGCACATACTTAGCAAATGTAGAGCTTGGTTTTCATGTAGGTTCTGAACAATTGTAAAGGGGTCTATCCAGAAACTGTTGCCTGTATGAGGGGTATGTTTTTCTAGCTGTGCTGCTTTGTGTGATCTCAGTGGAAGAGGATGAGCTTAGCCTTACAGAGACTTGATGTGTCAGGGATATCAAGAGGGTCCCTAACCACTTAGAGGAGGAGAGGGGGATGGAGGGATGGATAGTAGGAGGGGTAGACCAGGAGAGGGCAATGAGTTTGGATATAAAGTGAATAGCTAATACCAAAAATCAAATAACAAAGACAAATGAACAAAAGAAAAATCCAAAAACTCAAAAACTTTACTGTATCATTTGAAAAAAATTTACAGATATGTCTATTCATGCCTCACAGATAATTTGAGTCAGTTCTTGAATTTCTAAAAGGAATAGACAATCAGAATTGCCATGGCATGGTGTGACTACCCCATCTGAATGAGCAGTATGACAGATTTCATGATGAAAACCCATGTGATAGCATAAGCCTGAGAAGAGTATTGATTATTACCTGAAATGCTCATATAGTATGAAATGTTCATATAGCATTTCTGCCTTTATTTACAGAAAAGAGGATCTAGAGAAAGAGGAAGCACATGTAAATTTCAATTTTAGAAGAGTAATATATTTCAATTTAAATTATGAGTTTAGTATTCATTTTCCCCTTATAATTTTTGAGGGCTTGGGGGAGGATATATTGTATATGAGTACATATTTACATCATTTCATTCCTCTCTGCTCCATTCACTTTCTTCCATGTTTCTCACCCTTTCACAAATGACTATCCTTTTGTTCTTTATTATTGTTACACACACACACACACACACACACACACACACACACACACACACACGCACGCATCACAAATATATTTATGAATACAAATTGTTAAGTTTAGTGTGTGTGTGTGTGTGTGTGTGTGTGTGTGTGTGTGTGTGTGCATGTTTGGGCTGACTTCTTGGATTAGGTAATGTATTATAGGTCCATTCTTGTAAAAGACTAATTCTCCTTCTATTTTTATATTTTTAAATTTGTGTATCTACAGGAAGATTGCATTCAATAATTATCAACAGATATGAATGATGAAGTAAATGTATATATTTTAGATCACTTTATATATTTTTTATTTTATTATTTGAGATAAGGTCTTTACATAGCCTTAGAAGTCCTGAAACTCATAATGTAATCCAAGCTGTCCTGAACTCACAGAGACCTGCCTGCTTCTGCCTCCCAGTACTGAGTGTACCATAATACCTAGTACTTTATAGTTTCTTATACTAGTATTTTCTTGTAAATTTTCAGCAAGTTAATTCAGTGTTACATATCTTTCCCTCTTTAACCAAAAGCTCTAAGAAGCCAATTGAATTTTATCACACATGGAAAACTCTAGCTGGTATACATTTCTTATTTGTCAAGGAATTCAAGAAGTAAGTCAAATGTTCTACCATGTCCAAATGAAACCACCTTAAAATGTATTTGGTACTAAATGCAAATACTGTGATGGATTCTCCTTAATTTATTTTCCAGAGCCAATATATAAAAATAGCTCTGAGGTTGTCTTAATTTCCACTTGAAAGTGTATGTACTAAGAATTACAAATTATTTAGAAAATGGTATATAAACAATGTATGTGGATCTCATGAAAACAAATTTGTAACAATACTTTGGATATGCTAGGGTACTTTCCCACTCAATTCCTGTGTTTTTCATCTTTCTTTCTCATAACTGGTACATCTTTTTTAATGTTCTTCCTTATCCATGGGGGTTCTTCTTGGTTAAGTAACTTACCTGTTTCTATGAATTAGCTTAAGAGATAAATATCTGATAGTGGATTAATTGCTTTTGGAATTTGTGAATACAGTGGTTAAAATAAAACCATGAATTAAAATACTAATTACATTCAGCAAAACAAAAATAACATTTTGTTCCCTTATATATCACAAACATTATTATATATTATATTGACTCTAGTTGTACAGTTGTGGACTCTAATAATCTATGCCAGTTTTTAGCTGTGGAATAAAAACCAGATGCTGTTTAACCATTTTATTCTACTAGTTTAAAAATTAGAACCTGATAAGCTTCTCCTTACTGATACACATGTGAACTCACAGATTCTGTGACACACAGAGATTAAAAGCAAACCCTATACTGAAAATAGGAAGTGGATACAGAGTCCTACTTTTAACCAAGGAGCTGCTTGGAGTTGGTGCCTTCTGGGGAAAATGGCAGTTCTCTTCCATGGAACATCACTAGTTATGTCACCACACCCCAAGCAGTACCCATGCCTAAGAGTAGTTTGCCAACACAAACAGAAGCCAAGTGTCTTGGTGGATTTTTGTTGTTTGTTTGTTTGTTTGTTTGTTTTGGTTGTGTTTTCTTAATTTTAATTTTTCTTTTATTTTTGATATTATAATTTCACCCTTTCCTTTTTTCCTCCCCCTTTTCACATCCAAAACACTCCAATATACTCGTACATGCTGCCTTTCAAATTCATGGCCTCTCTTTTTATTGCTTGGTATTAAATGTATATATGTACATATTCCTAAACATAACATTCTCAGTATGCATGATGTCATTCTATATATATTTTCAGAGATTAACATTGCGTATTAGAAAACCAGTTGCTCTGATATGGTCTTCCTGGGAAAGACCATTTCTCCTACTCTCAGTATTTCTTAATCACCTGGTCCCTTGTGTTGGATTGAGGCGCCATTGTCTTTCCCCCATTCACTTTGGCATATCCCTTGTGTCCTTGTTTAGCTCATGTTTTGACAGTCATGTTGATGTGATTTTTATGGGTGCATTTTTTGACATTGCTAGGACTCAAAGCCTCAGTAAACTCCCTATACCTTTGGTTCATATCAATCTGTCCCCTCTTTTACATTGTTCCCTGGATGCTACTTATGGAAAACCGTTTTGTAGATGTATCTATTTGGACTAAGCTCCACAATTGTACATTATGATTGGCTTTGATTTTCTGTAATGATCTTCATATGTTGCAAAATGAAGTTTCTTTCATTAGGAGTAGGGATAGTCTTTTGTGTGAATACAATGACAAATATTTAGAGTGTAGTTAGAGGCTATGCTGCTTTTCATAAAGTGGGGTTGGAGGTTTTCTTTCTAGATGAATAAACTCAGTAGCCACGGGTATTTTGTTAAGTGTCTGGTGCTAGGCATGATTTATCTCTTGTTGAACAGGCCTTAAATTCAGTTAGAAATGTGTAGGTTACTGCAAAGTTATGTGTACTGTGACTGTACCCTTAGTTTTATGGTGCCATTATGGTAATTGCGGTCCATAGCTTTATATGGGGAGGACAACGGATTGCATCTCTCTTTTTGAAGCTTGCATTTTCCTTCTGGTACCATTAATGTTAGTCCTCAGAGAGAAGACATTTAGGTCAGTTGCATCTCAGGTGCCTCTGAGCCCTATGTCTGAAAGGCATAGTATCTTCTGGGGTCAAACAGGACAACAGCAATATACTATATATTTGGCAATATCTTGGTCAATTTTGTCTAACAAGTCAGAATAGGGCCTGCTTTGGGGATTTTTTTGTTAGGTGGTACTTGACTCTTACAGCAGTGTCAGTTCAAGGGAGACATTTTCATTTAAAATATATGTTCAGACTTATGTATATTAGTTTTAGATAAATAGTTACTGACATAATCCCTTGTGATTTTTTTCAGCTATCATTATTTTTATTTCACTTTCTCCATCCTTAGTCTGTATTTATTTCCTCTTCCATCCCTAATGTGAAGCCCCATTGCCTATTTCCACATTAGCTCATTTGTATTCTGCTATTCTGCTTGCTATTGTCCCACTACCACAACACCATTGGTTACTTCCTCTCTTTTTTCTGAAGAGGTTCTAGCAATATATTCAAACCTGAAGAGGTGACGCTAGAAGCCTCCAATTATTTTTGTCTCTATGGGACTCTTTATGTAGTTTATCTAATTACCTACAAAGCTCTTGATTTTGGTTTTGTGTTGTTGTTTTGTTCGTTTCATTTTTTTTTTTTAGCTGAATAGTATTCCATAGTGTATATGTACCAAATCCTCATTATCCATTTGGACTTTTAGGTTGTGTCTATCTCATATTTATTCTGAATAGAGCAATAGTAAACATGGCGGAGCAAGTATCTGTAGAGTAGGATGCTGAGACCTTTGGACCTATAAAAAGGAATGCAATAGCTAGATCATAGGATAGATCTATTTTCAGAGGTTTGTGAGTTCCCCACACTGATTTGCATACTGCTTGCACCTGTTTGCAGTCACAGCAACAGTGTGACTATTATCCCAACCCAGCATTCCTTTTCAGTTGTTTTGTTAATCTTTGCCATTCTGACTAGAATAAGATGAAATCAAAAAAGTTGGTTTGCTTTGCATTTCCCAAATTGCTGAGGATGATGAATTTTTTTTCAATATATTTCTTAGGTCCATTTCATTTTGCTTTTCTTGTGTGTGTCTTATAGCATTTTTTGGTTTGATTGACTTTAGTTTTTGCCTTTCTTTTTGGAAGGAGAGATAGAAAATGAAGTTAGGTGAGTAGCAAGATGGGTAGGATCTGGGAGGAGTTGAAGGAGGGAAGAATATGATCAAATCTGTTGTATGAGAAACATTTTAATAAAAATTATAGCAGTTTTTGTTTAGTTTATAACCTTTTTTCTATTGGTTTTGTTTAGGATTAATCATATTACTTTAGGATTGATTATGGTATTTTGTCTTGGCTAATTTTAGCTAAAATAGACTGTGTGTGTGTGTGTGTGTGTGTGTGTGTGTGTGTGTGTGTGTGAGAGAGAGAGAGAGAGGGGGGGTTTCACTACTTTTATGTCAACTTGACACAGAATAAAGTCACTTGTGTTAGCATTCCTTCTAGGTTCAGTCCAACGGTTACCTGGCAATGGGCCTGGCTTGCTATAAAAGGAGATGTTTGGCCCACCCCCCCTCTCTCTCTCACTCTTTCTGGCCCCCCTCTCTCTGTCTCTCTAACCCTTTTCTCCCTCTCTCTCTCTCTTGTTCCTGGCTGTCCTCTCCTCTTTTCTTTTTCTCCTTTCCTTATCTCCCTCCTCCCCCTCTCTCTTCTGCCTCTACACCCCTCTCAACTCTTCTTCCTATGACCCTAATTAAACACTATTCCATATAATACCTGTTGTATGATAGCTGGTACCTCAGAGGGAAGGGATGTCTCAGCATGGGCCCACAGAGGCACCCCTACCACCTCACATTGATTGGCTCTACAAAGCATATTCCTGGCTCTTTTTAATAAAATACCTGAAAGGAAGAAATCTCAACTGAGAAATTGCCTTGAAAAAAAAAATCTTATGTAGAACATTTTTTTTAATTAGTGATTGATATGAGAGGGCCCAGACCATAATGGGTGGTGTGATCTCTGTGTTGGTGGTCTTAGGTTCTATTAGAAAGCAGGTTGAGAAAATCATGGGTAGCAAGTCAGTAAGCATCACCCCTCCATGGAATCTGCATCAGCTCCTGCCTCTAGATCCCTACCCTATTTCAGTTTCTGTACTGGCTTTCTTCAACAATAGATTATATATAATACAGAAGTGCAAGCCAAATAAACTCTTTCTTCCCAACATAACAATTGAAACCTTAACCAACATAGCTCTAGAAAAACTGCCTGGCCATGAACTCAGAAATATGTACCTTTATGTGCCTCTTGGGTGTTGAAGTTAAAGCATATGCTACTACAACCAGACATGTTTATAGTGATTTGGAAACCAATTGGCCGCCTTATGTGGGGCCATAGGTGTGGGGGAAAAAGGGGAGTGGGAGAGAACCCTTGTCCTGTCAGAGTTCCTGTGCTCTAGGCAGGTCGACACGGGAGGACTGTGCACGCTTTCCATGCAGCCCCGGGTGGGCATCTGGCTGTGTTAAGCCACTGACACCACATGGCGGGTGGTGGACAAGGGGCAGCCCCAGGTACCAGGGTCTCAGTCTCCAGCATCCCACACTGGATACAGTGGGGGAGCCAAGAACAGAATAGGGACCCCAGGGTAACACTCGGCCCCAGGAGGAAGGGAAGAGAGGACAGGGGAGAGGGGGCACTGGATGGTTCCCACACAGGTCTGTGGCTGGAGCACAGGATGGCCTACTGATGCTCCATCCCATCATTCAAGCTTGGCGGGCCTTGATGGTCAGAGACCGTCTATGGTTTTAGAGCTTTATTGTAGAAAGGCAGGGAGAAAGGAGAGAAGGCAGAAAGAGGAAGAGGCCGTCCATAGTCATGTGGAGTGAGGGGGCAAGAGAAGAGAAAAGGAGGACTAGAGAGAAAAAAGACAAAAGCTTAAAGAGAGTGAGGAGGGGCCAAGCAGCCCCTCTTATAGTGGGCTGGGCTATCTTGCTGTTGCCAGATAACTGTGGGGAGGAGCATATCTGGCTATGGTCAGGTAATCGTGGGGGTGGAGTCTAGTAGAATGCCAGAAACTTGGGACATTGTCTGTGTTACTGATAGCCACAGACCTCTCCTGTGGGCACAATGGGAGCAGTAACTTCGACAGGAGGCAAGGGTCCAGGAGACATGATTGAATGCCTTCTGTCCTATGTAGGTGGAAATTACCACTCACAGGGGGGTCCCACCCCAGTTCAAGACATGAGCTTGACTGGATACCAGGTTGTCTGGGCATAGCCCATTGTCCCACAGCCTTAGAAATTAGAATTATAGTCTCTGCTCCTCCCTGTTCCAGAAACAGATACATCTCTTGCAGTACCAGACTCATCCCGTAGACAAGATGGTGAAGGTCAGTGTGAACTGATTTGGCCGTATTAGGTGCCTGGTTACCAGTGCTGCCTTCTGTTCTGCATCTGGCAAAGTGGAGATTGTTGCTGTCAATGACCCCTTCCTTGACCTCAACAACATGGTCTACATGTTCCAGTATGACTCTAGCCATGGCACATTCAATGGCACAGTCAAGGCTGAGAATGGGAAGCTTGTCATCAGTGGGAAGCCCATCATCATGTTCCAGGAGCAAGATCCTCTAAAGTCAAAAGGGGTGTTGCTGGTGCTGAGTATGTTGTCCAGTCTACTGACATCTTCACCACCATGGAGAAGGCCAGGGTTTACTTGAAGGGTGAGGCCAAAATGGTCATCATCTCTGCCCCTTTTGCTGATGCCCCAACATTTGTGATGGGTGTGAACCACAAGAAATAAGACAACCCATTCAAGATTGTCAGCTATGCACCACTAACTGCTTACCCCCCTGTCCTAGGTCATCCATGATAACTTTGGCATTGTAGGAAGATTCATGACTACAGTTCATGCCATCACTGCCACTCAGAAGACTGTGGATGGCTCTTGGGCTGCCAAGAGCATCATCCCTGCACTCACTGATGCAGCCAAGGCAGTGGATAAGTTCATCCCAGAACAGAACAGGAAGCTCACTGTCATGGCCTTCCATGTTCCTACACCCAATATATTCATAGTGGATCTGATATGGCATCTGAAGAAACCTGCCAAGTATGATGACATCAAGAATGTGGTGAAGCAGTCATGCAAGGGTCCACTAAAGGGCACCCTGGGCTAGACTGAGGACTATGTTGTCTCCTGTGACTTCAACAGAAACTCCCACTCATCCACATTTGATTCCGGGGCTAGCATTACTCTCCATGACAACTTTGTACAGTTCATTTCCTGGTATGACAATGAATATGGCTACAGCAACAGGGTGGTGGACCTCTTAGCCTATATGGCCTCCAAGGAGTAAGAAACCCTGGACCACTCACCTCAGCAAGGCTATTGAGAGCAAGAGAGAGGCCCTTGGTTGCTGAGTAGTACTTGTCCAAACTCAGCCACCAGCACTGAGCTTCTTCTTCATAGTTTCTATCCCAGATTCCCATAATAACAGGAGGGGACTTAGGAGCCCTACTCTCTTGAATAACATCAATGAAGTTTGCAGAACCCCCAAAATTAGAATTATAGTATACATTGATATCAAAAGACCTCAGTAGAGAGGTATATTCTAATTAAAAGAATAAAATAAAAAATTCTTAAAAGTAAAAATGAAACAAAAGCAATGTTTTGCTTAAAATCATCTGATGGTTCTTTCTTCTTAAATATTGTTGTTTTACCATGCATGGGTCATGAATCATCCTCACATACTCATAATCGCTCTCATTTCCTAAATATTCTATCATCTCTATCTCTTATCTAAATATCCAGGATTTCTTTTTTTCTTCATATTCACCCTTCAGGAGATATGAAAAACTATGGAAATGATAACACCAAATATTTTTATAAATATATATGACAAAATAAAATTTGGAACCGGGAGATGACTAAGTATGAGAATCTGAGTTCTGATCCCTAACATTTGTGCAAAAGCCAGGATTTGCTGGGCATGCCTATAACTCTAGTGCTGGAACCTGGAGACATGAAAATTCAAGTTCCATGAGAAGTTATAGGAATTTATCAAGTAAGTCTGCCTGAATTGTTGGGCTTCAGGATTAGAAAAACAAGCTAACTCAGAGAATAAGGAAGAAATGTATAGAAGGAAACACACTAATTAATGTTGATCTCTTACTTTTCAGGTGACTCACATGCTCACATACACACAAATACAGATGTATATCAAATGAATACATAAAATGAATAAATTAATGAATACATGAAACAGATGTTGGCATCCATGATATAAAGAAAGTGGAAACAGATAGACTTTAATAATAAAAATGGATTAAAGATGTGAACATGAGAAATATTATATCTGTGATGAAAACATTAACTCAGTCTTTAATGAAAATTCAAGAATGGTGTTTTAATATGCAGTTACATGATGAACTTTAATTCACTATTCAGGCTCCAATTCAGCCAAGGGTGCTATGAGAGAGAGAGAGAGAGAGAGAGAGAGAGAGAGAGAGAGAGAGAGAGAGAGCTTGGATATGTTTTGTACAGGGTATGGTAAGGTGGGAAGGGTGCCTTGGTGAGCCCATGCTGAGACATCTCTTCCCCCCTGAGGTCCCAGCCATACAACTGCATGGGAAGGGGAGTTGAGAAAGGAGTAGAGACAGAGAATGACAGAGAGAGAGAGGGAGAGGGAGAGGAGGAGGGAAGGGGAGTGGCAGGGGGAGAGAGGGAGAGGAGAGAGGGAGAGGGAGAGGAGAGAGGGAGAGAGGNAAACAAACAAACAAACAAACAGAAAAACAAACAACAAAAGAAACAACTAAAAACAGAATTATCTGCATATGACCAGCTCTGCCCACAGTGAGCAGGGGCTTTTCTCCCTCAAGATACTCCACCAAAATAACAAAAGGCCAATATTCAGGAAAACTTTCATTTTATATCTTTCTGTCTAAAGACTGTGCGCGTCAAGTTGACAATTGAAGCTAAGCAGTGCAAGGATAATGTCTTGTGTACTATGTGAGAGCATCACCTGTCAATAAAGAGCTGAAAGACCTATAGCAAAACAAGAGAGAGTAAGCAGGGCATCTGCAGATTTAGGAACTGTGGGAAAGAGGCAGGCACCCAAACAGTTACAAATAGAATCCCACATTCCCAAATAGAGACATGGAGGCTTATTTATGAACTAAAGCTGAGGGTTGTTCACCAGGTCACTCATAATTCAATTAATGTGTTTATACTATTCTGTATCTGCAATGTGGCTGATTACCTCTCCTCAGTTTAATATGTCTGACTTCCTTTGCACCTTGACAGGCCTGACTTCTTCTGAGAATTCCTATCTCTTCTTGGAAGTTCTGCCTTTTCTCTCCTGCCTTGCTATAGACCATTCAGCTATTTACTGACAGAAAATACTTTTATGCAGTGCACAAGAGTGAGATTATCCCAATTGTAGAAGGACACCTATTTTTTCATAAGGTATACCCCATAACAATGGGATTTTAACTTATCATAAGTGAGAGTTGATCACCTTCAGGATGCCAGTGACTTACTATAAAATGTCTGATTCTGCTCCTATCACCTAGCAATTCCAAATCATACAAAAGTGGACTCACCATGGCCTTGATTGTATCTGGTTTCTGACATGCCAATTTTATTTTTATTGTTTGTTATCTTTGTTCATTTAAGGTAAAATAACTTGAAATGTAGCACTTGTTAATTTTGAAGTCACCATTGTCTTTGGCCTTCTCTGTATTAACAATATAAGCATGTGGCAGTACAAGTAGACATCCATTTACCTCTTATAGAATGCTTAGAAAGGCTTGCTTTCAATTGTTCTTTGTGGTACATATAAAAATTAAATGTCCATCCTTTTGTCTTAGCTCCAAACTTTGTCTCTGTAACTCCTTCCATGGGTATTTTGTTCACTAGTCTAAGGAGGAATGAAGAATCCACACGTTGGTCTTCCTTCTTCTTGATTTTCTTGTGTTTTGCAAATTGTATCTTGGTATTCTAAGTTTCTGGGCTAATATTGACTTATCAATGAGTACATATCAAGTGACTTCTTTTGTGATTGGGTTACCACACTCAGGATGATATCCTCCAGATACATCCATTTGCCCAGGAATTTCATAAATTCACTGTTTTTAATAGCTACGTAGTACTTCATTATGTAAATGTACCACATTTTCTGTATCCATTCCTCTGTTGAGGGACATTTGGGTTCTTTTCAGCTTCTGTCTATAATAAATAAGGCTGCTATGAACATAATGGAGCATGTATCCTTATTACCAGTTGGAACATGTTCTGGGGGATCCATCCCATAATCAGCTACCAAACACAAACACTATTGCACATGCCGGCAAGATTTTGCTGAAAGGACCCTGATATAACTGTCTCATGTGAGGCTATGATAGTGCCTGGCAAATACAGAAGTGTATGCTCACAGTCATCTATTGGATGGAACACAGGGCCCTTAATGGAGGAGCTAGAGAAAGTATCCAAGGAGCTGAAGGGGTCTGCAACTAGATAGGAGGAACAACAATATGAACTAACCAGTACCCCCAGAGCTTTAGATCTCAGATATATATTAGAAGTCCAAGAAGTCAGAGTTCTTGGAGCTAAACAGTGTAGCATCTACCCTTTTGAATTCCTCTAGAGCCTTTGTACTATCACTCCTTGCTATAAATAAAATATTTCCTTTTAGAGTGGAACATTTACATGTGCAAATACATATAGAACATCTGTAACTTATTTTTAATTTTGTTAGCATTTATGCAAAGATAGTTCAGCAGTTAAGAGCACTAGATGCCCTTCCAGAGGACCCAAGTTCAGTTCCCAGCATCCACATGGCATTTCACAACTGTCTTTACCTCTTTATTCTGGGGAGTCTGACACCCTCACAGAGACATACATTCAGGCAAAACACCAATGTACATAAAGTAAACAAAGTCGAACTACTTACCATATTTATCTCTAATGAATAGTGTTCAAAGTTCTAGATGGTTCTGTATAGTCAGTTGGTGAAGAAAATTCATTATTTTTTTCCAAACAAGTCAACAGCACAACATGATGAAATATTGACCAATTAGGTAAAATGAATTCACTGGTACAGAAGGGTTATGATTGTTTGGGGTATAATCATTTCAAACTAAACTTGTAGTATGGTCAATAGGAAGGAACACATACATCGATGGTCAAAAGCCTCTGAAAAAGGAGGTCATAGGTTCTAGGGGAGAACCTATTACTGTTTGTCTTAGTCAGGGTTTCTATTCCTGCACAAACATCATGACCAAGAAGCAGTTGGGGAGGAAAGGGCTTATTTGGCTTACACTTCCATACAGCTGTTCATCACCAAGGAAGTCAGGACTGGAACTCAAGCAGGTCAGGAAGCAGGAGCTGATGCAGAGGCCATGGAGGGATGTTCTTTACTGGCTTGCTTCCCCTGGCTTGCTCAGCCTGCTCTCTTATAGAACCCAAGACTGCCAGCCCAGAGATGGTCCCACCCATAAGGGGCCCTTGATCACTAATTGAGAAAATACCTCACAGCTAGATCTCATGGAGGCATTTCCCCAACTGAAGCTCCCTTCTCAGTGATAACCCAGCTGTGTCAAGTTGACACAAAAACTAGCCAGTACAATTGACACCTTGTCAACTTGACACACAAATGCATCACTAGAAAGCCTCAACCCTTAGTTCTTACTCATCCCCAAGATCTTAAATAACTTAAAAGTCCCACAGTTTTTATATATTAAAAGTTCAATCTTTTTAAAATGTAAAATTCAAAGTACTTTAAAATTCAAAGTCTCTTAACTGTGGGCTTCATTTAAAAACTTCTTTCAAGAGGGAAAAATATCAGGACACACACAGTCACAATCAAAGCAAAATTCAATCTCCAACCGTCCAATATCTGGGATCCAACTCACGATCTTCTGGGATCCTCCAAGCGCTTGGGTCACTTCTCCAGCCATGCCCTTGTAGCACACACGTTGTCCTCTAGGCTCCAGATGCCTGTAATCCATTGCTGCTGCTGTTTTTGGTGGTCATCTCATGGTACTGGCATCTCCAAAATGCTTCTGTAACTAGGCTTCAACACCAGCCTCTCATAGGCTCTCTTCATGGTGCCCAGCCTCAACACCTTTGCATGACCCCTTCAGTCCTGGGCCATCAATTGCAACTGAGGCTGCACTTTCACCAATGGCCTTCCATGGCCTCTCACAGTGCTTCCATGGCCTCAGCTACTCTGCATGACCCCTTCATGCCTTCAAAACCAGTACCACCTGGGTAACTCTTACACATTACCAAGTCCAGCCACAGCACAGGCTATCTCTGGAACACAGCCTCTGTGCTCTCAGAAAACACTTCCCAGAAGATGTCACCTCAATGATGCTGGTCTCTTCTTAATCACTGCTAATTTCTTAGCTCCAGCTAACCAGTATCAATAGTCCCAGTAATTCAAAGTTTTTTTGCTTTAGTAGTTCTGGTATCTTGTTAATCACAGCTGACTCTTCAGCCCCAGCTAACCAGAACCACAGAATCTTCACAAACTAGTAATGGCCCTGAAAAAAGTCTTTAATCTTCCCTCTGAAATTTCACAAGCCACGCCTCCATCTTCTACACTGTTCTCAACATTATCTTCCAAGCTCCTACACAACATCTCACAGAATTCTTAACACCGAATAGATCTTCTAACCCAAAGTTCCAAAGTTCTTTCACAGTCCTCCCCAAAGCATGGTCAGGTTGTCACAGGAATACCCCACTCTGCTGGTACCAATTTGTCTTAGTCAGGGTTTCTATTCCTGCACAAACATCATGACCAAGAAGCAGTTGGGGAGGAAAGGGTTTATTTGGCTTACCCTCCGTACAGCTGTTCATCACCAAGGAAGTCAGGACTGGAACTCAAGCAGGTCAGAAAGCAGGAGCTGATGCAGAGGCCATGGAGGAATGTTCTTTACTGGCTTGCTTCCCCTGGCTTGCTCAGCCTGCTCTCTTATAGAACCCAAGACTGCCAGCCCAGAGATGGTCCCACCAATAAGGGGCCCTTGATCACTAATTGAGAAAATACCTCACAGCTAGATCTCATGGAGGCATTTCCCCAACTGAAGCTCCCTTCTCAGTGATAACCCAGCTGTGTCAAGTTGACACAAAAACTAGCCAGTACACTATTGTTTTGCTAAGTAGACATTGTGTCAGACATTTCTAAATATTCATGTTTATATAAGTAGTGCACTTCTTAGCCTATAGTATTGCAGCTTCTTTTTAGGAAACTATTTCCTTATACTTTGAGATTATAAAATTATTTATATCATTTTCACTTTCCTCCATTGAAAGAACTGTACCCAACTAAGAAATACTGAGAATGGAAGAGCTTTTCTTCTGCAGGGATAACCAATTAGTTCTTCAATACCAATGGTCATTTAGTGCATAGGCACATAATTTTTCATAATAAATAGCTGTTCAAAGCTCAGACCTAAATGTATATTTTGCCCCCCCCACCTCGCCACATACATGTAACATTTAGAAATTATTTTAAAGAGTGAGAAAGGAAGACATTGAAAGTGAGAAGATTCATTGAAATCATGTGTTCTGGATGTGATAGTGAAATTAGAATGACAAATAAGTACATATTGATACCTGCACAATACCAGCACAAGAACCAATCCTGTAACATTGTAACATGAGTACAATGAGTTCTCATGGATTCTTTCCTCCCATTGGGGAGTAATTGACAATTAAAGATTGTTTGAGAAGGGGTATCATTTTCTTTAGGTATGTAGCTACAGTGAAGCTGAATAAGCTCCATTAAATAATTCCCTGCCCGTGTTCATCCAAGCATCCTTACAGCCAGGGTCATCCAAGCACCCTTATAGCCATGTTCATCCAAGCATCCTTACAGTCAGGGTCATCCAAGCATCCTTACAGCCAGGGTCATCCAAGCATCCTTATATCCCATGTTCATCCAAGCACCCCTACAGCCAGGGTCAGAAACAAAAGATATAGATACAGTTGAGAATAAGGGTAGGCATCAGGATTGGAAGGTGGGCAAGAGAATTTAATGGGTGGTCAGTATGGATCATAATACATTGTATATGTGTGAAATTGTCAAAAAGTAAATAAAATATTCTCAGAGGAAATTAATATATCTGTTAATGAATAGAGTACTTGCTAGTATTTTTCTGAAACCATTCAAATTATTCTTATATAATGATTAGTAAATTTCTCATGACAAAATCAGCTTTTATTTTGGGTACTACATAAGCACTATACTCAAAATCTACATGGAGATACTGCAGTCCATCCATTATATGTGTTTTAGTCCAGAGAGTGATAGCACATTAAAAACCATCAAATAGAAACATTTCCATCCCAATATTTTAAACTTGACTTTGGATGAGAATGGAAGTGTTACAACACCTAATCAAGTGAAAAAATACATGAAATTATGTCTTGGATACTCCTGGGGCTAAAGCCCTCTGGGAGTAAAGAATAGGTCTCACAAGTGGGTCACCTCTGGAGAAACCCACATTAAATTGCATTCACTATTAAAATGGAACTTCTCCGTTTTATTTTTATGGTTAAAATATGATGTGATGAAGACAATTTGGGAGAAGCATTCGTGACATTTTTCTACTCTGGGATACCTACTCTTCTATAATACAAGTGGAAGGAAGAACTGTATACAATCTTTGTTCATCAGGGAACAGACTGTACTCCTCAAAAAACAGATTATGGCTATATTCAGGTTTTATATACAACCAACTTATGGTTAGACATATAAGGTAGTGATGTAGAGTTATGAAAGACTGACATGCTGTTAATCTGTATATAATATTGAAAATGAATATTAAAACTATATATGATATATCCACAATTTAACACTAAAATATGTCACAAGGAAGGACATTATGTTCAAAGTCACCTGTGTTACAGAATAAGAGACTTCTGATTTGTATCTACTTAATTATGCCCACTAAGTGTTTTTGTGGGGTTTGATCTTGATTATTAAATTTAAATATTTTGATAATGACATCTTAGTTATTTCAAATAAAGTCTGTAAATCATATGCTCCTTTCTAGTTTACAGCATATATTTACAGTGTGTATATATGGATATGTAATATGTCTATAAATGAATACTTAATTTCCTGTTCTCTTCTGATTTACCAGTTAAAAGCTTCATTTCTGACATATACATATTATTAGTGTTGTATTTATAGAATATTTGTTAGTAATTCTAAGTAGTCTTGTTTATATATCATAAATATTTCCTTTCCTTTCATATAATACTATAATACATCCTATTATAAAATTTCCTCATCTAATTTCATTTTTGAAATGGAATTTAGAGCTGGAGTGCTATTTCAAAGGCATAAACATGCTTGAAATTCCGCAATTGGTTTCTAATATTTATTTTTTTTTAATTACATGAATGAAGCAATACTTTTAAAAATGTGACTGTAAAAAGATTCCTTTCACTGAACTGATTCTGCTTTCTTTCTCTTTCAGATACAGCATTGCTCAAAGTAATGTGGATGTCAGTATTCACGAGCTCCTTTTTAAATATAGTTTATAGCATGCAATGATAAAAATCTATGAAGTAGGTAGAGTGCAGTGGCACACTTTATAATCACGGTACTTTGGAGGTAGAGACACAGGGATCAGGAGTTCACATTCATTCAAAGTTACCTGGTGAGTTTGATACATCCGGGGCTGTATAGGACCCTGTAAATCCCATTATAACTATCAAACAAAATCCATATCATCTTGGTTTTTTATGTACCAGAGATCCTAAGATGAATAATTCTAGCTATTTTAATATCAAGCTGCTTTGTTATCTATTTTCAAAATACATTTTTATTTATCCTTTGAGAACTTTATGCATCTAAGCAATGTTGTGTGTGATTCTTTCCTACTCTGGCATGCTCCCTAGACTCAAATGGCAGAAACCAAACAATTTCTAAATTTCTAGCTTACTTTTCATTTAGTCTAATTTTAGATTTATGCAAATAAGATAAAATGGAAGGGTTTAAAATTTCACTAGCATTGATTCACTGGATATGACCACATGGCTTTAACATGTATTAATTTATCACGTTAGAGAAAAAATGCAAAATTTGTCATATTTAAAAGAAATAATTATGTTTAGATTAATTTTAAACTACTGTTCTTTTTATGTAACAAAATTCAATTCATACTAAAATTTAATTCAATACCTTATGTTTATTATCTCCTACATGATATAAAATCATAACCCTCATGATAGCAATTATGTGAATGCACTGTGGTCTTCATTTTCTATGTTTTGTGGAACTTGTTTTATTAGAAAAGTGACAATGCCACTTTAGTTGAAATGAATGTGCACCTTATGTAGAATGTAAAACATGATGCTTATAAAATTACTTAAATTTAAGGTTAACACTGTACTTTATCTTGGAACCTCTCAGGGTTTTTGTTTGTTTGTTTGTTTGTTTGTTTCTTCATAAGATGGTCTTTACATTCTATATTAAGAACATTATAAAGTACTATACATTGAAGCCATTATGTTTCAGCTACAAAATCAAGTATTTTACCTTATAAATAGATATGATGAATAGCCCTTATCAGTTTTGGCTATAAAAAATCAAAAGTTATATCTGAAATTAAATTATATGCTAAATGTCATTGTTTAAGGATGCTTGTTCTTAGCCCTTAACATTTATTTGTAAAAATTTTTATAATTAATAATTGTATGGCCGCCATAAGAACCTTGTTACTATTAAATCTGTGCAAATGAAAAACATGAGACAAGGACCATGAATGACATTTGACATTTTCTTTTGACCTTCTGCATAGTTGGAGAAGGGCAGGTAGGCCATTTATGAACATGTTTTATAATTAATTCATATATATTCCTTATCATACCTGTTGAAAAACTATATTTTCTGAAAAATATAGTTTATTTATTATTAGTTTATTTATTATATTAATAAAAGGCTAAATCTTAAGAGCCGAATTTGTCTACAATGAGTAGTCTTTTTTCTTCAGACATGTACTGCCACTAGCTTTGATGTCTTGCTGATTGATTCCTGACATTTAATTCTTCACCACATATTCTGTTGCCTTTATCAAGATGCCTTTCTAAACAACATTATTTAACCTTTACACACAAAAACAATGCTCCTGAAAATTTTTACTGAGAAAAACAGTCTTAGTCTTTACCCAGTCGGCTCTGTGGAGACCTCCTGGGTATTGGCACCTGCATCTCTTAGGATCCCAGGTTAATCATCTACTGTTTGTTTGAGCCTAACAATTTCACTATAAATTTTTAACAAATAAAGTAGAATTAATAATATTTGACACATATTTTTGATTAGGAGTGGGTCCTGAATAGCTTATAGTAGATTGTGGTCTCACTAATTTCATTTATCTTTCATGAAAGCAGTTTGAATTTTTTAAAAATTCTGGTCACATTTCAAAATGATGAGTTAAAAGTTGATTTTCAACATTTTGAACACACAAAAGACAAGTTTTTCTTTAACAGAGAATAGATGATTTTTCAAGATTCTTTGTAGTTGTAAAAACATTCATAGTGCAGCCATATCTTTATCACACCTCTTATTGCCAGAGAAGGCAGTATTCTAATTAGTCACTGAAGAATATTCATCTTGGACTAATGCATGCAATATCTGACAAGATTATTAAATTGTGACCTTTTGTTTATACTTAGATATATTTTCTAAATATTTTTTAACATTTCACTTCAAAAATACAAAGATAATGATAAAAGATGATTGTTCAAATATATATTATTTCTATTGGCCATATATTCTTTCATCCCAATGTTTAAAATGGGGCTATTTTATCTGATTCAAAAGTTTATTCTTATTTTAATTCTACTTGTTATATATCTGTACCCTTTATAAAATTTCTAATATTCTGTTTTTAATAGTAATAAAATAAATCAAAGTAATTTTCATAAGGGCACACCAACTTGTTCATAGTAATTCTGTAAATTGTATTATTTGTTTTTTTAATAATTGTAGATTTAGTTGAACACATCTTACTTTCACCATCATCTTATGAATCATGAAAAACCAGAGCTGTGTCACTGAGTTCATATTCCTGGGACTTTCACAGAACTCAAAAGTTGAGAAAATACTATTTGTTTTGTTTTTGCTGATCTACCTTGCAACTATTGGGGGCAACATGATTATTGTGGTGACCATCATCTACAGCCCTGCACTGCTGAGCTCCCCCATGTACTTCTTCTTGATATTCCTGTCCTTACTGGATGCATGCACTTCTTCCACTGTCACCCCGAAGATGATTGTAGACTTTTTCTATGAGAGGAAGACCATCTCCTTTGAATGTTGCATGACACAACTGTTTGCTGTCCACTTCTTCACTGGGATGGAGGTGATTGTCCTGTCAGCCATGGCCTATGACCGTTATGTGGCCATTTGCAAACCTCTTCACTACTCCTCCATCATGAACCGGAGGCTCTGTGGCAATCTTGTGATGGTGTCCTGGGCAGGAGGCTTTATGCATTCTATCATACAAATTATATTCATGTTGCAGGTGCCCTTCTGTGGACCCAATGTCATTGATCATTACATGTGTGACTTGTTCCCATTACTGAAGCTTGCCTGCACTGACACCTATATATTTGTCATTTTGGTGTTTGCCAACAGTGGGTCTATCTGCATCATAATCTTCTCTATTTTGCTTGTCTCCTATTGTGTCATCTTGTACTCTCTGAGAGCCCACAGCTCTGAAGGGAAATTTAAAGCCCTCTCAACCTGTGGATCCCATATTATCGTTGTGGTTTTGTTTTTTGTCCCGTGCATATTAACATATGCACAACCTATATCTGCATTTTCCTTTGAGAAAAATGCTGTTGTATTTACCACTGTGTTGACCCCATTGCTCAATTCTGTAGTTTATACTTTCAGGAATAAGGAAATGAAGAATGCCATCAGGAAAATGTGGAAGAAACTGGTTGCAGTTTCTGATAAACACTAAAAATTATTCCATACTGTGCTAGCTGTGTAAATAGATTGTTGGCTAAGAGCACTCCATACTGTACAAAGAGAAGACATCAGCTGTGATTTCAAGCATCCATGCCCTTTAACAAAGTGTTGGCTCAGTGATGATAACTTAATCACTGAATCAAAGAATACAGTTAGTCTAGTCTAACATAGATCTAAAAGCTCATTTTAGAACATTTGCCAAAGCAGTACGTTAACGCACAACAGATGAATATATAAAATGTGATCTTATGAATTTGTACATATATGCAAAAGCACAAAAATATTCTCTCTTAATGTGTACAAACATTTATATGCTATCTACATGCCCATTTATTTATCCTTATAAAAACAAAGAAACAAAGTATAACTTCAAAAATAATGGAATGATAAAGAAGTTAATATGTATTTCGCAATTACTACATTATTTTGGGTAATATATAGAATGCAATGCCATCATTCTTTAGAGGGTCATTCAGTGTTTGAGGTAAGAAAACTTCTTTTATGTTTTCTTTAGTTTTTGAGATCATTTATTTTATTTTATTTTTTATTTTTTGAGTTACATAGTTTATTTGTTTTTAGCTGTTTTGAGTATTCTCCAAATTCCAGAGTAGCTACACCAGTTTACAATTCTACCAAGAGTGAACAAGTGTTTCTCATTCCATGGTATCCTGAACAGCATTTGTCATGCAAGTTTTTTTTTAATATATATTAGTTAATTCTGATTGACTGAGATGAAATTTCAAATTTGTTTTAATTTTTCTTCCTAATTTGCCTTGCTCTGCATATTAGTAAGGCTGAGAATTGGGTTTTATTTGATATTTTATTGGACATTTATTGAATTATATTTTCCTACTTGTCCCTGAATACAATCAACTGTAAGGATCGAGATTGTAAATTCATACTTTGGTTCCATTATACTATGTTCCAGATTATAATATGAATACATTACTTCTCCTCTACCTTTTTCCCCTTCAAGCTTTTTCTTATGCATCTCCTTACTGGCTTTTAAATTTGTGGCCTTTTTCATTGTTATTATTTGCACATATGTATATACATGTATATTCTGACCTATACCTGTTTCAGTCTATATAAAATTCCTTATATGTATGTTTTCATGGCTGAACATTTGGTATTTGATAACCAATTTGAGTACATTTTTCTGAAGAAAACTATTTCTCTCACTGTCAGCCAGTTATGGTGACACACAGTGATAGGATATGCTGAAGAGGCCAAGGTAGAAGGATCCTGAGACACCTCTTTTTTGAGATTATATATTTACTTTGAATTGACTAGCTACTATTGTCACTTGACAGTTCCAGTTCATGTAAAATAAAATTACAAGTATATAGTCTCATAAATCCAATAAAACTTTGGAATATATATTTATATGCATATTCTATTCATGTTTGGGTTACATTATGTGAAGTTATAAAGTTGAATTTTTAGGAATATGATTTAATATAACATGCTTTTCTTTTCAGTAGCACTGATAGGAAAACTCAATGTTTTGGCAAAATTGCTAAATAATCATACTATGTTTGTCTCTCCTTAATTTTACTTGGCAAAGATCAAACAAAGTACAAGAGCCTGCAGACTCATGACATGGTATCGCATTCCCAATGGAAATTTATAAAAATTATGAAATTATTTAAACCAATATTTCTAGTAAAATGTGAAGCTCACATCAAACAAAATATGTAAGTTTAGACATTTTAGGATGATTTGCTTACTGTGTTTGTCATCAGACTCAAAGGAAATGCTTGCCCTGAAATAAAGGATCTTTTCCTTCAAGTTGTTTGTCTGTTCCCAAGAATTAGCTTATAAAATGAACATCTTACATCCGTGGCTTAATTGATTAATGAAGCGGCTAATCTAATGTTTGAAGAAAACCATGAAATAAATTATTTTGTCTCTAGTACATACTCAAAACAGGTATATTTTGTTTCATCACATATCAAAATCAACCTTTATCCTTTTTTATTTTAATCCTGAATATTCAGTTGTAGATTCTGGTAATGGTGTACCAGGAGAAAAGTATGAGGGTTTGGGCAAATGATGTCTCCTGTAGAGTGTGGGAAACTGACAACTCAAGGACAGAGAACACATGACGCACACTGCAAATCAAAGTTCATTTTTATTGTTACTATTATTTTTTCTTGCCCGATAATAAGTATCTTTGTCAATGTAATAAGCCAAAATGAACCAAATTAAACAAGTATAAAAGCTGGTTTACTGGAAGCAACCAGGGAGAGTTCACCAATCTCAGCAAAGGAGGCCAGAGAAAGCCTGGCATATAGTTAAGGCAGGCAGGTTTTATAGTTCTCAGGGAGGGTTCAATGACATGTTAGCCAGGAGCTGGGATTATGCTGAGTCTTGTCCGAAGGTGGACACCTAGAAGAGTCCTTGTATGGACTGGTCAAGTCAGAATGATATTTGCATTCTGCCAGAAATGTGGAACTAATTAAGTTTTAAATGCCACTTCTTTGTTTGGAGTTGTTCAGTGTAGTGGTGGTGGGAGAAGGAGGGCAGACCAGGTTGCCCAGCTGGTGCAGGGGTGAGGAGCAGGCTCCAACTGAACAGTTACAAATCATTTTGTAACAATTACAAGTTCAGAGTTAATAGACAACCATGATTCAAGGCACTATGTTCAAGGTGATGCAAAACGGCATTGTTTTCTCTTTAGAAAAAAATCTGATGTCTATCTTAACTGATCTGTAGACACTGAGCAGAGCAGCAGACACTCCTGTGTTCCTCCTAACGCCTGTTGGCAAATTTCCTTTCTGATAAATATCAACATCAGATGTTTTCATATCTGTTCTGCAGATTCATTATAGCCTCAAATAACCTTAATTCAAACCCCAACAGAAAATATTTTTAAGTCAAGAAATAAATGCTGGATACCACTGCCCCCCTTTTTTATTTACACTAGTCTAAATATTAGAATCTGTAGATTCCCCTAACAATTTCAGCTTTTTATTTCAGTTTCTGTGTTGAACATTTAGCCATGGGAAGATTCATTAGTAGATTTTAAAATTTTTTTTATTTGATTTTTTTTCTTCATTTACATTTCAAATGCTATCCCCTTTCCTAGTTTCCTCTCTGAAAATGCCCTATAGCCTTCCCCTACCCTACTCCCCAACCCACCCACTCCTGCCTCCTGGCCCTGGCATTCCCCTCCCTATACTGGGGCCTAGAATCTTTGCAAGACCTCTCCTCCCATTGGTGGCTGACTAGGCTATCCTCCGCTACATATGCAACTAGAGACAGGAGCTCAAGGGGGTGGGGGTGGGGGTACTGGTTAGTTCATATTGTTGTTCCTACTATGGGGTTGCAGACCCCTTTAGCTCCTTGGTACTTTCTCTACCTCTTTCATTGTGGGCCCTGAAGTCATTTAACTACCTATCTCTCTCTATCTCTACCTATCTACCTACCTATCTCTCTCTATCTCTACCTATCTCTAACTATCTCTACCTATCTCTATCTATCTCCCTATCTCTCTATCTAAATATCTCCCTGTATCTATCTATCTATCTATCTATCTATCTATCTATCTATCTATCTATCTATCTATCATCTCCCTATCTCTCTCTCTACCTACCCATCTCTACCTATCTCTATCTATCTACCTACCTACCACCTACCTATCTCTCTCTATCTCTATCAAATAGATGACTGTGAGCATCCACTTCTGTATTTGCAAGGCACTGGCATGGCCTCACAAGAGACAGCTATATCAGGGTCCTGTTAGCAAATTCTTGCTGGCATATGCAATAGTGTCTGGGTTTGGTAGTTCTTTGTGGGATGGATCCCCTGGTGGGCAGTCTGGATGATCCTTCCTTCAGTCTCAGCTCTGAACTTGTTCTCTGTAACTCCTTTCATGGGTATTTTGTTCCCCTTTCTAAGAAGGAACAAAGTATCCACACTTTGGTCTTCCTTCTTGTTGAGTTTCATGAGTTTTGCAAATTGTATCTTGGGTATTCTAAGTTTCTAGGCTAATATCCACTTATCAGTGAGTGCATATCATGTATATTATTTTGTGACTAGGTTACCTCACTCAGGATGATATCCTCCAGATACATCCGTTGGCCTAAGAATTTTATAAATTCATTGTTTTTAATAGGTGACTAGTACTCCATTATGTAAATGTACCACATTTTCTGTATCCATTCCTCTGTTGAGGGACATCTGGGTTCTTTCAAACTTCTGGCTATTATAAATAAGACTGAATAGTGGAGCATGTGTCCTTATTACAAGTTGGAATATCTTCTGAGTATATGTCCAGGAGAGGTACTAATGGATTTTCCAGTAGTACTATGTCCAGTTTTCTGAGGAACTGCCAAACTGATTTCCAGAGTGGTTTTATCAGATTGCAATCCTAGAAGCAATGGAAAAGTGTTTCTCTATTGCCACATACTCCCTAGCATCTGTCGTCACCTGAATTTTTGATCTTAGCCATTCTTACTGCTGTGAGGTGGAATCTCAGTGTTGTTATGATTTTCATTTCTCTGATGATTATAGATGTTGAACATTTTTTTCAGATGCTTCTCAGCTATTCTGTATCCTTCAGTTGAGAATTCTTTATTTAGCTCTGTATTCCATTTTATAATGGGATTATTTGATTTTCTTTAGTCCAACTTCTTGATTTCTTTGTATATATTGGATATTAGTCCCCTATCTGATTTAGGATTGGTAAAGATCCTTTCCCAATCTGTTGGTGGCCTTTTGTCTTATTGACAGTATCTTTTGCCTTACAGAAGGTTTGCAACTTTATGAGGTCCCATTTGTCAATTCTTGATCTTAGAGCACAAGCCATTGCTGTTCTATTCAGGAATTTTTCCCCAGTGCCCATATCTTCGAGGTTTTCCCCACTTTCTCCTCTATAAGTTTCAGTGTCTCTGGTTTTATGTGGAGTTCCTTGAACCACTTAGAATTGACCTTAGTACAAGGAGATAAGAATGGATCAATTTGCATTCTTCTACATGATAACCACCAGTTGTGCCAGCATCATTTGTAATAGCCAGAAGCTGGAAAGAACCCAGATGTCCCTCAACAGAGGAATGGATACAGAAAATGTACATTTACACAATGGAGTACAACTCAGCTATTAAAAACAATGAATTTATGAAATTCCTAGGCAAATGGTTGGATCTGGCGGGTATCATCCTGAGTGAGGTAACCCAATCACAAAAGAACTCACATAGCATGTACTCACTGATAAATGGATATTAGCCTAGAAGCGTAGAATACCCAAGATACAATTTGCAAAACACATGAAACTCAATAAGAATGAAGACCAAAGTATGGAAACTTCACCCCTTCTTAGAATTAGGAACAAAACACACATGGAAGGAGTTACAGAGATCAATTGTGGAGCTGAGACAAAAGGATGGGCCAACTAATGATTGCTACATCTGGGGACCCATCCCATAATCAATCACCAAATGCATACCTTATTGCATATGCCAGCAAGATTTTGCTGAAAGAGCCCTGATATAGCTGTCTCCTGTAAGGCTATGCCAGTGCCTGGCAAACACAGAAGTGCATGCTCACAGTCATCTATTGGATGGAACACAGGGTTCCCAATGGAGGAGCTAGAGAAAGTACCCAAGGAGCTGAAGGAGTCTCAAACCCTATAGGTGGAACAACAATTTGAACTAACCAGTACCCCCAGAGCTAGTGTCTCTAGCTGCATATGTAGCAGAAGATGGCCTAGAGGAGAGGCTCCTTGGTCTTGCAAACTTCATATGCCCCAGTACAGGGGAACGACAGTGCCAAGAAGTGGGAGTGGTTGGTAGGGGAGCAGGGCGGGGGTGGGGAAGGATATAGGGGACTTTCGGGATAGCATTTAAAATGTATTGAAGAAAATATATAATAAAAAATTGGAAAAAAAGATAAAAAGATTGTCTAAAACAAAATTTGATTATCAGAAAAGATCATGAGCATAATATGTTGCCTATGAAATATTTAGGATGGTGATTGCAATATAAAAGATCTTATTAAGGAGCTATTATTTTTTAAGGAAAAACAAAAATGGAAAACCAAAATAAAATATAGTGCTATATACTATAGGTATTTTTGTTTAAGATCAAAATAGACTGTACTATTTTAGATCATGTTTTACTTAGAGGCTAAAAAAAATTTCAAATCAGAGGTTTTCAGCTTTGCCATTAGTTAGCAATCTGAATTACTTAATTTTACAGGATTTATTTATTTTTTGTTTTGGTTTTGGTTTTTAATCTCTAAGCATGGATTATAGGGCCTATTTCATAATTAGGTTTTTAAAAATCAAGTGGATTATGTATATGAATATTTTTATATATTGATTTAAAAGTAAATCTTGCTGTATATAAGAAAAAATATAATGACTGGTCAAATGCCTAATAAGTGTTGTTAATATGCAAACTTATTTCTTCTCTCCTTTCTTCTTCGCCTCTCACTCTTTCTGTTCCTTCCTTCTTTTTCTTGCTTTCTTACTAATAGGCTATTTGTTCTGTTATTTTTTATGTATTTATCAAATTTTAAGGAAATTAAAGTTATTTTCAACATCCAATGAAAAATAAATAATATAAAAGGCAACATTTTCTGTACAATATGTAATAAAACCATATTTAAATACATTCTCCATTACACACTAGTTTAATCACTTCTTTGTTTCTTGAATTGAAGGTAGTATGCATTGATAATTGTAAAGAGCACTAATCTAGATTGATGACATTGAAACTGTATATAAAATGTCCTATTTCTACAAGTACAGATTAAGATATGGCACAGGAAAGACATTATGGTCAGAATGATTCACCTCATAAACTGAAGTCGTTTGATTTCAGTCCCTCTCCTCCACTTAAATGTCTTCCAGAATCAGGTTTCTACATCTGAACTGTTAAGGAAATTGATTGGTTGGTGCTCTGAACTGCTTGAGTGCTGGTAGTCATGGCCTGGCATCTGTCTTAAAATGAGCTGAATCATTTAGATATTAATTGCTAAATTTCAAAAATCTATTAGAGAGGAGATGGAAGGAAACAGAATTTGCCTGTATTACAGAAATAGTAATACAGTGAGTTGAACTGTTTAATGAAATCAGTAGAGCAACACTGAAAAGAGAGAAATGGGATTAGGAATCTAATTCCTAATTCCTTCACTTCCCTGAAAGCAATGTAAATTAGCTATACATACAAAATAAAATTTGAAGATAATTTTTGAATAAAATATGATTGACTTATGGAACATTTAACAAACAAAATTAGCAATCTTATTTGATAATTTTTGAATAAAATATGATTGACTTATGGATATATTAACAAAGATGGTAATTAAAATAATATTTCAACTTTAAATTGTTTTTATTAGAAAACCAATATTTCACTTGTTTTAAATATATTTTAAAGCAACTATATAGATAACTTTTTTGTTTATTTCCTCTGATAGTTTTAGATATAAACACACTTTGTGGTTACAAAAACATCTTATTATTTGTAGATAGACTGATGTAGTAGTGATCTTTATTTTAAAAATCAGTGGGAAGGAAATAGTAGACAAAACAGACAGTTGACACAGGAAGAGACATATTCCAAGATCATTGCTCCAGGAAATGGTTCAATTATCAGTTTCTACAGTCATATATCTTGAGTAAGACCAGGAACAGGACTTTAATTTTCAAATGCATGAGTCTTGGTGATAAGAAGACCATGGATAATTTTAAAATAAATTTAAATATAAGTCCTTACAGGAAAGAATAGAGTTCAAATCCAAGATAATTTGAAGACAAGAGAGAATTGATTTAGCACCATGACAACTTATGGAAAAACAATATTAGTTTAAGTATGTTGTATATGTTATCATACTATGTTAGCACATGAGCTCCATTTTTGCTAATGTAATGAATGATCTGAAAACAGATATCTCGATTTTTTAGAACTTTAAAGAGAAATTGATTTTGTGGTTTTAATCTTGATGTTTCTTATAAAATATTTTGATAACAACAACATGCATTCAAAATATTTTCTTTGTACACTATATAAGATAGCTATAATATCAATAAATAGATGCTTACTTTACCCATGTTTATTTTACCCTACATACTATAAAAATGCTTCATAGTTAAAGCCTTAGGTAATTATATTTTCAATGTTTCTTTGCTTTAGAAACCTCTATAGCATTTAATAACAAGGGAGGAAATTGATAATCACTAAGTGTTAGTATTATAAACTCATAAAATATTATTATATGGACTTATAACCTAATGTAATCTATTTTCATTTAATTCCTACAATAAAATTTTAAAACTGAATATATTGGTATAAAAACTATAAATATGATTATAATTTTAAGTTATTTCATATCTATTCTTTGAAAGCATTGCTTGAATTTATTTAAAATTCATACTATCTAAACATCAAATTACATCAAATTGGTATTATTTTAAAAATAATACTTTTCAATTAAAATATTCATAATACTTTGATCATATTTCTCCTAATACAACTCATTCCAACATTTCCCAATTCACTAACTCTCAAGATTTCCTTTCTTTCTAAATACTCACATAAACATTTTCACACATTCACACACACAATTACACATACATATACAAACACAATACACATACCCATATATCATATACACTCACACACACATATACAAACATACACACAAAACATATACATTAACACACACACACATACACATACATACACACTCATATACACTGTGACATTTGCTTTTCTTTTGAGGGCTTCAATTTTCACATCAGCATATGTATGTACCATTCTTAAAAACAATGCTAACATCAATTCTCACATGTTCTTGCTGGTTGACAGTTTGTGTAATATCACCATAAAACTATGAATCTCACAGGTTGTGATACCAAATTTTGTAATTCTAGCACTTGGAGGTGGAGGAGCAATGATTGGGGATTTAACATCATATTTGGTGAAATGGTTATTTGAAGTCCAGGTCAAGCTACATCAGACTTTTCCTGCACCTCATTAAAAAAAGAAAAAGAATCATCTGTTTGTCTTTATGGATCCAAAACCCTAAAGTTGGCAGTTCATATCATGGCACAAATGTGAAAATACATACAGGATTTTCAGACTATTTACATTTACTTTGTAGATTTTTCTTTCTTTTATTTTTTTCTTTCTGTCTTTTCTTTCTTTTTCCCCCATTTTTATTAGATCTTTTCTTCATTTACATTTCAAATGTTATCCCAAAAGTCCCCTATACCCTCCCCCATCTCCTGCCCTGCTCCCCTACCCACCCACTCCTACATCTTGGCCCTGGCATTCCCCTGTACTGGAGCATATAAAGTCTGCATGACCAAGGTGCCTCTCTTCCCAATGATGGCCAACTAGGCCATCTTCTTTTATATATGCAGCTAGAGACATGAGCTCTGGGGGAACTAGTTAGTTCCTGTTATTCTTCCACGTATAGGATTGAAGACCCCTTCAGCTCCTTGGGTACTTTCTCTAGCTCCTTCCTTGTGAGTCCTGAGTTCTATCTAATAGCTGAGTGTGAGCGTCTACTTCCATGTTTGCCAGGCATTGGTATAGCCTCCCACAGCTATATCAAAGCATTTCAGCACTATCTTGCTGGCATATGCAATAGTGTCTATGTTTGGTGGCTGATTATGGGATGGATCCCAGGATGCTGCAGTCACTGGTTGGTCCATCCTTTGGTTCAGCTCCACACATGATCTCTGTAACTCCTTCAATGTGTGCTTTTCTCTTAATTCTAGGAAGGGGCGAAGTGACCACATTTTGATCTTCATTCTTCTTGAGTTTCGTGTGTTTAGTAAATTATATCTTGGGTATTCTAGGTTTCTGGGCTAATATCCACTTATCAGTGAGTACATGATATGTGAGTGCTTTTGTGACTGGGTTACCTCACTCAGGATGATACCCTCTAGATACATCCATTTGCTAGGAATTTCATATATTCATTGTTTTTAATAGCTGTGTAGTACTCCATTGTGTAAGAACTTCAAGTCTCTGAAGAAAGAAATTAAGGAAGATCTCAGAAGATGGAAGGATCGTGCATGCTCATGGATTGGCAGAACCAATATAGTAAAAATGGCTATCGTGCCTAAAGCTATCTACAGATTTAATGGAATCCCCATCAAAATTCCAACTCAATTCTTCAAGGATCTAGAAAAGATAATTTTCAAGTTCATCTGGAATAACAAAAAACCTAGACTAGCAAAAACTCTTCTAAACAATAAAAGAACCTCTGGTGGAATCACCAGGCCTGGCCTCAAGCTGTACTATAGAGCAATTGTAATAAAAACTGCATGGTACTGGTACAGCAACAGACAGGTAGATCAATGGAATAGGATCGAAGACCCAGGAATGAATCCACACACCTATGGTCACCTGATCTTTGACAAGGGAGCTAAAACTATCCAGTGGAAAAAAGACAGCATTTTCAACAAATGGTGCTGGCACAACTGGTGGCTATCATGTTGAAGACTGGGAATTGATCCATTCTTATCTCCTTGTACGAAGGTCAAGTCGAAGTGGTTTAAGGACCTCCACATAAAACCAGAGACACTGAAACTTATAGAGGAGAAAGTGGGAAAAAGCCTCGAAGATATGGGCACTAGGGAAAAATTCTTGAATAGAACAGCAATGGCTTGTGCTGTAAGATCAAGAATTGACAAATGGAACCTCATAAAGTTGCAAAGATTTTGTAAGGCAAAAGATACTGTCAACAAGACAAAAGGGCCACCAACAGATTGGGAAAGGATCTTTACCAATCCTAAATCAGATAGGGGACTGATATCCAATATATATATATAAAGAACTCAAGAAGGTGGACACCAGAAAATCAAATATCCCCATTAAAAAGTGGGGCACACCAGGGCCATTACATGGGAGGGGGTGGGTAGGGGAGCAGGGCGGGGATGCGGGAGGGTAAGGGAAAATTTCTGAATAACATGTGAAATGTAAATGAAGAAAATATCTAATGAAGAGAAAAAAAACATGAAAAAAAAAAGTGGGGCACAGAGTTAAACAACAAATTCTCAACTGAGGAATACCGAATGGCTGAGAAGCACATGAAAAATTGTTCAACATCCTTAATCAACAACCCTGAGATTCTACCTCACACCAGTAAGAATGGCTAAGATCACAAATTCAGGTGACAGCAGATGCTGGCATGGATGTGGAGAAAGGGGAATGCTCTTCCATTGTTGGTGGGACTGCAAGCTTGTTCAACCACTCTGGAAATCAGTCTGGTGGTTCCTCAGAAAATTGTACTTCGTACTACCAGATGATCCAGCGATACCTCTCCTGGGCATATAACCAGAAGATGTACCATTAAGTAAGAAGGACACATGTTCCACTATGTTCATATCAGCCTTATTCATAATAGCCAGAAGCTGGAAAGAACCCAGATGTCCCTCAACAGAGGAATGGATACAAAAAATTTGGTACATATTTTATTTTTTTTTAAAGAAGCATGCAAAACCAGAGCTTTGTCACTGAGTTCATACTGCTGGGACTTTCACAGAAACTAAACGTTTTGAAAATTAGTTTTGTTTTTCTTGGTCAACCTTGCAACTATTGGTGGAAACATAATTGTGGTAACAATTGTATTGAGTCCTGCACTTTTTGGCTCCCCCATGTACTTTTTTCTATCTTTTCTATCCTTCCTGGATGGATGTGATTCTTCTGTGATCACAACCAAGATGATTATTGACTTCTTCTATGAGAGGATGACCATCTCCTTTGAATGTTGTATGATACAACTCTTTGCTGTCCACTTCTTCAAAGGGTGGAAGTGATTGTCCTGTCAGCCATGGCCTATGACCACTATGTGGCTATTTGCAAGCCCTTGCACTACTCGTCCATCATGACTCAGAGGCTCTGTGGCATCCTGGTCGGAGTTGCTTGGGCAGGAAGCTTGTTGCATTCTATCATACAAATTATCTTCACTTAGCAGTTGCCCTTCTGTGGCCCTAATGTTAATGATCATTTTGTATGTGACTTGTTCCCATTACTAAAGCTTGCCTGCACCACCACACACATTTTTGTCATTTTTGTGTTTGCCAACAGTGGGTCTATTTGCATCATTATCTTCTCTATTTTGCATGTTTCCTATGGTGCCTTCTTGTTCTCTCTGAGAACCCACAGTTCTGAAGGTCGACTTAAAGCTCTCTCTTCCTGTGGATCCCATATTACATTTGTGCTTTTGTTCTTTGTCCCTTGTATATTAATATATGCACGAAATAATTCTGAATTTTCATTTAAGAAAAATGTGTTTATATTTGATGTTGTCCTGAAACCAATGCTAAGTCCTTTGACTTACACTTTCAAGAATAAGGAAATGAAGAATGACAAGAAGAAAATGTGGAGGAGATTGTTTAATCTTCCTGATAAGCATTAAATTATTTAATTTATGGGGCCGGGGAAATGGCTCATTTTGTAATAGATCTTGCTATATTTGCAGGAGAAACTAAGTTTGGATCTTGATATGTGTTTTCCTCTTGATGTACATTTCTGATCTCAGTACAACTAGGTTAAGTTTTAGATATCAATTTACTAGGAGTACCAACTTAAAAGTCTATCCTTCTAGTTTTCTTAAGACACCCTTCCTCATATCATCAACTGGGCCCTCTCTTTCCAACCTATACCCAGATTATCTGGGAATTGCTCTATTGCCCATTAGTTACACACTGCTCTTTCCATATGTATTCTATACCCTTCAATGTCCAAAGTACATCTATGCATCACCACATAGGGTGTCTCTTTTTCCTCGATCTCCTTATAGTGTTCCCATGTTGTCCAGCGCCCTCCAGAGCTCTCATAGCCTTCCTGTTCCTAAATCTTCTAACTCCCTTGTACTTCTTGGTAGAAGCCACATCTATAGAAGCCATAGGCTCCCTAAATAATATCCCAGAATACCCACATCTTCTCTTCGCAATAAGTACTATAGAGAAATTGTTAGTGTTTGAAGATTCACATTTATTTAACAGATATACAAATATACAGTGTATACTTATATCAAGTAATTGTGTCAAGGGCAAATGTAAAATTTATATAGAAAGAATAGACTTTCTGTATCTTGCATTTGTAGACTATTGAAATTATGGCGCTTCTGTATACTGTCATTCCTAATATTTTCAAGAATCATTTTAATATTTCATGTCCTATGGTGTTTTAATAGCTAGTAAACAGATATGAATCAATGCTTAAAAATAAGAAGTACCAAATGGTTTGGTCTGTTCTCTTATGGAAGGGTCTCATGTGCAACTTTAAGTTTTTTATCAAGATATGGACTCCGTGCTTAGTTCTCTTGTATTAAATATGTTTTAAAATCATATTACAGATAAAGTAATGAATATCCTTCGACATTTGGACACTACATTTTCAGTTCTTAAATTATGATTCAAACGACAAGTAGAGTTTTTTTTTTTTTTAATTTCATTACCTGATAGGCTTTTATTGGGAGGATTGCAACAAATTTCAGACATACTTGGTCTTCACAGAGAAGCAGTTGTCAAAAAGATCAGAAGACTTATGAATTCTTAAGATGAATTTGCTTAAAGCGGAGAAAAATTTACCCCTACGCACTAAAATCAGGCTTAACTTGTAGGTGTCCACTCTTATTCAATAATGTGCTTCATGACTTAGTTAAAGCAATGCAATAGCACAAATAAACAAGGTGGTCTTGGTGATACATGGTCCTGACAGTCCTCTTCACACAATCTACAAGCATCTAGTAGACAAGCCTTCAGGCACACATGAGAAGAATTTTCATGATTAGACTAGCCACTAGAAACATCAGTGAGGGCTCCTCTTGAATACTTTTATTGATGTGGAAAGATCCACTAGAGAAACGGGAGCTATTATCTTGGTTTATGTCATGAATACTATACAAAATGAGAAAGGTAGCAACGCATAGATCTTCACTGATCTGCTTCCAGATTATGAATACAATGAGATAAACTGCCTCAACCTTCTGATGTCATATTTACCAACCACAATGGACTGACCCATGGAACTGTGTAAGCCAACATACTTATCCTTCATTAGATTCCTGTGTTGGGAATTCTGTTGCAGCAATGAATAACATAGCTGATAAAAAATTAGTATGAAGAGTGAATTTTGTGTTATAAAACACATATTCATAGGTTTCTGATCTGTGGTCTTCACAACTGATTTGTGACTTTAATGTCAAAGTGTTTGGTACTTTACTCTAGAAAGGCCCTAGCATGTCACAGATGGAGTTTCATGAGCCACTCTGGTAGGACCTTAGAAAATAAGAATACTGAGAAACAATAGACAATGAAAGTTTTATCATGAAATTTCAGAGTGAACACAGGACTCTACCAGAAAATGTACAAAGTCTCTCTTAGATAGCATTTGGCCGAAGAGTTTGTTTTCCTTTTGTATATATATATTTGTGTGCATTTCATATATATATTTGTGTGTATGTGTGTGTGTACCCATATTTTTGCTCACAATAGTCAGAGTGTCAGGCTATATTGACAACTCCAGCTAGAGGAAAAGTTTGCAGTAATTTCTTTGTATTGTTGGTTCCTTGTGGACTTAGCCAAATACAATTTAAAAAATAAATAAGTCCAATACATACACTAAATATGCTGTTGTCTTGAAGTGTCTTCTCACCAAATAAATTAATGAAATAATATATATATATATAGTGGGTTTATGGGGAATATTTTTAGCAACTTAAGTTTAGAAGACAAGATGTGTGTTTAAAAAGTGACTCATTATCACAAAGAATGGCACTTTATGGTGCACTGTAATAATAGCAAGTATGATCCCAGGAAAAGACTCAACCAATAAAAGGATCCAACTTGTAAAATGTGACCTTATCCAAAGGGATACAGTAGCTGAAAGCAGAAAAAAAAGCAGAAAGAATTTATCTCCTTGGAAGAAACTGCTAGAAAAGGGCTTTCCTGGGATTTATACACAGAAGAAAATAGAGTGTCAGGCTATATTGACACTTCCAGCTAGAGGAAACGTTTGCAATACTGTCTTTGTGGGGTTGGTTTTGTAGGAAAATTATTAAAGGTCTTAATCATTTGTGAACACTGTATATTGAAATACTGAGATGAAAAAATACTTACTAGTGTAAGAGTTACAGGAATGTTTTATAGGTAACCAAAATCCTTCAAATGGGATTGAGGAGATTTCTAGAGAAGGAAATACAAATGGCAGCACTGGAAATTCATCATGAGTGTGGGGAGCAGAGGCAGAACACAGACAATGTGCATTATTGACATAATTATGGCCATGTCAAAAATGCTAATGCCTCAAACCCTTGGAACATTTTCACTGGGTCAACCTCAGAGGAAGAAAACCTTCCTCTTGTTCTATTATGGATATTTATGAATGAATGAACATTGGTTATAACCATTAAATGCAGAAACAATCAACTACAGCTTCCTTCTCTAGGATGAGTGCAACCTGAGGCTGCTCTCCTGCAGGGACCTCCTATGAAGGAGGTCCCTCCTCCTATTAATCCACCTCCTCCTCTTTCCTGTTGTGTATAATGTTCATGTTGCATTTCCAGTTTGTTTCTTTTGTATCTCTACCAGAGCACATGCTCCATTCAATCACAGCTTTTCTGTACATGGTAGTTATGCTTTTTTTTTTTTTTTTTTTTTTTTCATTTCCTTCCACCTAATTCATGGCAATCTCAAGTCTTTGAAGATATCAGCACAAAGGCTTATGAAGAAGTTCAAGGCCCTAGGAAAGAAGGGGATAATATGTATATATATTTTTGGTCATAATTGGACATGATGACAACTTCTATATATTTGTGTTTATATCCACAGGACACTTCTTAGCCCATATAGATTAGCTTCTCTTTGCAGTGTGTAGTGCTTAATGCAAAGATCTATAGATCCTAAAAGATCAGAGTAAGTGATGATATAGAAAAAATCTGGGGACAGAATCAAAGAATATCATAAGAGCCTGAGGAAGCTGAAGATTATTAGCAAACATTATCTGCTGGTTATGACATGATTATTGTAATTATGAGAAAACAAAACAGCACCCTCCCCCCAAAAAATCCAGCGTTTGTTGATACTTCCACTAGACCTGCACAAATTCCATCACGTGCTGGTAGAGGGAGCCATGAATCTTAAGGACTCACTGAGCATCTATTGATAATTCAACTTTCCTGGGTAAGAAGCACCAATTTCTGTAATCTTGTAGCATCAGGAAAGTTGCCCTTGATCTAATGAACAATCCTCTGTCCATGTTTATAAAATCAACTCTAAAGCCAATAGGCCAAAAACTAAAGAATCAATATATAAGGGGAGTATAGTCAGGAAGAAGAAGGGGTTAGCATAATTGGAATGGCAAGAAGACGGTGCACTATGTAGTCAATGTGGTCATAGGACATTTTGTACATGTACATAGGACCTTGTTAAAAAATACAAACGTGTTTCTAGAGAAAATGGATATTTTTGTTAATGTATACATCTTTAGATTTTTTATGCATAATATTTTTAAATAAACAGTCTTTGCTAGTGTTTCCAAGGAAGAGTATATATTAATTTACAGATTGATTGATAAATACCTTGTGATAGAACTCAACTTTTTTTGTATTTTGAGTATGCATATCTTTTATATAAATTATGCACAGTGACATTGCAATATATACATAATACTAGAGTTTTCTAATCCTGAATGTGAAGGTATATGAAAATGTTTTATATAGAACCAGGCCCCAATTTTTAAAAACTTTGGAGGGAAATTTAGCTATCAAAAAAATTCAAGTCAGTAAAATGTCCATAAAATTATGTCTCAGATACTCTTGAAGTTAGAAATCGTCCAAACCGCCTGGGAGCTGAGAGTAAATCTCATGGGCAGATGACCTCTCAGGGAACACCCACTAAACTTCAGGTGTAGCAAGGGAGTGAATTTGGCTCCTTCATTTTCTTTCTCTTATTAAATCATGTTATGGCATGAAGGAAGCAAATGTGAATCTTTCACCTTCACTGTCAGAACTGGTCTTCTTCTTGGTTGGTGTTTGAAGGAAGAGTTGACTAAAACTTAGAATTTCATCACCATTACATGAACTTACCTCAGTAGAAACTAGGAGATGCTCTTCTTCAGGATTTACACACAGTCAACACAAGGTGAGGCTCTTTAGGAACATTTCTGCGTTTTTTGAGATAATTTTAAATTCAGACAAAATATTTTAAATTTGGATGCTGTGGTTGGGTTATTGTGTGTTTAATGCAACAACTGACATTTCACTTTATAAGTCTTCTCTTCAAAATTTTTATTAACTGTGATCCTCATATTCTTTGCCTTCAATGAAGATTTCTACAGTCAAAGTTTAGGCTACATAGAAGTGAATGAAATGATAACCTAAGCAACCAGAAATTAGCGCTAAAAATAACTATTCGAGTGCTTAAAAAGTAAGTTGTTATTGTACAAACTCCAATCTTCCCTCCTTTCTTTCTTCTTTCCCTCACTCCCTTTCTTCCTTCCTGACCTTATATTTTGCTTTTTACTTCATAGACCATTTATTCACTTCATTTTTATTTATGTGTTCACTTTTGAAGAGATTGAATTTATTTTCAACTTCAAATTGAAACCAATGACTATAGAGGGAAGCATTTTTTTGTACAATATCCAACAAAACTTTATTATTTTTCCAAATACACAGTCCTTTATATACTACTTCAGTCATTATTTTAATGCTTGGATTGAAAGTAGTATGATTTGATGTTTATAAACAAAAATGATATTGGATCATGCCAGAAAACTGCTGGTAAGCTCAATACAACATTAACAAAGACTATAAAATGTTTTATTTCCATAGCTGCACAGTAACACATGGCACAGGAAAGTGAAGTCATCTTATTTAAATTCCCCTCATCCACTTAACTGTCTGCCAGGATTAGGATTATACCTTTGAACTGTCTAGGAAATTAAGGAGTTGATTCTTAATTTGACTCTGGACAGCTTGAGTGGAAATGGTCATGTCTGGACCCTCTCAAAAATTGATCTGAATCACTCAAATATCAAAGGAGAATTTTCCAAAATTCATTATGAAAGAGATGGGAGGAAACAGAATTTGCCTTTATTACAGAAATAGTAAGATAAGTGAGTTGAGCCATTTAATGAAATCAGTGGAGAAACACTGAGAGAGAATCGGGATTAGGAATCTTTCCCTGTCAGCCATTTAATTTGACTAGTTTCACACTCAAAATACCTTTTAACTGATAGATAATAATTTTACATGATTGTCTTAGGATATTTTACATAAATAACAATTTAAAATAAATTTCAACATCATCTTATTTTATTATTGCTAATAACAATAGAATTTAGCATAATGGCAATTTAAAATAATACTTCAATATCATTTATTTTGTTATTGCTAATAATATTTCACATGTGTAAAATATATTTAAAGAAAATATATAGAGTGACATTTCTGTATTCACTATGACAGTCTTAAATATTTTCTCACTTTGCATTTATAAAAAATATTCTGTTGTCTGAGATAAATTACTTGGTTGTTATTACTTTTATTGCTTAAATCAGTGGGAAGGAAATAGTAGGCAATACAGAGAGCTGGGCAGAGGGAGAGACACTTCCCAAGATCACTCCTCAAGGAAATGGCTCAATTCTTAGTCTCTACATTTAGAGGTCCAGAGCAAGACCAGAGAAAGCTCTTTATCGTTCTAATGCATGACTCAGGGAAAGAAGACCATAGATAATTTTAGAATAAATGTAAATGTAAACCCTACATGAAAGTGTAGACTTTAAATCCAAGAGTATTTGGAGGCAGTAGAGGGCTGAATTAGAGTGTAAGCAATTATAGAAACAATATAATAGTTTAATCATGTTATGACGATGTCCTGCTATGTTAGCACATGAGTTCCACTTTAATCAATGTAAAGAATGATCTGAAAACACATATTTCATTTTTCATAAGTTTAAGGGAAATTGTTTTTGTGTTTTTTAAATATTGATGTTTATTATAATTTTTGCTTTTTATTAACATTTTCTTCATTAACATTTCAAATTCTATCCCCTATTAATATCTATATTGAAAATAATTTCACTTTTACAGTATGTAACACAGCTTCAATATCAATAAACAGACATTTACTTTTTATATTATTTCATACTTAATATACTATAAAAACAGTTTATAGTGGAAGTCTAAATACTATTCATCATTTATATATTGTATCATGTGATTTTATTTTGGATCAATCTTATTTTTATTTCATGCCTCTTATTGATATTTTAGTTACTTAATATCAGTGATTCTTTGTGTTAGAAACTTTTACTGAGTATAATAACAAAGAAGGAAATTGATAATCAGTAAATGTTAGCTTTATAAACTAAAATAAAATATGATGTTATGTCATATCTTAATGTAATCTATTCTTATTTAATTCCTAGAATAAAATTTTAAAATGGGTTTATTGGTATACTTATCATAACAAACATAATTTGAAGTTATTTCTTATATTATCTTGGAACATTGTTTGGAATAAATGACACCAAATTTGTATAATTTTAAAAATAAGATATTTTAATTTAAAATATCAATATATTTTAATCAAGTTTCCTCCATCCCCATTCCTACCAACCCCTTCTCACCTCAGTACCCCTCAACTTTTTTTCTCTCTTTAAGCACACAGGCAAGCACACACACACACAGAGTAACACCCCTCCCCTTTTTGAGTACTTTAGTTTTCACATCAGAATATGTATGTTGTCATTGTTAAAATAAACAATGCTGGCATCAGTAGATGCTGTTATTAGTTTATACTTGGTAGAATATCTTGAAAAAAACTATGGATATGCCAAGTTGTGGTGGCACATATAATTCTATCACACATAATTCTATCACTTGGATGTGGAGGAGCAATAATCAGAAGATTAAAATTCATCTTTGTCTAAATGGTAATTTGGAACCCAGCTAAAACCTGAGCTACACCAGACTTTTACAACACTCTAAAAATAAAGAACCATCTGTTTTCTTTTATATATCCAAAACATTGAAGGCTAGCAGTTTATCTAATGGCACTTACATGTTGCATATAAAGTTTTTTTTTCAGAATATTTGATAACAGAAGTGAGAAAATATTTAGTGAGATTTTTTCTATTAATATATTTTATTTTGTCTATTTTATATTTATTATTTTTTGCTTTATAAGTTGAGGTTTTCATACATGTATACAATGAAATATAATTACATATAACTGTATATTTTTCCAACTCCTTCAGTATCCAAAGCAACGACTTCTGCTCTACTTTTGTTTTGTTGCTTTTGATCCCACTCAATCCAGTTAGTGCTGCTATTATTGATATGAGCATCACCTCGTTCAGTGGAACACTGGAAACCTCCTAGTGACCATATCTTCTGTAATGAGTGATTTTGAGCTCCCCGTGACCAATCCATTTTCAAATATAAGCAACCTTAGAGGACAGTTTATTTATATGTAAAATTTGTTCCTGCCACATGACACATTCTATTACTAACATATTCGTAACAGCTGATATATGTGTGTGCATAAGCACACACACACACAGACACACACACACACACACACACACACACACACACACACATCTATATATGTATATAGCTAAACAATCAAAACACATTTTGTTGACACATTTCAGTTGTACACATAGAAAAGAATGACTTATAACATTTAACTATGTTTTCCTAGGAAAAGTGAATTCAAGACCTAGAATATTTACAAAAGTGATGTATGAAAGAGTTTTCTGGTGGAAAGGCACCTAGGGTTAAATTGGATAAATTATGAATAGCACTTAAAGAGTATTTTAATGAGAGCCTCATTTAGATGTTTGGAACTTGAAACTCAATGTTTGGAGATACAAATGTAAGTTGTTTAATAACATGTTTTACAGTAAATTCATAAACCCTTTACACAATATATCTTATAAGATATTGCCTTTATTAAATTTTCATTTTATTCATAATTTGTAAATAATTAAGTCTTAAGTCTCAAAATTGTATTCAACTAATTTTTTCTCTGTTTTCTGTGACTTTTCAAGAACTTTCATTTATTGGTCATTGGTTCATTGGTTCCTGATCCTTTTACATTTAGTCCTTTGGCTATCAAGATGCCTCACTCATATGCAAAAAAAAAATAATAGATTTTTTCACCAGTACATAGAGGAGTAGAACATGAAAACACTCTGAAATTCTCACTGAGATAAAGTATTTCAATCATCCTCCTCTTTCATCTATAAAGTCATCCTGTGTCCTTTGCTCTGCATCTCCAAAAATCTGAGATTATTAATATTGTGTTAATTTGATCCTAATATCTTTAATTATACCTTTAGCACAAAACACAGAATTAATAACTTCTGCCAACAACAATAACTTTATTGTTGACAATAAAGTTGACTATTTAGCATTTTTTGCATTATTTCATTTATAGATGATATTAAAAATATATCAACCAAAATTTCATCATAATTTCAGGTTTGTATGAACACATTCACACTTTTTAAGAATTATGCAAAACCAGAGCATTGTCACTGAGTTCATACTGCTGGGACTTTCACAGAACCCAAAAGTTGAGAAAATACTATTTGTTTTGTTTTTCTTGGTCTACATTGCAACAATTGGAGGCAACATAGTAATTGTGGTAACAATTGTATTCAGTCCTGCACTTTTTGGCTCCCCCATGTACTTCTTTTTGTCTTTCCTTTCATTCCTGGATGCATGTATTTCTTCTGTAATCACACCAAAGATGATCGTAGACTTCTTCCATGAAACGAAGACCATCTCCTTCGAATGTTGTATGATACAACTCTTTGCTGCCCACTTTTTCACAGGGGTGGAAGTGATTGTCCTGTCAGCCATGGCCTATGACCGCTATGTGGCTATTTGCAAGCCCTTGCACTACTCTTCCATCATGAACCAGAGACTCTGTATCATTCTGGTGGGGATAGCCTGGATAGGAGGGTTCTTGCATTCTATCATACAAATTGCCTTCACTTTGCAGTTGCCTTTCTGTGGACCCAATGTTATTGATCATTTTGTATGTGACTTGCTCCCATTACTAAAGCTAGCCTGCACCAATACACACATTTTTGTTATTTTGGTGTTTGCCAACAGTGGTTCTATCTGCATCATTATTTTTTCCTTATTGCTTATTTCCTATAGTGTCATCTTATTCTCTCTGAGAACCCACAGTTCTGAAGGTCGACGTAAAGCTCTCTCTACCTGTGGGTCCCACATTACTGTTGTGCTTTTTTTCTTTGTCCCATGCATATTAATATATGCACAAAATACTTCTGCATTCTCATTTGAGAAAAATGTGTTTATATTTGCTGGTGTACTGACACCATTACTAAATCCTATGGTATACACTTTCAGAAATAAGGAAATGAAGAATGCCATCAAGAAAATGTGGAGGAAGTTGTTTAATATTTCAGATAAACATTAAATTACTTAATTTATAAGACTGAGGAAATGGCTTAACTTGTAATGGAACTTGTTATGTGTACATGCATACCTGAATTTGAATCTTGAAGTGCACTTCTATCTTGATGTACATATCTGATTCCAGGACATGTAAGGCAGTTCTTGGATATCAAATTAATGGAAGTACAAACTTAAGATTTCACAGTTTTTGTTTATTTAAAAAATGACTTTCACCACACTAGCAGCTTGGCCCATTATTTTCAAGTCCATAAAACTTGGTTCTCTGGGAACCATGCTTCCTTGCCTATCAGTCACATATTATTCCTTCCATATGTGTTCTATACCCTTCATGATCTGAACTACTGTGTAAACATAACTCTGCCTCACCCCATAGGTATTGTAGCCATTCTTGGATCTCCTCATAATTCTCAATATATTGCCCAATTTTAACTAGAACTCCCGAATGCTTCTTAATCTTAAATAATCCAACTCCTTATCTACTCTGAGTAGGACCTGTCCCTAAAGAATCCATAGGCCTCCTAAAAACAGTAAGCTTTATATCCTGCTCTTAGAGGGTAGGATACAGAAAAATCTGATGGTTCACTTTTATTTAATAAATCTTAGAAGGTACAGATTATAAATCATGTCAAGTAATTATTTTATATGAGCAAAACAAAAATGTAAAATTTACTTATGAAGAGCATATATATTTTGGAGTTCAGTGGGCAGATACACACCCAAACCTACAACCTGTGTGCCTCCCAAGAGGTCCACAGTAACCAAAACACACGTGAAAATCTCTCTGAAATACCCAAGACAGCTGGGAAACCCACAGTGCCCAGCTGACAAGTGACTCAATTCCCTTGTCCCCTTGAGTTCCACCTTTTTTCCTGTCTGCTTCCTACCCTGGGCCAGATCAATAGCCTGATAACCACCCTCACACTATAGGCTGTTGCCTCCAAGAAGGTCAGCAGTAACCAAAGACACCGAGCCCAGTTGATATGAAGCCCACCTGCCCTGCCAAGCTCCACCTTCTTTCTGATCTGCCTCTCTGCCCAAGTCAGATCAACAGGCCTCATACCCTCACAAATCACAGCCTGTTGCCTTCCAGGAGGTCTGAAGTAACCATGGACACAGACTACTTGCCTCACAGCAGCTCTGTAGTAACCAGGGCCACAAGAGGCCTGCTCTAACCAGAGACACAAGAAGCCCACCCCATCCAGAGACAGTACTGCCCGCCTCCAAGGAGGCCAGTTCTAATCAGAGATACCCCAGCTAGTTAACACCAGAGATAACCAGGTGGCTAGAGACAAGCACAAGCTCATAGGTGACAGAACCAAATGCAATTTGATACCACCACATCACAGTTTTCTCATATCAATCCCTGTATACTCTAACATGACTGAAAGGCAAGATAATGATCTAAAATTGCATCTCAATAAAACAATAGAGGTCTATTAGGAGGCTATAAAGAATGTCCTTAAAGAACAACAAGAAAACACAGGTAAATAGATAGAAGCCCTCAAAAAGGAAACAAATAAATCCCTTAAAGAAATATAGGAAAACAAAATCAAGCAGGTGAAAGAATTGAACAAAGTGGTCCATGAACAAAAAATATGAATAAAAAAAATGAAGAAAATACAACGGGAAGCAACACCAGAAATTGACAAGTTAGGAAAGATATCAGGAGCTACAAATGCAAGGATAACAAACACAGTACAAGAGATAAAAGAGAGAATCTTAGGCATAGAAGATAACATAGATAATATTGACATATCTGTCAAAGGAAATACAAAGTGTAAAATATCCTAACCCCAAATATCCAGGAAATTTAAGACACAATCAACAGATCAAACCTAAGAATAATAAGAATAGAGGAGAGCAAAGTATCTCAGCTCAAAAGGCCAGAAAACATTTTCAACAGAATCATAGAAAACTTCCTTAACCTAAAGAAAAAGATGACCATAAATTGACAAGAAGCCTACAGAACACCAAATAGATTGGAACAGAAAAGAAAATCCTTCCATCACACAATAATCAGAACACTAAATGCGTAGAACAACAACAACAACAAAAATGAATGTTAAAAGCTGTAAGAGAAAAAAGGCCAACTGGTGTATGAAGGTAGACCTATCAGGATTACAACAGATTTTTAAACAGAGACTCAAAAAGCCAGAAGATACTGGGCAGATGTCATCCAGACCAAAAGAGAACACAAATGCCAGCTCAGGATACTATACTAAGCAAAACTCTCAATCACCATAAATGAAGAAACCAAGATATTTCATGAAAAAAAAAACCATATTTAAACAATATTTTTGCCCTAATCCAGCCCTACAGAGGATACTGGAATGAAATCTCCAATACAAGGAGGGTACCTACAGACAAGAAAACCTACGAAATTAAACATCTCACAACAAATTCAACAGGAGAGAATTACACACATATAATAACATCTCCAACAACAAACATAATATGAAATAACAATCACCTATTTTTAATATTTCTCAACATCAATGAACCCAATCCCCCAATAAAAAGACATAAGCTAAGAGACTGGACATAAAAGCAGGATACAGCCTTTGCTGCATACAATAACACACCTTAATGAAAAAAACAGACACTATCTCAGAATAAATTCCTAGAAAAAAGTTTACCAAGCAAATATTCTGAAGAATCAAGTGGGAATTACCATTATAGTGGAAAAAAACCTAGCTTTTCAACCACACATTATCAAACAAGATGGGGAAGGACACTTCATATCTATTAAAGGAAAAATCTTCCCAATGAAACACTCAGTTCGGAACATCTATGCCCCAAATGCAAGTACAGTCACATTTATAAAGGAAACTTTACCAAAGCTCAAAACACATATTGGACCTCTTAAAATAATACTGGGAAGTTAAACACCCACTCTCACTAATGGACAAATCATGGAAACAGAAACAAACCAGAGACACATTGAAATTAAGAGAAGTTATGAAACAAATGGATTTAACAGATACATACAGAACATTTCATCCCAAAACAAAAAAAAATATATACCTTCTTCTTAGCATCTCATGGTATCTTCTCCAAAATTGATTATATAATAGGTCACAAAACAATCCTCAACTAATACAAGAAAATTAAAATAATCTCATGCATCCTATCAGATCACTACAGACCAAAGCTAGACTTCCATAATAACAAAAACAACAGAAATCTCATATATGTACCCATGAAAACTGAACAATTCTCTACTCAATGATACCTTGGTCAGGGAAGAAAGAAAGAAAAAAATAGACTTCCTAGAATTCAATGAAAATGAAGAACCGTATACCCAAACTTATGGGACACATTGAAATTAATACTAAGAGGAAAATTGATGGCACTAAGTGTCCTTGTAATTGGAGAGATCCTACACTAGCAACTTACATATACCTGGAAGCCCTAGAACAAAAAGAAGCAAAAACACCCAAGAGGCTTAGAGGGCAGGGAATAATCCATTCTGGGTGGAAATAAAAATATTAGAAACAAATAGAATGATACAAGGAATAAAACAAAACAAAACAAAACAAAAAAAAAAACAAAAAAACCAACAACAACAACAAAAAACAACCAAAGGCTGGTTCTTTGAGAAAATAAGTAACATAGATAAACCCTTAGCGAAACTAACTAAAGAATACAGAGACAGTATCCAAGTTAACAAAGTCAGAAATGCAAAAGGAAATGTAATAACAGAAACTTAGGAAATTCAGAAAATAAAAAACAAAAAACCAAAAATCATCAGATCTCACAACAAAAGCCTATACTCAACAAAACTGAAAAACGTAGCTGAAATGAATGACTTACTAGACAGATAACTCATACCAAGTTAAGGCTAGAGCAGGTAACATATATAAACAGTTTGATATACCCTAAGGAAAAACAAGAGGTGATTAAAAACCTTACAAACAAAAACAAAAACAAAAACAAAAACAAAAACCAACCAACCAAACAAACAAACAAAAAAAAGCCCAGGGCCAGATGGCCTTAGTGCAGAATTTACCCAGACCTCAAAGAAGAACTAGAAGAGCTAATATCAATATTTCTCAAAATATTCCATACAATTGAAACTGAAGAAACACTAAGTAATTAATTCTATGAAGTCGCACTTACTCTGATACCTAAATCACACAAAGAACCAACAAAGAAAGAGAAATTCAGACCAATTTTGCTTATGAAGATTGATATAAAAATAATCAAATTCTAATCAAGCTGAATCCAAAAATAAGTAAAAGTCATCATTCACAATCATCAAGTGGGCTTTATTGCAGGGATGCAGAGATGGTTAAATATATGAAAATCCATTAAAGTAATCCACTATGTAAACAAACTCAAAGGAAAAAATATATATGATTATCTCATTAGGTGCTGAAAAAGCATTTGACAAAATACAACACCCATTCATGTTATTACAGAGATCAGGAATTCAAGGCCCATACCTAATATAATAAAAGAAATATACAGCAAAACATCAGTCAATATCAAATTAAATAGAGACATACTTGAAGCAATCCCACTAAAATCAGAGACAAGACAATGCTGTCCAATCTCTACATATCTATTCAGTATAATCCTGGAAGTTATAGTTTGAGCAAGAAGACAACAGAAGATCAAGGGGTACAAATTGGAAAAATAGAAGTCCAGGTGTCACTCTTTGTGGATAATATGATAATACATATAAGCAATCCCAAAAATTGTACAAGAGAACTTCTACAGCTGATAAACAACTTCTGCAAAGTGACTGGATATAAAATTAGCTCAAACAAATCAGTAGCCTTCCTTTATACAAATGATAAAGAAAATTGGGAAACAACATTCTTCACAATCACAAATAATATCAAATATCTTGGGGTAACTCTATGGTAAGAAGTGAAAGTTAGCTATAAGAAGAACTTCAAGTCTCTCAAGAAGGAAATTGAAGAGGAAAATCGAGAGATCTCCCTTACTCATGGATTGGTAGGATTAATCTTGTGAAAATAGCTATCCTACCAAAAGCAATCAATAGATTCAAAGCGAGCCTCATCAAAATTGCAAGAAAATTTTTCTAAAACATGGAAAGAGCAATTCTCAATTTCATATAGAAAAACAAAAATCACAGGATATTGAAAATAATTGTTAACAATAGAAGAACTTCTGGAAAAATTCACCATCTCTGACCTTAACCTGTAGTGAAGATCCATAGTGATAAGGATTGTGTGATAGAGGTACAGAGACAAACAGTTCTCTCAATGGAATAGAATTGAAAACACAGCAATAAACTCACATACCTCTGGATACTTGATCTTTGTCAAGAAGTCAAAAACATAAATGGAAAAAAAGAAAGCCCCCCAAAATGGTATTGTTCTAAGTGGCAGTCTGTATGCAGAAAAATATAAATAGATCCATATCACTTTACACAAAACTCAAGTCTAAGTAGATCAACGACCTCAACATAAAACCAGGTATAAGGAATCCAATAGAAGAGAAAGTGGGAAAATGTCTCAAACTCATTAGCATAGTGGGAAAATTCACTAAACAGGATTGCCATGACTCAGGTTCTAAGATCAATAATTGATAATTGGGACCTCATGAAACTGAAAAGCTTCTGGAAGGAAAAGACACATTCAATTGGACCAATTGTTAACCTACAGTTTGGAAAAAATTTTAAACTAATTCCACATCCATATTAGAGGGCTAATACCCAATATATGTATGCACACACACACACACACACACACACACACACACACAAACACACACACACATAAAGAAGCTAACCTCCAAGACACCAAATAACCCAATTGAAAATATTTTTATGATGGGATGTTAAGTTTCAGATACAAAACTAAGAAATAAGCTTTCAGAATATAGAAATGCCAATTAAAAAGAATTTTGAATGGCTGACAAGCACTTAAAGAAATGTTCAAAGTCTTTAGTCATGAGGGAAGTACAAATCAAAATGACCCTGAGGTTCTATCTCACAACAATCCAAATGATTAAGACCAAAAATTCAAGGGACAACATATCCTGGTGAGGAAGTAGAGAAAGAGGAACACTCCTCCATTGCTTGGGGGGAAGGATTGCAAATTGGTACAAACCCTCTGGAAATCAATCTGTTAGTTCCTCAGAAAATTGGAAGTAGATCTACCCAAAGACCTAGGTATATCATTCTTGGCATATACCCAAGAGATGCTCCATTATGCCACAGGAGCACACACTCCACTATGTTCACAGTAGCCTTATTTGTAATTATCTGAAGCTGGAAACAACCCAGAAGTCCCACAATGGAAGAATTGAAACAGAAAATGTGTTTCATTTACACAATGAGATACTGTTTGGTCATTAAGAATGAAGACATTCTTATCTTCTTGTACAAAGCTCAAGTCTAGGTGGATCAAAGAACTCCACATAAAACCAGAGACAGTGAAATCAATCGAGGAGAAAGTAGGGAAAATCATTGAAGATATAGGCACAGGGGAAAAATTCCTAAACAGAACAGCAATGGACTGTGCTCTAACATCAAGAATAAACCAATGGGACCTCATAAAATTGCAAAGCTTCTGTATGGCAATAGATACTCTCAATAAGACAAAAAGGTCACCAACAGATTGAGAAAGGATTTTAACCAATTCTAAATCTGATAGGGGACTAATATATAATATATACGAAGAGCTCAAGAAACTGAACTCCAGAAATTCAAATAACCCCATTTTTAATGGGGTACAGAACTAAACAAAGAATTCTCAACTGAGGAACACCAAAGGACTGAGAAGCACTTGAAAAAATGTTCACTGTCTCTTCAGCATAACCTTGCTGGCATATGCAATAGTGTCTGGGTTTGATTAGGGGATGGATACCCTGGTGGGAAGGCTCTGGATAGTCCATCCTTTAGTTTTAGCTCCAAACTTTGTCTCTGTAACTCCTTTCATGGGTATTTTGTTCTGGGAAGAGAGGCCCCTTGGTATTGCAAACTTTATATGCCCCAGTACAGGGGAAGCCCAGGGCCAAGAAGTGGGAGTGGGTGGGTAGGGGAGCAGGACAGGGGGAGAGTATAGGAAACTTTTGAGATAGCATTTGAAATGTAAATAAAGAAAATATCTAATAAAAAAAGCATAAAAAAAGGAAGGAAGAAAAATGTTCAACATCCTTAATCATCAGGGAAATGTAATCAAAACAACCCTGAGATTGCACATCACACCAGTCAGAATGGCTAGGATCAAAAATTCAGGTGATAAGAGATCCTGGTGAGGATGTAGAGAAAGAGGAATACTCCTCCATTGGTGGGATTGCAAGCTTGTACAACCACTGGCATATACCCAGAAGATGTTGCAACTGGTAATAAGGACACATGCCCCAGTGTGTTCATAGGAGCCCTATTTATAATAGCCAGAAGCTGGAAAGAACCCAGATGTCCCTCAACAGAGGATTGGATACCAAATAATTGGTACATTTACACAATGGAGTACTACTCAGCTATTAATAACAATGAATTTATGAAATTCCTTGGCAAATGGAAGTATCTGAAGGATATCATCCATAGTGAGGTAACCCAATCACAAAAGAAGTCACTTGGTATGCCCTCACCAATAAGTGGATATTAGCCCAGACTCTTAGAATACCCAAGATACAACTTCTAAAGCACAAGAAAATCAAGAAGGAAGACCATGCGTAGATACTTCATTCCTCCCTAGAATAGGGAATAAAATATTCATGGTCAGAGTTACAAAGACAAAGTTTGGAGCTAAGACGAAAGGATAGAAACTTCCTCAGGAACAGTTTCCAGTCCCTGGCAATGGTTCCAAAATGGCCCTAGTAATAGAACAAGTTAAAAGACATCTGCCTTAGAATTTCCCTAAAATGCTTTAAATCAGCCCCGGGAGCTCACTTGTTTGCCTCCATCTTAATATGAGATCCCCAGCATGCTAAACTTATGCAGAATAAAACACTCTGTGTTTACAAACTAATTTAGTTTGGGATATCATTCTTAGGCAAATCATAGACCCTTACACACAAGATATAATCTTTTATTTATATTAATTTTATCACATAAAAAAAAAAAGTCTTAGAGCATTGTTGCACTGTTACAGAAATGAACAGTGGCCTTGCAAAGTATTAAAGGCCTGGGATCACTACACAGAATCACTGAAAAGCTACTGCTTAAAGGTACATCTGTTAAAGCCTTGGCTTCAATAGAGACACCAGGGTGCTGAACATGCGGGAACATGGGATATAAGGGGAAAAATACATTTTCACATAGAAGTAGAAACAAATCAGGAGAAAGGTTGCTATGAAAATGTCAGTAGAGCTGGAGAGATGGGGCTACCAAGAACCTCAAGATCATTGTCAAATGAATGCTTATAAGTCCTAGATGACAGAGATCACCAAACTATAGGATTTGGAATTTATCCTACTTGATTATGCTATTATTTTCTTTATATTATTCTCTTCTATGGACTCCCTTTGCTTTAGGAATGGGAACATTTACTCTGAGTTCTTACATATGGAAAGCACATAACTTGTTTTAAAATATGTTGTTTCCAGGTTTCAGAGTGGAAAACTTTGAAAGAACACCCTTCACTGGCTAGCTTCTGGTTCCAAAAAGGTGGTACTACTCAGTTTATGATAGAAATTATCAAATGTCTTAATCATCTGGGAACACTGTATATTGAAATATGACATAAAAAATCACTCAGTAATGTAATAGTTACATGAATGTTTTATAAGTAACCACACTCCTTCAAATGTGATTGAGGATATTTCTAGAGAAGGAAACACATAGCAGTACTGGAAATTCATCAAGAGTGTGGGAGCAGCCGGGTGTGGTGGCGCACGCCTTTAATCCCAGCACTTGGGAGGCAGAGGCAGGCAGATTTCTGAGGTCGAGGCCAGCCTGGTCTACAGAGTGAGTTCCAGGACAGCCAAGGCTACACAGAGAAACCCTGTCTCGAAAATCCAAAAAAAAAAAAAAAAAAAAAAAAAAAAAAAAAAAAAAAAAAGAAAAGAAAAGAGTGTGGGAGCATATGTAGTCCACGGATCACGGATTCTCTGTGCATTATTGACATAATTATGGCCATGTCAAGGATGCTAATGCCTCAAACCCATGGAAAGCATTCACCAAGTAGTGCTCAGAGGAAGCAAACCATCCTCTTGTTCTATTATGGATAGTTATGAATGTCTGAACCAGAGTTAAAACCATTTAAATGCAGAAACAATCAACTACAGCTTCCCGAGACTGCTCTCCTGCAGGGTTCTCCTACATAGATCAGCTAATCCACCTCCTCTTTCCTGTTGTACATAGTGAACATGCTGAATTTCCAGATTGCTCTTGTTACATCTCTATAGCACATGTTCCACTCAATCCCAATCCCACTGTTATTCTTTTTTTTTGTTGTTGTTATTTCATTTCTTTCCACCTAATTCATGGCAAATCTTTGAAGATGAAAAGCTTATGAAGAAGTTCAAGACCCTAGGAGAGAACGGGTGAATCTACTTTTTTTTTTTTTTTTTTGGTCATAAGCAGACATAATGACAACCTTCTATACATTTGTGTTTATATGCACAACACACTTATTAGTCTGTATAGAGTAGCTTCCCTTTGAAGTGTGTACTCTTTGATGCAAAACCAATCTTCTAAGTGCAAAGTGACTGTGTAATGCTCATCCCTATTATCCCCTTTTTAGATCCAAGAAATATCTTGGAACAGAATCAAGGAATATCTTAAGAGCTGGAAGAAGATGAAGATTTCTATCAAATATCTCCTGGCTATGACACGATTATTGCAATCATGAGAAAAGGCAAGCAAGCAAACAAGCAGACAAAAGCCCCAGCATTTTTTGATACTTGGACTGGACTGGAACAAGTTCCCTCAAATGGAAGGGACTCATGATCCCAAGGACTCACTGAAGATCTATTGATATTTCAACTTTCCTGATTAAGCAGCGACATTTTCCTTAAGCCTTAGCACCAGGAAAGTTGCCTATGAACCAGGAAATAATCCTCTATACATGTTCACAAAACTCTAAAACTAATGGATCAAAACAAAAGACTTAATATAAAAGGAGGTACAGTCACAAGAAGTGAGTCAGTACAACTGAAATGAGCACAAGAGAATTTCCTATGTAGTCAGTGTAGTCATGGAAATCATAGAACATTTTGTACAAGTACATAGAATGTTATCAAAAATACAAAATTATTACTAGAGGAAGTGAATATTTTTTGATTTTATATAATCCTTAGATTTTCATGCATGAATTTTTTTTTAAACAGTTCTTGCTAGTGTTTTCTTGGAACAGTAGATATTATTTTTACAGATTGATTGATTCATTTCTTGGACAGAGCCCAGCTTTTATTATGCTTTTTGAGTATGCAAGCCTTTTTACATAAATTATGCACAGTAATATTATAATCTACTCATAATCCAACAGTTTTCTCATCCTGAAAGCCTAAAATTTTGAAAACATTGGAGGGAAATAAAATTATTACATACCCTCAAGTGAGTGAAAAAGTCCACAAAATTATGTCTCAGATACTCTCAGAGTCAGATATTGTCCAAACCCTTGGGGAAGTAAGAGTCTCACAGGTAGATGACCTCTCAGGGAACACCCATTAAAATACAGTTGTAGTTAGAGAGTAAATTTGGTTCCTTCGTTTTCCTTTTATATTAAATCATGTTGAATATGGCATGAAGGAAGCAAATGTGAATCTTCCACCTTCACTCTCAGAACTGGTCTTTTCTTTTATGTTTGGAAGGAAGACTTGATTAAGGCAGCATTTTGGTCACCATTATGTGAACTTGCCTCAGTAGAAACTAGGAGATGCTTGTCTTCAGGTTTTAAGGACAATCAACACAAGGTGAGGGTCATAAGGAACATTTATGCACCTTTGGAGGTATTTTTAAATTGGAACAAAACATTTTAAATGTGGGTGCTGTGGTCAGGTACTGTGTGTCTAATGCAACAACTGACATTTCAGTTTGTAACTGTGATCTTGAAAATTTTATTAACTGTGATATTCAGATTCCTATTCTTTAATGAGAATTTTTGTGGTCAAAGTTAGACCACATCGATGTGAATGAAATGATTTCCTAGGCAACCAGAAAATAGCACATAAATATAATGACTTGTCAAATGCCTAATAAGTGTTGTTATTATGCAAACTTATTTCTTCTCTCCTTTCTTCTTCTCCTCTCACTCTTTCTGTTCCTTCCTTCCTTTTCTTGCTTTCTTACTCATAGTCCATTTGTTCTGTTATTTTTTATGTATTTATCAAATTTTAAGGAAATTAAAGTTATTTTCAACATCCTGTGGAAAATAAATAATATAAAAGGCACCATTTTCTGTACAATGTGTAATAAAACCATATTTTAAATACATTCTCCATTACACACTAGTTTAGTCACTTCTTTAATTCTTGAATTAAAGGTAGTATGCATTGATATTTGTAAATAACACTAATCTAGGTTCATGACATTGAAACTGTATATAAAATGTCCAATTTCTACAAGTACAGATTAAGATATGGCACAGGAAAGGGCATTATGGTCGGAATGATTCACCTCATAAACTGAAGTCGTTTGATTTCAGTCCCTCTCCTCCACTTAAATGTCTTCCAGAATTAGGTTTCTACATCTGAACTGTTAAGGAAATTGATTGGTTGGTGCTCTGAACTGCTTGAGTGCTGGTAGTCATGGCCTGGCCTCTGTCTTAAAATGAGCTGAATCATTTAGATATTAATTGCTAAATTTCAAAAATCTATTAGAGAGGAGATGGAAGGAAACAGAATTTGCCTGTATTACAGAAATAGTAATACAAGTGAGTTGAACTGTTTAATGTAATCAGTAGAGCAACACTGAGAAGAGAGAAATGGGATTAGGAATCTAATTCCTAATTCCTTCACTTCCCTGAAAGCAATGTAAATTAGCTATACATACAAAATAACGTTTAATTTGAAGATAATTTTTGAAGAAAATATGATTGACTTATTTATTTATTTAACAAACAAAATTAGCAATCTTATTTGATAATTTTTGAATAAAATATGATTGACTTATGGACATATGAAAAATGTGGTAATTGAAATAATATTTCAACTTGTTTTTATTAGAAAACCAATATTTCACTTGTTTTTAATATATTTTAAAGCAACTATATATAAAAAGATAACTTGCTTATTTCCTCTGATAGTTTTAGATATAAACACATTTTGCGTTTAAAAAACATCTTATTATCTGTAGTAGCGATCTTTATTACAAAAATCAGTGGGAAGGAAATAGTAGACAAAACAGACAGTTGGCATAAGAATAGACATATCCCAAGATCATTATTCAAGGAAATGGTTCAATTTTCAGTTTCTACAGTGATATATCTTGAACAAGACCAGGGACAGGACTTTAATGTTCAAATGTATGACTCTTAGCAATAAGAAGACCATGGATAATTTTAAAATAAATTTAAATATAAATCCTTACAGGAAAGTATAGAGTTCAAATCCAAGAAAATTTGAAGACAAGAGATGATTTAGCACCATGACCACTTATGGAAAAACTATAATAGTTTAAGTATTTTGTCATACTATGTTAGAATATGAGCTCCATTTATGATAATGAAATGAATGATCTGAAAACAGATATCTCATTTTTTAGAACTTTAAAAGAATTTGATTTTGTGATTTTAATCTTGATGTTTCTTATAAAATATTTTGATAACAATAACATACATTGAAATGTAAATTAAGAAAATATCTAATACAAAAATGGAAGAAAAAATATTTTCTTTGTACACTATATAAGATAGCTACAATATCAATAAATAGATGCTGACTTTTCCCATCTTTCTTTTACCCTACATACTATAAAAACGCTTCATAGTTAAAGTCTTAGGTAATTATATTTTCAATGATTCTTTGCTTTAGAAACCTCTATAGCATTTAATAACAATGGAGGAAATTGATAATCACTAAGTGTTAGTATTATAAACTCATAAAATATTATTATATGGACTTGTAATCTAATGTAATCTATTTCATTTAATTCCTACAATAAAATTTTAAAACTGAATATATTAGTATAAAAACTATAAGCTTGATTATAATTTGAAGTTATTTCTTATATATTCTTTGAAAGCATTGCTTGAATTTATTTCAAATTCATACTATATATATCAAATTTATAACAAATGGTTATCATTTAAAAATAATACTTTTTAATTAAAAATTCATAATATTTGATCATATTTTCTCCTACTACAATTCCTTCCAACTGTTTACCAATTCACTAACTCTCAAGATTTAATTTCTCTCTAAACTCTCTCACACACACTTACACACATACACACACACAATCACACATAAACACATATACAAGCATAATACACATACCCATTTAACATCTACCCTCACACACATACATACACAAACATACACACAAAACATATACATTCACACACACTTACACATAAACACACACTCATATACACTGTGACATTTGCTTTTGAGTGCTTCAATTTTCACATCAGAATATATATGTAACATTCTTAACAACAATGCTAACATGAATTCTCACATGTTCTTGCTGGTTGACAGTTTGTGAAATATCACCATAAATCTATGGATCTGACAGGTTGTGATGGCAAATTGTGTAATTCTAGCACTTGGAGGTGGAGGAGGAATGACTGGGAGATTAACTTCATATTTGATTAAATGGTTATTTGAAGCCAAGGTCATGCTACATCTGAATTTTCCTGCACCTCATTAAAAAAAGAAAAAGAATCATCTGTTTGTCTTTATGGATCCAAAACCCTGAAGTTGGCAGTTCATGTCATGTCACAAATGTGAAAATACATACAGCATTTTTCAGACTATTTACATTTACTTTCTAGATTTTTCTTTTAAAGAAGAATGCAAAACCAGAGCTTTGTCACCGAGTTCATACTGCTGGGACTTTCACAGAACCCAAATGTTGAGAAAATACTATTTGTTTTGTTTTTCTTGGTCTACCTTGCAACAATTGGGGGAAACATCATAATTGTGGTAACAATTGTATTAAGTCCTGCACTTTTTGGCTCCCCCATGTACTTTTTTCTATCTTTTCTATCCTTCCTGGATGCATGTGTTTCTTCTGTAATCACACCCAAGATGATTATCGACTTCTTCTATGAGAGGAAGACCATCTCCTTTGAATGTTGTATGATACAACTCTTTGCTGTCCACTTCTTCACAGGGGTGGAAGTGATTGTCCTGTCAGCCATGGCCTATGACCGCTATGTGGCTATTTGCAAGCCCTTACACTACTCGTCCATCATGACTCAGAGGCTCTGTGGCATCCTGGTCGGAGTAGCTTGGGCAGGAGGCTTCTTGCATTCTATCATACAAATTATCTTCACTTTGCAGTTGCCCTTCTGTGGCCCTAATGTTATTGATCATTTTGTATGTGACTTGTTTCCATTACTAAAGCTTGCCTGCACTAACACGCACATTTTTGTCATTTTGGTGTTTGCCAACAGTGGTTCTATTTGCATCATTATCTTCTCTATTTTGCTTGTTTCCTATGGTGTCATCTTGTTCTCTCTGAGATCCCACAGTTCTGAAGGTCGGCGTAAAGCTCTCTCTACCTGTGGATCCCACATTACTGTTGTGCTTTTGTTTTTTGTCCCTTGCATATTAATATATGCACGAAATAATTCTGAATTCTCATTTGAGAAAAATGTGTTTATATTTGATGATGTCCTGACGCCAATGCTAAATCCTTTGGCTTACACTTTCAGGAATAAGGAAATGAAGAATGCCATCAAGAAAATATGGAGGAGATTGTTTAATCTTTCTGATAAGCATTAAATTATTTAATTTATGGGGCCAGAGAAATGGCTCATTGTGTAATAGATCTTGCTCTATGTGCAGGAGAAACTAAGTTTGGGTCTTGATGTGTGTTTTCATCTTGATGTACATTTCTGATCTCAGTTCAACCACTTTCACTTTTAGGTAACAATTTTCTAGGACCACCAACTTAAAAGTCTATCCTTCTAGTTTCCTTAAGACATCCTTTCCCATATCATCAACTAGGCCCACTCTTTCCAACCAATACCCAGATTATCTGGGAATTGCTCTATCACGCATTAGTTACACACTGCTCTTTCCTTATGTATTCTATAGTCTTCAATGTGCAAACCACTGTGTAAGTATATCTATGCATCACCACATAGGGTGTCTGTATTTCCTGGATCTCCTTATAGTGTTCCCATGTTGTCCAGCTCCCTCCAGAGCTCACATAGCCTTCCTGCTCCTAAATCATCTAACTCCCTTGTACTTCTTGATAGGAGCTGCATTCTATAGAAGCCATAGGCTTCCTAAATAATATCCCAGAATCCCAACAACTTCTTTTCCCAATAAGTACTATAGAGAAATTGTTAGTGTTTGGTCATTCACATTTATTTAACAGATATACAAGTATATAGTGTATATTTCTATCAAGTAATTTTGTGTTGACACAAATGTAAAATTTATATAGAAAAAATAGACCTTCTGTATCTTGCACTTGTAGACTATTGAAATTATGGTGCTTCTGTATACTATCATTCCTAATATTTTCAAGAATCATTTTAATTTTTCATGTCTTATGGTGTTTTAATAGATACAAAACAGATATGAATCAATGCTTAAAAATATAAAGTACCAAATGGTTTGGTCTGTTCTCCTATGGAAGGGTCTCATATGCAACTTTACAAGATATGGACTCCATGCTTAGTTCTCTAGTATTAAATATGTTTTAAAATAATCTTACAGATAAATTAAAGGAATGACTATCCTTTGACATCTGGACACTACATTTTCAGTTTTTAAATTATGCTTCAAACGACAAGTAGAGTCTTTTTTTTTTTTTTAATTCCACTACTTCATAGGTTTTTTTATTGGGAGGATTGCTGCAAATTTCAGGCATACTTGGTCTTCACAGAGAAGCAGGTGTCAAAAAGATCAGAAGACTTATGAATTCTTCAGATGAATTTGCTTAAAGTGGAGAAAAATTTACCCCTCCCCACTAAAATCAGGCTCAACTTGTAGGTGTCCACTCTCATCACTCTTATTCAATAATGTGCTTCATGACTTAGTTCAAACAATGCAATAGCACAAATAAACAAGGTGGGCTTGGTGATACATAGTTCTGATAGTCTTCTTCACACAATCTACAACCATCTACTAGACAAGCCTTCAGGCACACATGAGAAGAATTTTCATGATTAGACTAGCCACTAGAAATATCAGTGTGGGCTCCTCTAGAATACTTTTATTGATGTGGGAAGATCTACTAGACAAATGGAGCTATTATCTTGGTTTATGTCATGAATACTATACAAAATTAGAAAGGTAGCAAAGCATAGATTTTCACTGATCTGCTTCTAGATTATGAATACAATGAGAAAAACTGCCTCAACCTTCTGATGTCATATTTACCAACCACAATGGACTGACCCATGGAACTGTGTAAGCCAACATATTTATCCTTCATTAGATTCTTGTGTTGGGAATTCTGCTGCAGCAATTAATAACATAGCTGATAAGAAATTAGTATGAAGAGTGATGTTTGTGTTATAAAACACATAATCATAGGTTTCTGATCTGTGGTCTTCACAACTGATTTAAGACTTTAATGTCAAGAGTTTGGCACTTTAAGCTAGAAAAGTCCTAGCATGCCACAGATTGAGTTTCATGGGCCACTCTGGTAGGATCTTAGAAAAAAAGAATACTGAAAAACAATTGACAATGAAAGCTTTTATCATGAAATTTCAGAGTGAACACAGGACTCTCACCAGAAAATGTATAAGGGGTCACTTAGATGGAATTTGGCTGTAGAGTCTGTTTTTCTTTTGACTCTGTCCTGAGTAACTGGTTGAAGTTAAAGGAAACAGTTTACTTTCTTTGGTGAGAAGACACTTCAGGACAATAGCATATTCAGTGTATGGATTGCCTTTTTTTTAACTGTATTTGGCTAGGTTCCCAAGGAAAGTGAGCAAAAATATGGACACACACACACACACATACACACACACAGACACACAGACACAGACACAGACACATATATGATGTGGGTTTTATGGGGGAATATTTTTTAGCAACTTAATTTTAGAAGACAAGATGTGTGTTGGAAAATTGTCTCATTATTGCAAAGAATGACACTTTATGGTACACTGTAATAATAGCAAGTATGATCCCAGGAAAATACTCAACCAATAAAATGATCCAACTTGTAAAATATGACCTTATCCAAAGGGATAAAGTAGCTGAGAATGAAGCAGAAAGAAAAGCAGAAAGAATTTATCTCCTTGGAAGAAACTGCTAGAAAAGGGCTTTCCTGGGATTAATAAACAGAAGAAAACAGTCAGAGTGTCAGGGTATATTGACACCTCCAGCTAGAGGAAAAGTTTGCAATACTGTCTTTGTGGGGTTAGTTTTGTAGGAAATTTCTCAAAGGTCTTATTCATTTGTGAACACTGTATGTTGAAATACTGACATGAAAATCTATACCTAATAGTGTAATAGTTATATGAATGTTTTATAGGTAACCAAACTCCTTCAAATTGGATTGAGGAAATTTCTAGAGAAGGAAATACACATGGCAGCACTGGAAATTCATCATGAGTGTGGGGAGCAGACGCAGAACACAGAAAATGTGCATTATTGACATAATTATGGCCATGTCAAAAATGCTAATGCCTCAAATCCTTGGAAAGCTTTCACTGGGTCAACCTCAGAGGAAAGAAATCTTCCTCTTGTTCTATTATGGATATTTATGAATGAATGAACATTAGTTAAAACCATTTAAATTCAGAAACTATCAACTACAGCTTCCTTCTCTAGGATGAGTGCAACTTGAGGCTGCTCTTCTGCAGCGACCTCCTATGAAGGAGGTCCTCCTCTTTCCTGTTGTGTATAATGAACTTGCTCCATTTCCAGTTTGTTGCTGTTGCATCTCTACCAGAGCACATGGTCCCTCAATCACATGGTACATGGTAGTTATGCTTTTTTTTTTTTTTTTCCATTTCCTTCTGCCTAATTCATGGAAATCTCAATTCTTTGAAGATATCAGCACAAAGGCTTATGAAGAAGTTCAAGGCCCAAGGAGAAAAGGGGATAATACATTTTTTTATTTTTATTTTTTGGTCATAAGTGGACATGATGGCATACTTCTCTATATTTGTGTTTATATCCACAGGACATTTCTTAGCCCATATAGATTAGCTTCTCTTTGCAGTGTGTAGTGCTTAATGCAAAGACCTATAGGTCTTACGAGTTCAGAGTAAGTGATGATATAGAAAAAATCTTGGGACAGAATCAAAGAATATCATAAGAACCTGAGGAAGCTGAAGATTGCTAGAAAACATTATCTTGTGCTTATGACATGATTATTGCAATTATGAGAAAACAAAACAAGAGCCTGAGGAAGCTGAATATTATTAGCAAACATTATCTTCTGGTTATGACATGATTATTGCAATTATGAGAAAAAAAACAGCAACCCCCCCCCCCAATCCAGCATTTGTTGATACTAGACCTGCACAAATTCCATCACGTGCTGGGTGAGGGAGTCATGAATCCTAAGGACTCACTGAGCATCTATTGATAATTCAACTTTCCTGGTTAAGAAGCACTGTTTTCTGTAAGCTTGTAGCATCAGGACAGTTGCCCATGGTCTAATGAATAATCCTCTATCTGTGTTCATCAAATCACCTCTAAAGCCAATAGGCCAAAAACTAAAGAATCAATATATGAGGGAAGTATAGTCAGGAAGAAGAAGGGGTCAGTATAATTGGAATGGCAAGAAGACGGTGCACTATGTAGTCAATGAGGTCATAGGACATTTTGAACATGTACATAGGACCTTGTTTAAAAATACAAATGTGTTTCTAGAGAAAATGGATATTTTTGTTAATGTATACATCTTTAGATTTTTTTATGCATAATATGTTTCTTTAATAAACAGTCTTTGCTAGTGTTTTCCTGGAAGAGTATATATTAATTTACAGATTGATTGATAAATTCCTTGTGATAGAACTCAGCTCATTATGAGTTTTTTGAGTATGCAAAACTTTTATATAAGTTATGCACAGTGACATTACAATATATACATAATACTAGAGTTTTCTAATCCTGAATGTGAAGGTATATGAAAATGTTTTATATAGATCCAGCTCCCAATTTTTAAAATCTTTGGAGGGAAATTAAACTATCAAAACCTCTCAAGTCAGTAAAATATCCACAGAATTGTCTCATATACTCTTGAAGTTAAAAATCGTCCAAACCACCAGGGAGCTGAGAGTAAATCTCATGGGTAGATGACCTCTCAGGGAACACCCACTAAACTTCAGGTGTAGCAAGGGAGTGAATTTGGCTCCTTCATTTTCTTTCTCTTATTAAATCATGTTATGGCATGAAGGAAGCAAATGTGAATCTTTCACCTTCACTGTCAGAACTTGTCTTCTTGTTGGTTGGTGTTTGAAGGAAGAGTTGACTAAAACTTAGAATTTCATCACCATTACATGAACTTACCTCAGTAGAAACTAGGAGATGATCTTCTTCAGGTTTTAAACATAGTCAACACAAGGTGAGGCTCTTTAGGAACATTTCTGCATTTTTTGGAGTTAATTTTAAATTCAGACAAAATATTTTAAATTTGGAAGCTGTGGTTGGGTTATTGTGTGTTTAATGCAACAACTGACATTTCACTTTATAAGTCTTCTCTTCAAAATTTTTATTAACTGTGAGCCTCATATTCTTTACCTTCAATGAGGATTTCTACAGTCAAAGTTTCGGCTACATAGAAGTGAATGAAATGACAGCCTAAGCAACCAGAAATTAGCGCTAAAAATAACTATTCAAGTGCTTAAAAATAACTATTCAAGTGCTTAAAAATAACTATTCAAGTGCTTAAAAAGTTAGTTGTTATTGTACAAACTCCATTCTTTCCTCCTTTCCTTCTTCTTTCCATCACTCACTCTCTACCTTTCTGCCCTTAATTTTTTTCTTCTTACTTCATAGACCATTTATTCACTTCATTTTTATTTATGTGTTCAATTTTAAAGAGATTGAAGTTATTTTCAACTTCAAATTGAAAACAGTGAATATAGAGGGAAGCATTTTTTTTGTGTGTACAATATCCAATAAAACTTTACTATTTTTCCAAATACATAATCCTTTATATACTACTTCAGTCGTTATTTTAATGATTGGATTGAAAGTAGTATGCTTTGATGTTTATACAGAATAATGATACAGGATCATGCCAGAAAAACTGCTGGTAAGCTCAATACAACATTAACAAAGACTATAAAATGTTTTATTTCCATGGCTGCACACTAACACATGGCACAGGAAAGTGAAGTCATCTTATTTAAATTCCCCTCATCCACTTAACTTTCTGCCAGGATTAGGATTCTACCTCTGAACTGTTTAGGAAATTAAGGAGTTGATTCTTAATTTGACTCTGGACAGCTTGAGTGTAAATGTTCATGCACTGGACTCTCTCCAAAATTGATCTGAATCACTCAGATATCAAATGAGAAGTTTCCAGAAATTCCTTATGAAGGAGATGGGAGGAAATAAAATTTGTCTGTATTACAGAAATAGTAAGATATGTGAGTTGAGCAATTTAATGAAATCAGTGGAGAAACATTGAGAGAGAATCAGGATTAGGAATCCTTCCCTGACAGCAATTTAATTTGACTAGTTCCACACTCAAAATACTTTTTAACTGGTAGATAATAATTTTAGATTATTGGCTTAGGATATTTAACATAAATAACAATTTAAAATAAATTTCAACATCATCTTATTTTGTTATTGTTAATAACAATGGAATGTAGCATAATGGTACCTTAAAATAATATTTCCACATCAATATATTTTGTTATTGGTAATAATATTTCACATGTGTAAAATATATTTAAAGCAAATATATAGAGTGACATTTCTGTATTCACTATGACATTTTAAAATATTTTCTAACTTTGCATTTACAAAATATATTCTGTTATCTGAAGATAGATTACTTGGTATTTATTGCTTTTTTTGTTTAAATCAGTGGGAAGGAAATAGTAGCCAATACAGACAGCTTGGCTGAGGGAGAGACACTTCTCAAGATCACTCCTCAGAAATGGCTCAATGATTAGTTTCTACATTTAGAGGTCCTGAGCAAGACCAGGGAAAGGTCTTTATTGTTCTAATGCATGAATGAGGGACAAGAAGACCATAGATAATTTTAGAATAAATTTAAATGTAAGCCCTACATGAAAATGTAGACTTGAAATCCAAGAGTATTTGGAGGCAGGAGAAGGCTGAATTAGAAATGTAAGCAATTATAGAAACAATATAATAGTTTAAGGATGTTATGATGATGTCCTGCTATGTTAGCACATGAGTTCCACTTTAATCAATGTAAAGAATGATCTGAAAACATATATTTCATTTTTCAGACGTTTAAGGGAAATTGTTTATTTGTTTTTTAATATTGATGTTTATTATATTTTTTTGCTTTTTTATTAGACATTTTCTTCATTTACATCTCAAATGCTATCCCCTATTAATATATATATTGAAAATATTTTCACCTTTACAGTATCTAACACAGCTTCAATATCAATAAATGTACACTTACTTTTCTATTATTTCATACTTAACATACTATAAAACATTTTATATTAGAAGTCTAAATACTATTCATATTTTATATATTGTATCATGTGATTTTATTTTGGATCAATCTTATTTTTATTTCATGCCTCTTATTGATATTTTAGTTACTTAATATCAATGATTGTTTTAGAAACTTTTAGTGATTTTAATAACAAAGAAGGAAATTGATAATCAGTAAATGTTAGCTTTATAAACTAAAGTAAAATATGATGTTATGTCATATCTTAATGTAATCTTTTCTTATTTAATTCCTAGAATAAAATTTTAAAATGGGATTACTGGTATACTTATCATAACAAGCTATAATTTGAAGTTATTTCTTATATTATCTGGGAGCATTGTTTGGAATAAATGTCACCAAATTTGTATAATTTTTAAAAATAAGATATTTTAATTTAAAATAACAATATATTTTAATCACGTTTCCTCCATCCCCATTTCTCCCAACACCTTTCTACCTCAGTCCCCCTCAATTTTTTTTCTCTAAACACAAATGCACGCACACACACAGAGTAACATCCCCCCTTTTTTCTTTGAGTACTTCAGTTTTCACATCAGCATATGTATGTTGTCATTGTTAAAATAAACAATGCTGCCATCAGTAGATGCTCTTATTAGTTTACACTTGGCAGAATATCTTGAAAATACTATGGATATGTCAAGTTGTGGTGGCACATATAATAATTCTATCACTTGGATATGGAGGAGCTATTATCAGAAGATTAAAATCATCTTTGTCTAAATGGTTATTTGGAACCCAGCTACAACCTGAGCTACATCAGACTTTTTCAACACTCTAAAAATAAAGATCCATCTGTTTTCTTTCATGTATCCAAACATTGAAGCCTAGCAGTATATCTCACGTCACTTATATGTTACACATAAAGTTTTTTTTTAGAATATTTGACAACAGAAGTGAGAAAATATTTAGTGACAATTTTTCTATCAATATAATATTTTATTTTGTCTATTTTATATTTATTATTTTTGCTTTATAACTTGATTTTTCATACATGTGTACAATGAAATATAATTACATATAATCGTATATTATTCCAACTCCTTCAGTATCAAAAGCAAAGATTTCTGCTCTACTTTGTTTTGTTTCTTTGAACCCACTCAATCCAGTTAGTACTGCAACTATTGGTATGAGTATTGACCCGTTCAGTAGAACATTGGAAACGTCCTAGTGACCATACCTTCTCTAATGAGTAATTTTTAGCTCCTCATGATCAATCCATTTTCAAATATAAGCAACCTCGGAGAACAGTTTATTCATATGTAAAATTTGTTCCTGTCACATGACACATTCTTTTACTCACATATTTGTAATAGCAGATATATGTGTGTAAGTACACACACACACACACACACACACACACACATATGGACACACAGAAACACACAGAAACACACACATCTATATATGCATATAGCTAAACAATCAAAACACATTTTGCGGACACATTTTAGTTGTGCACATAGAAAAGAACAACCTATAACATTTAATTATGTTAACCTAGGAAAAGTGAATTCAAGACCTAGAATATTTCCATAAGTGATTATGAAAGAGTTTTCTGGTGAAAAGGCACATAGGGTTAAATTGCATAAATTATGAATAGCACTTAAAGGGCATTTTAATGAGAGTCTCATTTAGATATTTTCAAATTGAAGCTCTTAATCTTTAAAGATACAAATGTAAATTGTTTATTAACATATTTTACAGTAAATTTATAAACATTTTAAACAATATGTCTTATAAGATATTGACTTTATTAAATTTTCATTGTATTCATAATAGATAAATAATTAAGTCTTGCCGGATGTGGTGGCACACGCCTTTAATCCCAGTACTCGGGAGGCAGAGGCAGGCGGATTTCTGAGTTCGAGGCCAGCCTGGTCTACAAAGTGAGTTCCAGGACAGCCAGAGCTACACAGAGAAACCCTGTCTCGAAAATCAAAATAATAATAATAATAATAATTAAGTCTTAAGACTCAAAATTGTATTCAACTAATTGTTTCTCCGTTTTCTGTGATTTTCAAGAACTTTAATTTGTAGGTCATTGGTTCATTGGTTCCTTCCTGATCCTTTATCATTTAGTCGTTTGGCTATCAAGATGCCTCATTCCTATGCAAACAAAATAATAGATTATTTCACCAGTACATAGAGGAGTAGAACATGAAAACACTCTGAAATTCTCACTGACATAAAGTATTTCAATCATCCCCCTCTTCAATCTATAAAGTCATCCTGTGTCCTTTGTCCTGTGTCTCCAAAAAACTGAGATTATTAATATTGTGTTAGTTTGATCCTAACATCTTTAATTTTAACTTTAACACAAAATCCAGAAATAATAACTTCTGCCAGGTACTGTTGACAATAATGTTGACCATTTAGCATTTTTTGCATTATTTCATTTTTAGATGACAATATTAAAAATACACCAACCAAAATTTCCTCCTAATTTCAGGTTTGTATGAACACATTAACACCTTTTAAGAATCATGCTAAACCAGAGCTTTGTCACTGAGTTCATACTGATGGGACTTTCACAGAACCCAAACGTTGAGAAAATACTATTTGTTTTGTTTTTCTTGGTCTATGTTGCAACAATTGGAGGCAACATAGTAATTGTGGTAACAATTGTATTCAGTCCTGCACTTTTTGGCTCCCCCATGTACTTCTTTTTGTCTTTCCTTTCATTCCTGGATGCATGTATTTCTTCTGTAATCACACCAAAGATGATTATAGACTTCTTCTATGAGAGGAAGACCATTTCCTTCGAATGTTGTATGATTCAACTCTTTGCTGTTCACTTCTTCACTGGGGTGGAAGTGATTGTCCTGTCAGCCATGGCCTATGACCGTTATGTGGCTATTTGCAAGCCCTTGCACTACTCTTCCATCATGAACCAGAGACTCTGTATCATTCTGGTGGGGATAGCCTGGATAGGAGGATTCTTGCATTCTATCATACAAATTACCTTCACTTTACAGCTGCCTTTCTGTGGACCCAATGTTATTGAGCATTTCATATGTGACTTGTTCCCATTACTAAAGCTAGCCTGCACCAATACACATATTTTTGTTATTTTGGTATTTGCGAACAGTGGTTCTATCTGCATCATTATTTTTTCCTTATTGCTTGTTTCCTATAGTGTCATCTTATTCTCTCTAAGAACCCACAGTTCTGAAGGTCGACGTAAAGCTCTCTCTACCTGTGGGTCCCACATTACTGTTGTGCTTTTTTTCTTTGTCCCATGCTTATTAATATATGCACGAAATACTTCTGCATTCTCATTTGAGAAAAATGTGTTTATATTTGCTGATGTACTGACACCATTACTAAATCCTATGGTATACACTTTCAGGAATAAGGAAATGAAGAATGCCATTAAGAAAATGTGGAGGAAGTTGTTTAATATTTCAGATAAACATTAAATTACTTAATTTACAAGACTGAGGAAGTGGCTTAATTTGTAATAGAACTTGTTATGTGTACATGCATAATTGAATTTGAATCTTAATGTGTATTTCTATCTTGATATGCATTTCTGATTCCATGATATGTAAGGCAGTTCTTGCATATCGAATTAATGGAAATACAAACTTAAGATTTCACACTTACAGTTTCAAAAAAAAATAAAAACCTTTCCCCACACTACCAGCTAGGCCCCAATTTTCTACGCCCTAAATCTTGGTTCTCTGAGAATCATGCTTCCTTGCCTATCAGTCAGTTATTATTCCTTCCATATGTATTCTATACCCTTCATGATCTGAACTACTGTGTAAACATAACTCTGCCTCAATCCATAGGTGATCTTGGATCTCCTCATAATTCTCACCATATTTCCCAGCTTCCTCTAGAGCTCCCATATGTTTCCTAATCCTAAATAATCCAACTCCTTATCTATTACTGGTAGGTCCTGTCCCTAAAGAATCCATAGGGCTCCTAAATATACAGCCAGCTTTATTTCCTTCTCTTAGTGAGTGGGATATAAAAAAGTCTTATGGTTCACCATTATTTAATATATCTTAAAAGGTACAGATTACCAATCATGTCAAGTAATTATTTTGTATGAGCAAAACAAAAAGGTCAAGTTTACTTTTGAAGAGTATATATTTTTGGAGTTCAGTGGCCAGATACACACCCAAACCTACAACCTGTGTAGCTCCAAAGAGGTCCACAGTAACCAAAGACACAGGAGAAAATCTCTCTCAAATAACCAAAATAGCTGGGACAACCATGGTGCCCAGCTGATGAATGACCCAATTCCCTCATCTCCTTGAGTTCCACCTTTTTTCCTGTCTGCTTCCTACCTTGGACCAGATCAGTAGCCTGAAAACCACCCTCACACTATAGCCTGCTTGTCTCAAAGGAGGTTAGCAGTAACCAAAAACACAGAGCCCAGTTGATATGAAGCCCACCTGCCCTGCCAAGCTCCACCTTCTTTCTGATCTGCCTCTCTGCCCAAGTCAGATCAACAGGCCTCATACCCTCACAAATCACAGCCTGTTGCCTTCCAGGAGGTCTGAAGTAACCATGGACACAGCCTACTTGCCTCACAGCAGCTCTGTAGTAACCAGGGCCACAAGAGGCCTGCTCTAACCAGAGACACAAGAAGCCCACCCTATCCAGAGGCAGTACTGCTCGCCTCCAAAGAAGACAGTTCTAATCAGATATACCCCAGCTAATTCACACCAGATGGCTAGAGACAAGCACAAGATCATAAGTGACAAAACCAAATGCAATTTGATACCATCACAACACAGTTTTCTCACCACAGCAATCCCTGGATACTCTAACATGACTGAAAAGCAAGATAATGATCTAAAATTGCATCTCAAGGAAATGATAGAGGCCTATTATGAGGATATAAAGAATGCCCTTAAAGAACAACAGGAAAACACAGGTAAACACATAGAAGCCCTTAAAAAGGAAACAAATAAATCCCTTAAAGAAATACAGGAAAACAAAATCAAGCAGGTGAAAGAATTGAACAAAGTGGTCCAAGAACAAAAAATATGAATAGAAAAAATGAAGAAAATACAAAGGGAAGCAACACCAGAAATTGACAAGTTAGGACAGATATCAGAAGCTACAGATGCAAGCATAACCAACACAACACAAGACATAGAAGAGAGAATCTCAGGCCTAGAAGATAACATAGATAATATTGACATATCTGTCAAAAGAAATAGAAAGTGTAAAATATCCTAACCCCAAATATTCAGGAAATTTAAGACATAATCAACAGATCAATCCTGCGAATAATTAGAATAGAGGAGAGTAAAGTATCTCAGCTCAAAAGGCCAGAAAACATCTTCAACCAAATCATAGAAAACTTCCCTAACCTAAAGAAAAAGATGACCATAAATTGACAAGAAGCCTACAGAACCCCAAGTAGATTGGAACAAAAAGAAAATCTTTCCATCATACAATAATCAGAACACTAAATGCAAAGAACAAAAAAAAAAAAATGAATGTTAAAAGCTGTAAGAGAAAAAGTCCAGCTGGTATATGACAGTAGACCTATCATGATTATACCAGATTTTAAAAAGAGACTCAAAAAGCCAGATTTTGGAGAGATGTCATCCAGACCCAAAGAGAACACAAATGCCAGCTCAGGATACTATACCAAGTCAAACTCTCAATCACCATAGATGAAGAAAACAAGATATTCCATGAAAAAAAAAAAAAGCAAATTTAAACAATATCTTTGCACTAATCCAGCCCTACAGAGGTTACTGGAATGAAATCTCCAGTACAAGTAGGGTGCCTACAGACAAGAAAACCTAAGAAATTAAATATCTCACAACAAACTCAATCGGAGAGAATTACACACATATAATAACATCTCCACCAACAAACATAATATGAAATAACATTCATTTTTTAAACATCAAAGGACCCAATATCCTAATAAAAAGATATAAGCTAAGAGACTGGACATATTAGCAGGATCCAGACTTTGTTGTATACAGTAACACACCTTAATGACAAAAACAGACACTATGTCAGAGTAAAATGCTGGAAAAAGGTTTACCAAGAAATATTCTGAAGAAACAAGTGGGAATTACCATTTTAATGTACAAAAACTAGATTTTCAACCACAAATTATCAAACAAGATGAGGAAGGACACTTCATATTCATTAAAGGAAAAATCCACCAGATAGAAGACTCAGTTCTGAACATCTATGCCCCCAATGCAAGGACACCCACAGTTATCAAAGAAACTTTACTTAAATTCAAAACTCATATTGGACCTAATAAAATAATACTAGGAACTTTGACACCCCCTCTCAACAATGGTCAGATCATGGAAACAGAAACAAACAAGAGACACAATGAAACTAAGATATATATATCTTCTTAGCTTCGCATGGTATCTTCTACAAAATTGATTATATAATTGGTCACAAAACAATCCTCAATTAATACAAGAAAATTAAGCAGAGCACCTGCCACCCCGCCATCTTTCCTCTGAGCCCAGCGGAAGCAGCTAGGGCCTGTCCTGCATTTCACTCACCCCAGGACTTTAAGATCGCATGGGGTTACAAGTGAGTGCAGTGCAGAGGTGGTGTTGGGAGCAGTGGGTCAACAGTTGCCTACAGGGGCAGGATCCGAGAACTCCGCCCCACCGGAGGCTGGGCCTCTCCCAGCCAGATCACCCTCCACCCTACCATTTTCCTCTGAGCCCAGCAACTCCAGGACTTTAAGATCACATCAGGAGCTCAAGGCTCGGGCCTCAGGTGCTGTGCACTCTCTTAGGCTCCTCCGGGACCCTCCAAGCTATCTGGGGACCTCAAGTGAGCAGAGGGACAAAGCCGCTGTTCTAGCCCAAGCTCTTGGAAACTAAGACACCAGCGGCTAGATTGATAGTGGCCCAGGGCAGAACAGCGCCTCCCTTCCAGTCTGGTCTTGCCCACCCAGGACCAGCTCAGGTCTCGGGCCACAGGTGCTGTGCACTCTCCGAGGCTCTTTCGGGACTCCCCAAGCTATCTTGGGACCTGAGGTGAACAGGGGAACACGGCCTCTGTTCCGGCCCAATCTCATGGAACTTGAGACATCAGCCAGGAGATTGATAAAGGCCCAGGGCAGAACAGCGGATCCTTTCTGGTCTGCGCCAACGCCAGGCCTCCTCAGGTAGAGATGGCAGGAGGCAAGTGCAAGAACAGAAGCAACAGAATCCAAGGGTATTTGGCATCACCAGACCCAAACTCACCCACCACATCAAGTCCTAGATACAACAGCACACCCGAAAAGCAGGACATGGATATAAAATCACTGGTCATGGTGATGATGGAGGACTATAAGAAGGAATTACAGGAAAACAAAGATAAACAACTAGAAGCATTTAAAGAGGAAAAACTTAGAGAGTTACAGGAAAACACAGATAAACAACTAAAAGCATTTAAGAGGAAATACTGAGAGAGTTACAGGAAAAGAATACCAAACAGGTGATGGAATGGAACAAAACCATCCAGGACCTAAAAATGGAAGTAGAATCAATTAAGAAAAACCAAAAGGAGATAACCCTGGAGATAGAAACCATAGGAAAAATTCAGGAACCATAGATATGAGCGTCAACAACAGAATACAAGAGATAGAAGATAGAATCTCAGGCACAGGAGATTCTATGTGGAGCATATTCAAGACAATCAAAGAAAATGCTAAATGCAAAAAGACCCTAACACAAAATATCCAGTAAATCCAGGACACAATGAGAAGACCAAACTTAAGGATAATAGGAGTAGATGAGAAGGAAGACTATCAAACTAAAGGGCCAGCAAATATCTTCAACAAAATAATAGAAGAAAACTTTCCATACCTAAAAAATGAGATGCCCATAAATATACAAGAAGCCTACAGAACTCCAAATAGGCTGGAACAGAAAAGGAATTCCTCCCGACACATAATAATCAGAACAACAAATGCACTAAATAAAGACAGAATATTAAAGGCAGCAAGGGAAAAAGGTCAAGTAACATATAAGGGCAGGCCTATCAGAATTACTCCAGACTTCTCACCAGAGATAATGAAAGCCAGAAGATCATGGACAGAGATTATACAGACACTAAGAGAACACAAATGCGAGCCCAGGCTACTATACCCAGCAAAACTCTCATTTACCATAGACGGAGAAACCAAAGTATTCCATGACAAATTCAAATTCATACAATATCTATCCACAAATCCAGCCCTTCAAAGGATAATAACAGAAAAACACCAATACAAGGACGGAAACTCTGCCCTAGAGAAAGCAAGAGAGTAATCCTTCAACAAACCTAAAAGAAGACAGCCACAAGAACAGAATCCCAACTCTAAAAACAAAAATGACAGGAAGCAACAATTACTGTTCCTTAATATTGCTTAATATCAATGGACTCAATTCTCCGATAAAAAGGCAAGAATATCAGACTGGCTACACAAACAGGACCCGACATTTTGCTGTCTACAAGAAACACACCTCAGGAAGAACGACAGACACCACCTCAGAGTGAAAGGCTGGAAAACAATATTCCAAGCAAACGGCCCAAAGAAAAAAGCTGGGGTAGCCATTCTAATGTCGAATAAAATAGACTTTCAACCCAAAATTATCAAAAGGGACAAAGAGGGGCACTTCATACCCATCAAAGGCAAAATATTCCAAGAGGAACTTTCAATTCTGAATATCTATGCTCCAAATGCAAGGGCAGCCACTTTCATTAAAGAAACTTTAGTAAAGCTTAAAACACACATTGCACCTCACACAATAATAGTGGAAGACTTCAACATCCCACTCTCATCTATAGACAGATCCTGGAAACAGAAATTAAACAGAGACTCAGTGGAACTAACAGAAGCTATGAAACAAAAGGACTTAACAGATATCTACAGAATATTTCATCCTAAAACAAAAGGATATACCTTTTTCTCAGCACCTCATGGCACCTTCTCCAAAATTGATCACATAATTGGCCACAAAACAGCCCTCAACAGGTTCAAAAATATTGAAATTGTCCCATGCATCCTATCAGATCACGATGGACTAAGGCTGCTCTTCAATAACAACATAAGTAGCAGAACACCATCATTCACTTGGAAACTAAACAACAATCTACTCAATGATACTTTGGTCAAGGAAGGAATAAAGAAAGAAATTAAAGACTTTCTAGAGTTTAATGAAAATGA
>LR749512.1:4439241-4578001 GCA_902729485.2 Mus minutoides | reverse complement strand
TCTGGGTTCTTTCCAGCTTCTGGCTATTATGAATAAGGCTGCTATGAACATAGTGGAACATGTGTCCTTATAACCAGATGGAAACTCTTCTGGATATATGCCAAGTAGAGGTATTGCTGGATCTTCCGGTAGTACTATGTCCAATTTTCTGAGGTACCGCCAGACTGATTTCCAGAGTGGTTGAACAAGCTTGCAGTCTTAAAATGGTGCCACGCTTGCGTGGAACCAGCACAATCCCCCTGAGCACTTCCAATCAGCCTCAGTTTGGTTACAATGTCAAATGCAAGGTGACGTGACGCTCCTGTGTAAGTAGTTGTTATTGTGCCTGGATCGAGGACTAGTGATGAAACTATGGCTTGTACCTGCTTAGTACCAGCAGCTTTTTTGATTTTTGGTATTTGGGGAGACATTTTGTTTTGTTTTGTTTGTTTGTTTTTGTTTTTTAATCCTCGTGGTGCTTCTTTGGCTAAACCCATGGATACAGAGGGCCACCTATGTCCACCCCCCTGCCCCACAAAACAAAACAAAACAAAGCAAAACAAAACAAAAGAAACAAACAAAAAAGAAACAAACAAAAACCCTCCTTATGCCTTCAAAAGCACTTCAAGCAGTTCTACTGGAAGGCTGAGACCAGAGGATGCTGGCAGAGGAAGTCTTGTGGTAATCTCCGGCTCTGTCTCTGTCTCTCTGTCTCTGTCTCTGTCTCTCTGTCTCTGTCTGTCTCTCTCTCTCACACACACACAAGTTGGAGACCGACTGAAACAGCTGAGCAGGTAAGAGACCTTGGTGGGCAACAAAATGACCTGAGTTCTAATACCCAAGCCATGGGGAAAGCCAGGGTGGTTGCATAGGTGCCCTAACACCAACACTGTGGGTGGCAGAGACAGGAGGATCCCCAGGGCTTCCTGGCAAGAAGTCCAGCTTCAGGTTCAGGGAGATAGTGTCTCCAGGAAGTAAAGTAGGGAATGAGGGAGTAGGGTCCCATGGTCCTCCTCTGGCCTCTGCACATGTACACACACCATCTAAGCATGTGTGCACACATACAGACAGGGAGAGAAACACACAGAGAGAGGTGCAGAGACATAGAGAAAGACAGTGAGGCAGAGAATGATAGAAGAGTTCTCCATCACTACACTAATATCTTTCTGCCATAGCGACTCAGTCACTTTTCTCCATTTTGCATGCTTTTTCGGGATGCTTTTATTTTATAATATGAAAGAATGCTTAAACCAACAGCTGTAGGAATAGGAGGAACATTAGGCTGCTTCCCAACCACGACAAGTGTTGACAGTCCTGTCTGATGCTTAACACAGGGACCTGTAAGGTGCTTCAGTAGGTGAAGGAACAGCCCAGAGGTCACACATGCTTAGATGGTGGAGTTCAAACCCTAGTGCCCACGTGGTGGGAGAAGAGAACCCAAAGCTCTCTCTGACCTCCAAGTGCAACCTTGGCACCCCCTTCCCCACCAAATTAAATTAATTGATGGATAGGTGTGGTCGTGTATGCCTGTAACCCAAGCACTGTGGAGGCTGGGGCATAAAAGGTACAGAAAAAAAGACAAGATTGTGAGTTTGAGGTTAATCAGAGCTACATAGCTAGATCCTGTCTCAAACAGTGACAGAGGCAGATATTGTGAAGTGGTTCAGGCCATTGTAAAGCTGAAGGAAGCCCTGCAAACAATAAACATGTTTCCCTCGGGAGACTTGCAAATTATAAATGTACATTTCTGATCTGGCTGAATGTGTCTATATCATGGAACTTACTACCAATGGGAAATTTAGGGGCAAACTATGCCTAATTTAAGCATCATGAAGAAGAAGCCTGTCCCCTGGTGTACCCGGCAGTGACGGACCATGGGACTAGACAGATACATCGCCAGGAGCTACCGTCTGTCCTGTGTCTTTCCTTCCATCATTACCAAGCAACACTAGCCTTTGTAAATATCGCCCACAATTCACTTCTTTGTCTCTTTTCTAACAGATATAGTGATGAAAACCTCCCCTTCAAGTAAGGAAATTCTCTTAGGGAAGTGGGTTAGTATCTGTCTATCTCAGAATTTTCCTGTAAGCCATAATCCACAATTTAGATCCAATGGAACAGTGGAAATCACAGGGAAAATGGACACACACACACACACACACACACACACACACACACACACATACACAGAGAGGGAGAGAGAGAGACAGATAGAAAGACAGAGACAAAGATACAGAGAGAATAGAGACAGTGATAGAGACAAAGAGATGAAAGAGAGAGAGAGAGAGAGAGAGAGAGAGAGAGAGAGAGAGAGAGAGAGACCTTCCTCCTTCTGGAGATCCTCTGAGGAAGGTCCCTTCACATTCTGTCCTATCAGTAAAACGGAGATGAGCAGTGGAAGTCTCCCTTACTAAATACCAAAGCAGAGGGTTATTTTTGTTTAATGATACTGTAATGAATTCCTCCTAGAAATAGATAACTTAGTTTAAGAGAAAAATGAAATATATACATAAATACATACAAAATACATAAAACATACATACAAACATACATACATACATACATACATACATACATACATACATACACACATACATGGCCAGTCTTGAGTACATTCTGCTCACTGTGTTCCATGGGTTAACCACCTCAGCATGAATATCTGTGAAAAAGTGAGGACACAGGAACAGACTCTTGACCGTCAGCACAGGGTTCTAGAACTTTCTAGTATAAAGCACTCCTCTTCCTTCCTCTCAGTTCCTCACCTTACTCCTTATGTTTCCTCATCTCCCTTTGACTGAGCCCATCCCCCACCCCCCACCCCCCCAGGAAATAACACAAAAGATAAGAGAACTCTGAAGGTTGCGAAACTCTTCTTTGGAAAGTAGTCACCAAACTGAAGGTCTCAGCTCACTCTTGTGGAAATTTCTCTTAGAGTGTGTTCCTCTGGTACTCAAGGGCTTATCCTACCTGAGCTGGGCTGAGCAAGAAATTCTTCCACAGAGCACTTGGCATGTTGGCAGCACAGGAGTTTGGTGCATTTGAAAGCCATATTATCCTTCTTTCTTTTGCCATTTTCTACTTGAGTCTGGAAAAATAAAAACACAACCTTCATGCTTGCTATACTTAGCGATACAGCATAATTCAGTTCTGATCTCCTTAAGTGAAGTGGGCCGAACCATTCAGAACCCTACTACTGTAGCGAGGCTGCCATCCAGAGATAAAGGCTAGCAGAGCAGGTGCCTAAAGAAATTTAGAGATTTAGCCTCTGCATTGATAAGCCCCTAAATAAATGGCACCGGCCATCCCTCCATCTAGATTTCTTGTACTGTGTGCAACAGAAATGAGTTCCCTGTTTACTAAGTCAGATTTTGCCATAGCCAAATTCAATCCCTAGACAAGGTGGCACAGGATATAAAGATGAAAAGCCAGCTGAATAGAATTTACAATATCTTAAGGGAAACAGATATCTAATCAATCCCTTCAAATACTAAGCAGAATACAAAAGTTTGAATTGAAAGTGAGCAAGCAGCCACAGTATGGAAGCAGAAGAAGAAATGGGCTGTGTTGCCATGACACCCATGATGTTCTCATGAAGGTCGAGAAGCCATTATTGGAGCTCTGCTTCGCAAAAGTGGGATTCCTCCCTCTAAGGAGGGCTGGGAACCCCATATCAAGGATTTATCATGAAAAAGAAATGGTGGCCATAGGTGATTCTCAACCTATGGATCATGACATACTTTACGGGGTCAACATGCATAATCGATATTTATATTACAATTCATAAATTACTGTTATGAAGTTGCAACTAAATAATTTTATGGTTGTGGGAGAGGAGTTTGCCACAACACAAGAAACTGTATTAAAGGATCACAGCATTAGAATGGTTGAGAACCACCGGGTTAGAGGAACAGGATTATTTCCCAAGAATTACTCATTATTTCCACTCAGGGCTTGGTCATATCATACACATGCCTCTCTCTGGTCCTCATGCTTCCCTTTGTATGACAGGTATCACTTGCTCATATTCCTTTCCAGGGCACTGGCAATGAAAGCCCAGGACACAGGATGAGCAAGGGCCTTCCTACAGCCAGCTTGTCTGAGGGGTGGTAGACGATGATTGGGTTCTGCTTATTAGCTGCTAGATCTGGTTTAGGACCCTGCCATGCAAGAACAAGTCCTTCAAATACCCATAAAGACACCGTATTTACTATTTCATTCAGTGACTCTGTGCCAAGAATAACGGAGTGTTATAAAAGTAGTTTTCTTAGAAAAACTTTTAAAGAAAAAAAATCATATTGAATTGCAATGGGATACAGTCTTTGTTAAGAGCTATGCTTAGCTCACAGATGGAATATGGAGACTAGTGCTAAATCACAGATGGTATATTTTTTTTCCTATATTTCACAGAACAGGCCATTTCTACCACTTTTTTTTTTTTTTTTTTTTACATTTTGCTCTTGGTAATCCTGTAGATTGAAAAAAAATACTAAACTAAAAAGAAACGTGAAAGCATTTACTTTTAGTGCTGTTTATAGTCTTATACTTTGGAGGATGAATACATTGTTGAATATTCCGTGGCATAATTTACTTTCAAAAAAAAAAACCTCAGAATGTAATTCATTTTAGGTGAGCAATTTGTTTTATGAGCCGTGTATGTTTATTTGGGGTTGTGCTGATTTTTTTTTTTTATTGAGTGCAATAAAGACACTTCTTATCAATTGATTTGTTGTATCAGCAATGGGCCGTCTTCCAGATTGAAGCATGAGGGTTTTGTGGAGGACATTACCCAGCGAGTAATTTCACCACATGTATGAATCCGGGGACATTAGGGCCGTGTGCACTGCCTATTATAACCTCATTTATAGGACTGTTGCTTGGTGGGGCATTATCCCTCCCCACACAGTGCTTAACACACTTGTCAAAGGGGTTCTCCCTTTCTGATGGGTTCAGCACGAGGATGATCGTGCCAAGTTGTATACCAGTTAATAGAATCGGAAGTTCAAAAGTTCACGTCCAGTCCTGTGTGACACAGAAACATGTGGGGTTGGAATTGGGTGTGTCCCATGAGCCACATTTCATTGTGATCAAGGGTGTGAACTAGAAGTATTCCATCACGATTTTAACGGCATTCAAACAAGACTAGGAAGTGATTCTTAGTCCACATATGGGCAATGTCTAGCACATCTGTGTGTTCTTCATGTTACAGGCCTTCTATCCAGCACAGGTGGGATGAACACTGTTCTTTGGAGCTTTGACTGACTACAACTCCTGGACCATGGGGACCACACAAAGCCTGCTACTAATACTGTTGCGCCCACTGGGACTGCAGTATTTACACTTTCCAGACTGAGAAAACCGCACAATGAAATACTGTTGGTGATCTCCTAAAAATACGCATCACGATGGCCTGGGGAACGTTCCATGGTACGTCAGGTACCATGCCTAAACATGCCAGGTAACGTGCCATGCCTAAAGCAGATGTAAGTGATATACATGCCCACCAAAGCAGAGCAGAGAGATTCAACAGCTGTGCAGATGGGCTGGAGGATGTAAAATCAGGAAGCGGTGTCTTTAGAAAAGTATTTTTTTTTTATTCCTCAGATATCACATCTGGCTGCATTGAGTTGTCATTATGACATAGTATTTAAGATGATTTAATGGGTTATTGAGTGTGAGTATCTTGGAGTGTATTTAACCACGGTGCAGTAACAGGATGTTGGGTGTTTAAATGATGCTCTGACAAAGCAGATAAAAAGATGTTCTTGGTGTGAAATGACTTCATTATATACATTTTACTGTAGACGATATAAATATAGATATTCAAACATAAACAGATTACAGAGAGATGTGAGTGGAGGGGATGCTTTGGGATAGAGATGTAGAGTGAGCCACGTGTACTAAAACATAGAAAACGGCTCATCCTTGAAGATGCGTGAGGTGTGTTGACTGTGTTTGAACGTCATGTGCCTCAATATAACTGTGTCACTCAGTGACGGTTCAGACTTTGTAAAGCAAATCCCCTGATCGGGCTTCTGCTGGCTGCCAAGTCAGTCCCCTGTTTGGGTTACCAGATACCGTGGATCTGGGAAAGCCTCCTGACTGTTTCCACATCCTCCTCCCTCCACCATCCCCTACCAATACAAACTATTTCTACTTCCTTGCACATATACACATTAATTTTTTTAGAATTATATTGTATACACTGTATCTGCATATGTGTGTATGACCATGTGTGAGAATGTATGTAGAGGATGATGTTGTGTATCTTCTTCAGTGTCTGTCTGTCTTTCTTTCATGGTCAGTCACTGAACCTGGTATTTACTAATTCTGCCAGACTCGATGGCCAGTAGGCCAAAGGTGTGTGCCCTGTTTATGCCTCCTTAGCACTGAGAATACAGACATGTACAGCCATGCCTGGCTTTTGACATGGGTTCTAAGGATCTGCATTCAGTTCCTTATCCTTCCCCAGCAAGCTCTTTACTGCCTAGACCATCCTCCCAGCCCCTTCACATGTTTTCCAGTAAAATCGGGCTCTGTATACTTCTTTTTTTTAATTCTGTCCTTTTTTCCCCTTTTTTAAAATTAGATATTTTCATTTTTTAATTTTATTAGATATTTTCTTATTTTACATTTCAAATGCTATTCTGAAAGTTCCCTATACCCTCCCCCTTCCTTCTCCCCTACCCAACCACTCCCACTTCTTGGCCCAGGCATTTCCCTGTATTGGGGCATATAAAGTTTGCAATACCAAGGGGCCTCTTTTCCCGATGATGGCTGACTTGGCCATCTTCTGCTACATATGCAGCTAGAGACACGAGCTCTGGGGGTTCTGGTTAGTTCATATTGTTGTTCCTCTTTTAGGGTTACAGGCACCTTCAGCTTGTGGGGTACTTTCTCTATCTTCTCTTTTGGGGGCCCTGTGTTCCATAATATGAATGACTGTGAACATCCACTTTTGTATTTGCTAGGCACTGGCATAGACTCATACGAAACAGTTGTATCATGGCCCCTTCAGCAAACTCTTGCTGTCATATGCAATAGTGTCTGGGTTTGGTAACTGCCAGCATCATTTGTTGAATATGCTATCTTTTTTCCACTGGATGGTTTTAGCTCTCTTGTCGAATATCAAGTGACCATAGGTGTGTGGATTCATTTCTGGATCTTCAATTCTATTCCATTGATCTACCTGTCTGTCGCTGTACCAGTACCATGCAGTTTTTATCACAATTGCTACTAAAATCAGGGACTAGACAGGGCTGCCCACTTTCTACCTACCTATTCAATATAGTACTTGAAGTCCTAGCTAGAGCAATTCAACAACAAAAGGAGATCAAGGGGATACAAATTGGAAAGGAAGACGTCAACATATCACTATTTGCAGATGATATGATAGTTTATGTACGTGACCTTAAAAATTCCACCAGAGAATTCCTAAACCTGATAAACAGCTTCAGCTCAGTAGCTGGATATAAAATTAACTCAAACAAATCAATGGCCTTTTTATACACAAAGGATAAACAGGATGAGAAGGGAATTAGGGAAACAACACCCTTCACAATAGTCACCAATAATATAAAATACCTTGGTGTGACTTTAACTAAGGAAGTGAAAGATCTGTATGATAAGAACTTCAAGTCTCTGAAGAAAGAAATCAAAGATCTCAGAAGATGGAAAGATCTCCCATGCTATGGATTGGCAGGATTAATATAGTCAAAATGGCTATACTGCCGAAAGCAATCCCCATCAAAATCCCAACTCAATTCTTCACTGAGTTAGAAAGGGCAATTTGCAAATTCATCTGGAATAATAAAAAAAAAAACCTAGGATAGCAAAAACTATTCTCAACAATAAAAGAACCTCTGGTGGAATCACCATCCCTGTATACTTCTAATAATCTAAGCAACATACGTAAAATCAAAGCGGGAATTCAGACCGCAGCAAGTAAGTCTTTCCATTGCCTTCGACACTTGAAGCAAATGTTTGCCTTGACATGTTCCTCATTGAGACTCAGAATCCCTGGGGAAGGGGCTCCAATACACAAGCAATTGATGATGCACTGTGAACTGTTCAGTAGGTTGCAATGGCCATATGTCAATGTTTGCAGAATACCCTCCTATTCTTGATACATAGCTCTCCATTACCACACCAGTGACAAAGGATAGAGAGGAAAATCTATGTCTTTATTCTGAGGAGTCATGTGTCCAGACTTTTTCTAACCCATTAGAAAAAGACACAGTAACAGCCCTGCTGCTGCTGGAGCCATGTGATTTTGATTATGGGTTTTTTTAAACATTAACAGAATTTTTTTCTTACTGTTTTTTTTTCCCCATCAGTATCTAACTCTAGCACTGACATGGCAGATAGGTTTTCTTTTTGGAACCAACACTATCTATTTGTGGCAATGGTTGCTTATCAAGAATCTGAAACAAATCATGTCATCAGGGACAAAGCACTCTCTGGCCTATTAATGATGTAGAAACAAAGCAAATGGGGACAAGGATGCCTGTCGTGATGGTCTCAGTCTTCTGCAATTACTACATCTTGCAAAGGAAGGCATTGGTCCTACAAGTCGGTGGTACACTCAGCAATGATGTGTGTAGCGCTATCAGGAGGTCAGCTGTCTTCTCTAGATCTTTAATTTAGAAGTTAGCAAGCTATTTTAAGGAGAACAACCAACTTCTACTCAGATCACCTAGTGATAAATAGCAGACTCAAATCTGAGTCAAGTTCTTTCAGTAGGAATAATATATTCATTCACTTTTCTGCATAATAATATTACACACCAAAAATTTAAAACACAAGGAATGACATGGCTCTTTGGACTTCCTTGGGCATTTAATTTCTATTGTTTCCATGGGTTAAAACCAGAATGAGGATGATGTGGTGATGCACACCTGTAATCCCAGCACCTGCATTTCCCAACACCTGCAATTCCTACACCTGTAATCCCAACGCCTGCATTTCCCAACACCTGTAATCCCAACACCTGCATTTCCCAACACCTGCAATCCCTATACCTGCAATCCCTACACCTGTAATCCCAACACATTCAATCCCAACACCTGCAATCTCTACACCTGTAATCCCAACACCTGCAATCCCTATACCTGAAATCCCCACACCTGTAATCCCAACACCTGCAATCCCTACACCTGCAATCCCTATACCTGAAATCCCTACACCTGTAATCCCAACACCCAGAAGACAGAAGCAGGAGGATCATGAGGCTGAAGCCAAGCTTGTCTGAACAAGATCCTGTCTCAAAAAAAAAAAAAAAAACAGGCCACAAAACAGTGAAGAGGACATGGCAACCATAAAGTATCTACCAGTAATTATGTCTTATTGTATAGAGTTTTCTGTATACTAATAAATTCCCCATGGTATACAGCAAGCCCAAGTAAAACATTAATTTCAAGTATCAAAAGTCCAAACCAATACATTCACTGAAAGAATGCCTATTAGGAACTGGGAAGCAGATAGAACAAAAATTTGCTTTTTGCCCACTTTTAGTTCACAGACACGTAAATACTAAACAAATGGTTGTGGGGGCTGATGAGATGGCTCAGCGGGTAAGAGCACCCGACTGCTCTTCCGAAGGTGATAAGTTCAAATCCCAGCAACCACATGGTGGCTCACAACCATCTGTAACGAGATCTGGCTCCCTCTTCTGGAGTGTCTGAAGACAGCGACAGTGTACTCACATATAATAAATAAAATAAATTTAAAAAAAAAAAATGGTTGTGTGCTAGGAACTTACGACAGAAGTAACATGGACCTACAGTGGCTCAAAGGAATCATATACTAACTACACTTTTAGATGTTGGTGGGAAAGGAAAACGTCAGACACCGCACATGAAAGACAGTCAGGAGCCAGGCGGTGGTGGCTTTAATCCCAGCATTTGGGAGGCAGAGGCAGGCAGATTTCTGAGTTTGAGGCCAGCCTGGTCTATAGAGTGAGTTCCAGGACAGCCAGGGCTACACAGAGAAACCCTGTCTCAAAAAACAAACCAACAAAAAAAAATAATAAATAGAAAGAAAGAAAGAAAGAAAGAAAGAAAGAAAGGAAGGAAGGAAGGAAGGAAGGAAGGAAGGAAGGAAGGAAGGAAGGAAGGAAGGAAGGAAGGAAGGAAAAAAAAAGAGAGACAGACAGACAGACATCAAAATGGGGCCATAATCTCTAAGTACAAACAGAAAAGAGCCAGCCAAGCAAGCAAGGGGTAGCAGGTAGCCAGGACTAGGCAGAGCAGAGGAGGTGGCTTTAAAAGATGGTATACAGTGTGCACGGGAGTGTGTATTGTGTGTAAGTGTGGCTTGAGCAGTCATAGTCAGAGACTGGCAGGACCTCAAAGGAGGTAGCCAGGAAGATGATCGGGAGAAAAGTGTCCCACCTGGGCATGGCTACTGCACACAAAACCCCACAGCATCCCTAGCTACCTACATGTGGTATGCACAGCATCAAGCCAGTTAAAACTTCCAACATGAGGAGGGGAAGAGGAAGAGGTTCTGTCCATTGCCCAGGAGCTATTGACAGTTGTTGGCTGTTGAGGGAAAAGCTATCATTTTTCCTCAGAAGTATAGCCATTGAGAGGTTCCTTATGCCCCAGGGATGACCCTGTGCCCAAGTCCATATGGACAGTATTCATGGACTCACTGTACTTAAAGTCATTGATTTTTTTTTTTAAGAACCACAGAGTTCTTCCTCTGGGACCCACAAACATTAGGGGATTTGTAGAAGTGTTTGTCATTGTTTACCTCAGATATGTGAGTGAGCATATGTTTGGGGAAGAGCACTTGGTCTTTGCCCAGTTCTCACTGAAGCTCAAAACATGTAAGTAAAAACAGAAAGAGAAAGGGGGAAGGGAAAGAGGGAGGGGAGAGAGAGAGAGAGAGAGAGAGAGAGAGAGAGAGAGAGAGCTAACATCATGCCACAGGGAAAAGAGAAGGGGAGAGGAGAAAATGGAGATAAAGGAAGGGAGAAAACATAGTATGTAGAATAGTATGTAGAATAGTGTGTTGTATGTAGAAATGCATGTGATTGAAATGGAGATATTTGCAGTTAGTTATTTTAAATCTTAATAATAGGTCAACTATTTCTTCCTCATGTTTCACAGACAAAACATTAAAGGATCTGTAGGTGTGAGGTACCTTGTACAGACTTCCCCCATGTTGGACCAAACTCCTCAGAGCCCCCATCCCTGGAACACCCTGTTCTCTAAGCGGTCTCTTATTTTGAGAACCAGGCATCCCAAAGTTTACTTTCAAGAGTAAATTCAAGGTGCTGAGAAGGTTACCAAGGAGAACATTAATAGCTGTTGAGGAGAGAGTGCAATGTGGGGAAGTTTGATCTCCAACTTCTAGCTCCATAAAATCAGGTGGAAAGTGGAGCAGTTTCTAGGGAGTAAAGCACACTGGGCATGTTTGATTCGTTATTCTTAACTGCTTGGTGTGTAGCAAAACCCTTGAGAATGTTCCAAACCCATACATTCTCAAAATATAAATCCAATATACTTACTTAGGAATCTGAACAGAAAACTGGAGAGTGTTCCTAGAGCCTTTGCAATCCAACACCACCACTGTCCGTCAGTGCCAGCATAAAAATCCTTTGGCTTGATAACTCCTCTTCTAGACAAAATTTTCCATAGGCTTTCTAAGCCTCCTCCACGAAGAGTCACAATATCTTGTATTCAGTGGTCACATTGGCCCTGCTTACGTATTCCCTCCACAGGTGGCAAAAAGGAAGAAGTCAAGAAGACACACCCCAGTTACCACTAAGTCAAGCTGTTGCTAAAAGGTCACAGAAGCTCTCAAGGGTATTCACAAACCTAGCACAACATAGGAAAGACACCATGTGATTGCATCTCCAACAGGCATCCACTCAATGATAGAATCTGGTCTGAAAACCAGGTATCTGCATTTAGTATGTGGACACGTCTGTATTCTTTAATGATCTTCCCTCTACAGAGGTCAACCCATTCACATAGAAATTACTTTAACTGTCTCTCCCAGTAAGTCCAAGCACAGCAATAGTCTTGTTTTCTTAATGTCTTAAGGAAGAGAGGAATAAAGAAGGAAAGAGTAGAAGCTCATTCTGCTCCGCTCTGTCTGTCTCATGCAGTTCCTGCAACTCTTTGGTTAAGACCTCTAAAAATGACCACACATTCAGTAATCTGAAGCAAAAGGTTAATGGTGTTGTTTCAACTATTATCCCATTTTTAAAATCATTCTTTCTTGTTTCTTTCTGGCAATATTACCTTCACCTTTCCGTGAACCCGCTCCACCAGCTGTTTTCCTCTGCCATAAAGCTCGCTGTGCGTCACCACAGGAATAGGATTAACGCCACGCTTTATCAATCAAGCCTAAGGGAACTGGAGGCTCCTCACAGCTACAACTGTAAAGGAGTTTATTACAAGTTTCTGATTTGTAAATTGTCCTTAAGTAAAAACACACCTGAAGCCAACATCTTCAGAATGTTAAAACGCAAGATGGTCTCTCACAAAAATCTGAATCATAAAATTTGATAGCAAAAGAGAAAGCAAAGCATGATGGGAAAAATGTGTGCAGACATGTTTCCTGGATAAGCCATACCTTTGTGTCTCCAGCGAGCCACCACCCAATTCCAAGATGCCAGTCTCTATACTACCTCATAATTCCCTTGTGGTTTGGAACAAACACATCCCTACTTAGAAAAATGTCAATGCCATTCAAAGATGGATATAATAAAAAACATTACTGAATCACAATGCAATAAAATTAAAAGTTTATAATAAAAGATCTCAAAACAGCTGCATATATCAGGCACTTAAAAATGCACTCCTACGTTATGAGAGACTGTGAAACTGTTATATCTAGATGAGAACAATTATTAAAGTTTCTAGTTTATAACTAAAGTGGTACTTCCTAAAACTTTTGAAAGACTAAAATTAAATGAACCAAATGTTCAACCAAAACAGACATATAAGAGTAAGAAAATAAATTCAGAGAAGGATGTAAGGAAGAATAAGAATGAAATTTATTTTAGGGAAAAACTAGTGAACAAAACCACGAATGTCTAAACCCTTGAGAAGATGATAGATAAATATGAATCTGTAGCAAAATAGATGGAGAGAAAAGCAAAGGTACCATGACCAGCATAATACAGAATGAAAGGGGAATGTGCACATACGGGGTCATGTATGATCATATGAGATGCAAGATTATGCTAATTTATTTGAAAAGGAATGTGATATAATTTTTACTTAGTGTGTGTGTTTGTATGTCTGTTGTGTGTGCATGTTCATGTGAATGGAAATGTAAGACTGTGTATGGTGCATATAGAAGCCAGAGGACAACATTAACTATTATTCTCCAAATTTGATTTACCTAAATTTTGGACACGGAAGCTCTCAATAGCCTGATGCTCACCGCATTGGGTAGACTGGCTGGCACACAAGCTCCATCAATATGCCTGTCTCTGCTTCATACATTGCCTGGATTATATCACACCATGTTTGTCCAACAAACATTTTACTGACTGAACTATGGTCCCAGACAGAAGATGTAAAATTTTTTTAAAAAGCATTTTTAATCATCGAATGTCTCAAAACAAATTAGGAATAGGTTGATGGTCACTAAAAAATATAATCAGTTGTCAAAGTGAAAAACATTTGCCAAACAAATTCACTGGATTATATACATACCCATACATATGTATGAATGTGTGTGTTTATATTTGTTATGTATCTTATATATCTGTAATTCTCTTTAGGGGCAGGGGAAGGAGAGAGAGTCATCAAAACTTACGCAGTCATCAGATTACACACAGATTGCTGATATTAACAAAAACATAATAATTAAATTAATGTGTGGGGCCATCCTTCAGAATAGCCAACTGCAATGACTCCTCGTGAGCTCAGGAGAAAGCAGCAGGTACCACCAGCAGCATTGCTGTGCAGCACTACATTAGAAACCCTAGCCTATGCCATATGTAAAGAAAAACAAAGAAGACAATCAATGTTTAGCTTCTAGAACATGATGATAAGTAATTGACATCAAATATTTACAATATTTGAGACCAAATCCTCAAATATCCACTAGCTCAAACATTGTCCATTATATTGTATAGAGATACCTGTGGCAGAGCACTCACAGATTAATGCTTACCGTTTGCTTTTCAAAACAAGTTTGTGCATTTTTGTTCTACATACTATCCAACAAAATTCATAATCAAGTGAAATAGTACAATTTCTAGGCTCGAGATCAATGGACAGAAAATCACCACCGGTTTTATCCTGGCCAAGTTTACTACAAAACCGGACTGCAAAGGATAGAACCAGCATCAAGGATGCAAACAGTATTTAAGGCACAGACAAAAGTATTCCACACCATTAGATGAAATCTAAATGTATTTGAAGGATGTGAAATTTAAAAATGAGCAAACTGGATATACCAAGCCAGAAATGAAACTTACTTGTGCCTAACTCTTCTATTCTACAGCAGAGGTAGATGATAGATAGATAGATAGATAGATAGATAGATAGATAGATAGATAGATAGATAGATAGATAGATAGATAGATGCATAGATAGATAGATAGATAGATAGATAGATAGATAGATAGATAGATAGATAGATAGATAGATGCTTAGATAGATAGATAGCTAGATAGATAGATAGATAGATAGATAGATAGATAGATAGATAGATAGATAGATGCATAGATAGATGCATAGATAGATGCATAGATGCATAGATAGATAGATAGATAGATAGATAGATAGATAGATAGATAGATAGATAGATAGATAGATAGATAGATAGATAGAGACAGATGACAAGGAGAACAATTTAGAAAGGTTAAAAAGGGTAATCTGGCTAAGTATTAAAATATATTGAAAAGGCACAGCCATTAAGACAATGTGCATAGAATAACATTAAGGACTTGGCAAAGAAAAGAGAGGAGTCACAGGTATCACATGGCCATCACAGGACTCAAATGGGCCATCTTCTATGATAAATACAACAGTAAAATCCAGCAAGAAAAGAATGAAATTTCAGAAGTAGTGACATATAGTCAATATTTTCATTTACAGTGATAGTATATGGTACAACAATATAGTGCATATATATATATATATATATATATATATATATATATATATATATACATATATTTAGATATTTTCTTCATTTACATTTCAAATGCTATCCCAAAAGTTTCCTATACCCTCCTCCTGCCCTGCTCCCCTATCCACCCACTCCCACTTCTTGGCCCTGGCATCCCCCTGTATTGGGGCATATAAAGTTTGCAATACCAAGGGGCCTCTCTTCCCAATGATGGCCGATTAGGCCATCTTCTGCTACATATGCAGCTAGAGTCTGTTGTTCCTCTTTTAGGGTTGCAGACCCCTTCAGCTCCTGGAGTACTTTCTCTAGCTCCTCTGTTAGGGGCCCTGTGTTCCATCATATAAATGACTGTGAGCATCCACTTCTGTATTTACCAGTCACTGGCATATGAGACAGTTATATCAGGGTCCATTCAGCAAACTCTTGCTGTCCTATGCAATAGTATCTGAGTTTGGTTATGGATTATGGGATGGATCCCTGGTTGGGATAGTCTCTGGATAGTCCATCCTTTCGTCTTAGCTCCAAACTTTGTCTCTGTAACTCCTTTCATGGGTATTTTGTTCCCTGTTCTAAGGAGGAATGAAGTGTTCACATGCTGGTCTTCCTCTATATAATTCTTTCCATAGGTTTACATTTCACATGAGTGTATATGATTCACTTTCAGTTAGCATTTTAAGAAATGATAAAATGTATAGCTGGAATGGTATCCCTATTCCTAATGGAAGTCTTACTTGGCTACAGGAGGTGACTGCCTCACATTCTACATCCTCTATTGCTAGAAGTCTTAGCGAGGGTCATCCTCATACATTCCTGGGAGTGTCCATTGCCCTAGATTTCTAGCTTATGCCAGAGATAACCCTCTAATGATTCCATTCTCTCTCCCTCTGTCCTCCCCATACCTGACTATCACCCCTGTTCTTGTTTCCATCCCCTCTCCCATCCAGTCCCCTTTCTCCATCTACTTCTTTGTTTTTAAATTTATCCATTCATTTATTCACTTACATCCCAATATCAGGCCCCCTCTCTTCCCAGCTCCCCACCTTGCAGCCCCTATTCTCTCCCCATCCTCTGAGAAGGGGGAGGGCCCCTGGGTATCACCCCCTCATCTTCTTCTGAGTGATATTCAAGCATCCTCCCTCAGGCTGTCCTTGTTACTTAGCTTCTTGGAGCCTGTGGATTATAGTATGGCTACCCGTTATGGCTAATACCCACTAATAAGTCCATTCTTTTCTTTCTGAGTATAGGTTACCTCACTCAGGACAGTCTTTTCTAGTTCCATCCATTTACGTACAAATTTCATGATGTCATTCTTTTTAATAGCTGTGTAGTATTCCATTGTACTATACTTTCATTAATTCTTCTGTTGATGGACATCTGGGTTTTTTCCAGGTTCTTACTATTACTAATAATGCTGTGGTGAATGTACATAAGCAAGTATCCTTGTGGGATGGTGAAGCATCTTTTAAGTATATGCCCAGGAGTAGTGCAGATGGATCTTGGGGTAGAACTATTCCCAATATTCTGAGAACCCACAAAACTGATTTCTAAAGTGCTTGTACAAGTTAGCACTCCCATCAGCAATGGGGTAGTGTGTGCCTTGCTGCATGTTCTTGCCAGCCTGAGCTGTTGCCTGAGTTTTTTGGTTTTTTTTTTTTTTTTTTTATCTTAGCCATTCTGACAGGTATAAGGGTGGAATCTCAGAGTCATTTTGATTTGCACTTCTCTGATGACTAAGGATGTTGAACATTTCATTCAGTTCTTGGCCATTAAAGGTTCCTCTGTTGACAATTTTGTTTAGCTCCGTGCCCCGTTTTTTAATTGGGTTGTTTGATTTGTTGTTGTCTCATTTCTTGGGTTCTTTATATAGTTTATATATTAGCCCACCGTCAGATGTACTGTTGGTGAAGCTCTTTATTTTCCATTCTATAAGCTACCATGTTGTCCTTTTGATGGTATCCTTTGCCTTATAGAAACACAATCCAGCCTCAAAATCCATGATTTATCCTGCCTATACAAGGTTCGGGAATAAAGAGGGAGCAGAGAGTGAGGGAATGGCCAACCACAGACTGGTCCAACTTGAGTCCCATGCCATGAGAAAGATCTCACCCCTGACATTATTAATAATAGTCTGCTATACTTGCAGACATGAGGCTAGCATAACTGTCATCTGAGTGGCTTCACCCAGTAGCTCATGAAAATGGATGCAGAGACCCACAGCCAAACATTAGGTGAGAACACTGGAGAATCTTGTGGAAGAGGGAGAGGAAATATCGAAGGAGACAGAGAGGTCAAGGACGCTACAGAATCAAAAAGTGTGGGGCCATAGGGGTTCCTAGAGACTGAACCACCAACCAGAGAATGTAAAAGTATCTTCTTCTCCTGAGTTAATTTTCATCTTGGGGGTTAACTGCCTCCTTCTGTTCTCCTTCTGCTAACCTAGGCCTAGTCCTGGAAATCTGTAGCCTCTGTGCAATCTTCTCTAGGCCGAGACTGGTTTTAGCCTCTGAGACTTACTGCTGAATAAGCTCACCATTTCTTGCTCTTTCTGAGCTCTGTCTGGCTTGTTCAACTCAGCTGTTCCGACTCAAACTCCTCCCAGGCTGATTCAATCTGGCTTCTCTCAGTTTCTCCTGAACTGTTCTGCTTGGCCTCAGACTGACTCCAGCAATCTGTTCTGATCTTTTGGCTCCTGCTTCTCTGGCTTGTTCTGTCTTCATCTGTTCGGTCTCTGCACCGCTGTCCTGGTAAAACTGCCTTTCTCCTTCCTCCCTTGTCTGCCTGCAGTCTTCCCTTTAGTGGCATTTTTCTCTCTCTTCTCATAAGAGTTGGTCAAATCCTATTCTGTCAAATCTTTCTCTGATTTGTCACTTTGTCTGCCACTCAGTTAGACATTACTTTCAAACACGGGTGTGATTCCTTCTACAAACTAATTTTACCTTCCTTGTTTGGGATTAAAGGTGTGTACTAGGAGTTTGTATCCCATCCAGAGGAATTAAAGGTGTTAAAGGCTGAGTCACAGCACAACTAGAAACAGGTTTTGTTGTTGTTGTTGTTGTTATTTTTTAACACAGTCTCAATATTCATGGTATATTCAAATATCCTGCAACAAGTAAGTGTACATGGGATGGACCTAGGTCCCCTACACGTACGTAGCAGATGTACAGCTTGATTCTTATGTGAGACCTCTAACATCAGAGCAGGGGCTGTCTCTGACTCTGTCATCTACCTTTGGATCCATATCCCCTAACTGGATGAACTTGTCTAGCCTCAATAGAAGGCACATGCAGTCCTACTACAGCTTGATATGACAAGGTGGATTGGTATCCATGGGAGGTCTCCCCTACTCTAAGGTAAAAAAGAGGGGGGTATAAGGGGAGGGGAGAGAAGAGGAACTGACTGGGAGGAGAGGAGGGAGGAGAATCTCTGTTTGGGGTGTGAAGTAAACCAATTAATTAATGATAAAAAGAAAGCATAAAATGTAACAGGCAGTAAAATAGATCAGCAGGTCAAAGCGCTTGCTATCAAGTCTGATAACCTCGGTTCTGCCCCTAGGATTTGCTTCATAAAAGGAGGGAAACCATTTCTGAAAGCTGTTCTCGGGTCTCCACAAGCACCCGGCAGTATGTGTGCATTCATACACACAATAAAAATAAATAAATGCAATTTTAAAAATATTTAAGGCAAGATTTTTTGGCCACCAGTGTATGTCCAATTGTTGCAGCAAATTTTGGCTCAAGCTCTATGCTTACTACAAAAAAAATTATTTATTTTTGCCAAAAAGTAATTGACTGTATTTATATGAGTTGGTTTCTAGATTCTCTAATATGTTCCATCTACATATCCCTCCCTCTGACAAGCCTTACCATCTGCACAAAATATTTATGATAGCACTATCCATACCTTACCAGAAAAGGTTTGCCCTGGGGGGGGCTAACAAAGGGATGTCAATTGTATACATAATATTCTGTTTATTTTACAAATAAAATCATATCTCAAAGAAAAGAACCAAGCATCACCAGTAGTTGTTGGATTGACTTGCTGAGCACACATGGTTGTGTCATTGTTTTCTGCATTTGCTGAGTGTTTCATATGCACAATAGATTCTAAAGGGGATGAGAAGCAGTGAAAGTGGGGAGTTCTATAGCAGGTGCTTTTAGAGAATCTTTTATAGCACCAACACCATTATTAAAAGAAAGGAGTTAAAAATCTCCAAATATAAGTTAGACTTCCCCTTCTAGGCCTGTCAACCTCTGTATTTTCTTATTTATAACTGAGTGTAATTATTGAGTACGTTTGGGAGGCTGATGTTCTCCTGGTAAATTGATTCCTTTGTCTTCTAGAATTTCTTCCTTATTGTCTACAGAAAATCACTGTGCTGTGTCTTTATCAGGAGTCAATAAAGGCACTGTAGACTTCCTAGTCTTTCTGTCCACGTGACGCTGTTACTTCTGTCTGTGCTTTTGAGATGTCTATGTCTTACATTAAGGCATTCTTACTACAGAATATATTATTGCATCTCATGCCTTTAATCAAATAAAAAAATCTTTCCATTTGAGATTTTAGATCATAAACAATATAGATATAGATACGGGAGTACTAATTTATACAATCACTTTGGAAAAACGGTTTGGCCATTCCTCGGGAATCTGGGAATAGATTTACCCCAAGATGTGGCTACACCACTTCTGGGCATATACCCAAAGGGTTGTACATCCTACTATGGAGACACTTGCTCAGCCATGTTAGTTACTGCTCTGTTCATAATGGCCAGAATTTGGAAACAACATAGATACCAGTCAATGGATACATGAATAAAGAAAATGTGGTACAGTGGCAGGCACAATGGAATATTAGTCAGTGGTTACAAAAGGTAAAATCATGTACTTCACAGATAAATGGATGGAGCTTAAAAAAATCATCCTGAGTGAGGTAACCCAAACTTTATAGAACTATAAACACTAGTGTGTGGGGTAGGATGAAGGTTTTCTGTAGGCACCAGATCAGTGTCTTCATGTTTGTTGAGTTAAGTGTTCACTTCAGCAATAGATACATCAGTTTGTTGAGAGGTCATGTTGTCAATCACCTTGGCTATACCCTTGGTTGTTTGTGGGCTTCTATGGGACCTCTTTGGCCAGCAGCTATAATTCATTCCAGTAATTAAGGCTTCACTTGGTGTCAAGAGATATATAGTTGGAGCTTTGTCTCTAATGGATGTGATATGTATTAGCTCATATGTGGATGTTAGCTTTTAAATATTTGATAAGCAGGCTACAATTCATACAACCTCAGAAGTTAGGTATAGAGGAAGGGACTAAGTGGTGTGGGGGAATGGATCTATCTAGAAAGGAAAATAGAATAGTTATAGATATTGGATGGGTGTAGATATTGGATGGGTGTAGATATAGCTGGATATGAGGATCAAACAGGGAAGGATAGAGAAAGAGACCAAGGGAAGGAATGTGTAGGGCGGCAGCTAAAATTAAGGGCCATTTTAGGGATCATATGGAAACCTAATATAGTAGAAGTCTCTTAAAATATGTACATATATGAAAGAAATCTAAATTGGACAACCAAATAACAGAAAAGACATATATATATATATATATATATATATATATATATATATATATATAATGAATTATAGCTGCTGACTGAAGGGTTTCATAAAAATCACAAACAACATAGGCTATTTCCAAGGTGATGGACCTATTTCTGAAGGGAACATCTAGACAAACTCAATGAACATGGAGAAATTGACACACACACACATACACACACACACACACACACACACACACACACACACACACACTGAATAGTATTCATCATTCTATAAAGTACTCTACATAGCACTAAAGGCAACAGCTAAGCACCAACCTAACTATCGACACTTCAACTGACAGAAAGAGGAGATGGTACAATAGTGGCCCAAAGCTGTGGGAGAAACCCACCAATGTCTGGTTGGATTTAAGGCCCACTACATAAGATAGAATCCATTCCTGGTACTATCTGGCAACCAAGAACATGAGACTTGTTAGACCAGGCATCTAGGGAAAACCAAATACTACTGCTCTGCTAAAGGAACAAATCAATAAAATGATACTTAATAACACTCTGCTATACTCATAGATCAGTGTCTTGCTCAGCCATCATCAGAAAAGTTTTCTTCTGCACTAGATGGAAGCAAACACAGAGGCCCACAAACTATGTGTAAAGAGTGGAACACTCTAATGGGGTATCTTTATCAAGTCCTTCCCCCCCAAACTCAGGGAAGTCTGCAGAAGAGGATACAGAAGACACCAAAGAATCAAGAAGGCCCGTGTCCTTCAACACAGGACAGGACTAATTCACATATAAACTCAAAAAGGTCATGGCAGCATGCATAGAGCCAGCACAGGCCTAAGCCTGATGGAGTCGCAGCACTAAGAAGGGGAAGTAGAGCCAAGCCTCCATCCCTAACCTGGCAGCTATCTCCAGTTAATAACCACTATCAAAGGAGAGTTTTCCAACAGAGTCTCACTGTGTATACAAACCGCTCTTTTAGGTCAGACCCCCATGCCCAGCAGTAGATAGCCAACACAAAATGAACCTAATGGCATTTTTGGAGGTATTGTTTTGTCTTGTGACACTTTGTTTTTTGAAGTATGTTTTATGCTTTGTCTTACATTTTATTTTATATATATATATATCTTTTGTTTATATAGTATAGCTGCCAATTTTGCTGTTTTGTGGGTTTTATGTGCACAAATGTGTGCATCTCATCATATGTGTTGCTTCTTTGGATAGTTTTTCTTTGAATGTCTAATTGTTCTGTCCTATTACGGTTTGTTTGTCTTTTGTGTGTTAGTATTATTGCTGTTGTTGTTATTTTCTGTGGCTATTTGTATTCTAGTGAGAACAAGAAAGGAAGTTGATTTGGGTAAATAGGGAAGTGGGAAGGGTCTGGGAGGAGTCAGAGGACAGGAGACCATAACCAGAGTATACTGTATGAAAAAAAAATCTATTTTCAACAACAACAAAAAATCAAAGCCAACTTATTCACCAGAAGATGAGAAGCATCATAGACCAACTATAGGACAGAGAACAGATGGAGCTAGACTACCACTGAGAGCAAACTGAGCTGACGCAGGCTAGCAAGGCCACAACTGGAGGCACGAGTAACCATTTTCTCAAGAAATGCTCCAGTGTCACTGAGTACAGACTCAGCCGGTTCGGGGAGCAGGGCAAGGGCAGGGTCATGTTCCTCACACCAGTGTCAGCACCTGCAGAGCAACAGGACAGTCCCTGACAGCTTCAGACCACCTCAGGAAGCATGAGCTACTGAGGCTTAGGAGACAGAGCCCTGTCTGTGTTCTTCCACTCCAGATCCTACTATGCCCGTAAAGACGACCATTTCCGCTGACACTGGAGGAGGGACTGCAGCTGCCTGTTAACTTTTCATCTGACTCGAGTGCTGAATGCTCTAGACCAACCAAGTTGAAAACAACTGTTCTCAACCTCCCTAATGCTGCGACCCTTTAGCACAGTTCCTCGTGTTATGAAGACTCACAATCATAGAATTATTCCTGTTGCTACTTTATAACTCTAATTGTCCTATTGTTAAGAATCATCATGGTGTGGATATCTGATAGGCAGGCTGTCTGATATGCAATCCCGGTGAGAGGGTCATTCAAGCCCCCCAAGGGGCTTGAGAGCCACAGATTGAGAACCACTGCTAATGTGTATCTGATAGTGTAACATATATGTCACATGATGAAAAGAAGAACAGGGCTTAGCAAGATGACTTAATGGGTATAGATCCTGCAGAAAACCCTGAAGGCCTGAACTCAACCCTAAGGACCTCCATACCCACACAGGGCACATGGCCCACTCTTTGAAGGGGAGGTACTAGCCTTCATGGTGGGTTAAGACAAAAAAGTATATAGAAGCAGACCGTGAAGTCACAGGACCAAAGAAGGAAGGTGTGTGAGTGGGTCTAGAGAATTAAAAATGCTCCAAGAGAAATCTGGGGCATCTCTAACCCATAGGATGAAATAGTCTATCCTATGTAGATCACATTTTGTATGTTGGGAAGTGTGTGTATGTGTGAGTGTGTGTGTGTGTGTGTGTGTGTGTGTGTGTGTGTGTGTGTGTGTGTGTGTTTTCATGTACACATGATTGTAAAAGCAAGGTAGAATGTATTGAAGGATTTTGAGCAACCTGCTAACACTGATAACATCATTGAAAGAATTAGAATGAACTGACAGTATCAATCTGAGACAGGAGTGTAAGAGTCACGACTAAGAAGTTAAAAGGAGAAACGGATGACTGTGTATAAGATTGAAGTCAGAGAAGAGAAAACTAAGTGAGGAAAGAGAACTCCAGGAAGCAACCAGAGAAGGGTCTGGAGGGCTGCCTAGCCAAACATCAGAGGAGGAAGTGTTCTTCAGGAAGTGCATTTGAGTGTGATCAGAAGGTTCTGCCCATTACAGGAAAAACATTCTGCTGTGGTCAGCACTGCTGTGGAAGCCCAGAAAGGAACTGAAGTCGGATAACCCACCACCAGCCTTTCGTGTTGCCTCCAGAACTTAAAAAAGGGTGTGAGTCCACCATGAAATCTCCAGACACAGGAGCTGCACAAGTGGTAGAGGGAAGGTTGGTCTCACAAAGCAAGAGTGTAGCCCAGTGGTTACAAAACGTGTAGCCTAATGGTTAGAGTACACCTTATTGGATGCAATGGGACTAAAGCTACTATTTCCCAGCATTATTGTACAGACCCCCACTTGTTTCAGGCAGGAAAACCTTCCTTGTTATTGTTTTATAGCAATAGTTATAAACTGCCATAAACTGGCATTAAACTTACAACTTTAGGAGAAGTCAACCTGTGAAACATACACAGACTTTACACAGAGTGATTGGGACCAAATTGGTTTTAATTTTGCTTATTTTTATAGAAATAAGTATACTTTTGGCATTTTGTCAGTTCTAATATAGAAATCATTAAAATTTTCCATTTTTAATATAATATTACAGTTCAAAACAAAATTAATGATTAAAACAGTATGAATTATTATATTTTAATATTACTGCTGGGAAGTTAAATTAGCACTAATGAAGACTATAACTTTGATTTTCAAAAAACACATGTTAATTATTTCAAAGGGAGACTTAAAAATAAGTCAATTTGCACTTTTGGTCACTGTAAATTTAATCTTTTCAATCAAGTATTTTAATTAGTTGCTCATAAGGAAACTTTTCCTATGATACAATAGTTTTTAAGAACTTGAGAGCTCCAAACAGCATCTTCAAAGTCATTGGCACATAATACACTTGAATAAATTGCAGTTTCCAGGAGAGTTCCCTGAGAAGGTGTTGTGAGATTAGCTATTAAATCACTCCCTAGCAAGGCATAGTGACACACTCGTCTATTCCCAGAGCTAGGGACACAGAGGCAGGTAGATCTCTGTGAGTTCTAGGTCAGCCTAGTCTACAAAGTAAGTTCCATGCCAGCTCACAAATACATCAAGTATTTGGTTCAGGAAGTTAGGGAGGATATGGGAAGAGGGATTTTGAGGGGGAGTCAGGGAAGGAGTGTTATCAGAATATTCTATGAAAAAAATCAAATACAAAATAATAATAAAAGGAAGTTACTTTAGAGAGATTAGCTTTCCACCAAATAATATATAATATTAATGAAATTCTACTGAAAAGTTCTACAATTGAGACTTTTATAATGTTGTGCTAAAATAATTAATTTTCCATATTTATGTCATGTTTTATTTTATTCACTGATTCTAGATGAACTTTCTAAAATATAGTTTCAATATTGACATCTTGCAATATAAATGTTTGTTATTCTTATACTTTCTTAAGCCTAGTAGTCACTAGATATGTGGCCCCAATGGCAAAGCAGAAAACCTGGATTTAAACCCAGCACCATAAAATGAAATGCATACATACATACATACATACATACATACATACATACATATATACATGCATATATACATACACACACAAACATACATACATGAATAAACCATGTGATAAACAGCACATTTTATTTTGATGTATTTGATTATATTTTATTTGTCCTCTTTACTTCCTTAGTTTTATTATTAAAAAATCATTTTTAGGAATTTGATATTAGTATGTACGTCTTTTTAAGTGTGTTTAAGTATTTTCTGATCTTAGATTCATCCCATATAGCCTAATATTATTAGTTTTGTGGAGTCCTGTTGTTTTGATTTTATGAAACTTATATGAAATTACAATTATTGTTTGCTTGAAAGAACTCATAAGTTTTATATTTGATTTTTTTATTTTTATATTTCTTGTTGCACATAATAGCTTCCTGATTCTTGTTTACTTAGTCATTTTCTTGATTCCAAAGCTATACAAAGGCCTTATAAATGGTATCTCCTTACAAACACCATTAGCCATTTCTATTTACAAAGAGAAATTTTAAAATGCAAAGAATTGCAGAATAAAATAGAACACTTTCTTAGTAATACAACTTGACTAATCATTATGCATATAAAAATGTAACTTTGATTCATCTTTAGGAAGAATGTTAATGGAATCCATTATGGCAATTACTTTGTGAAAAACAGCTCATGATAATCTGAACAGATTCTTCAAAGCATTTTTAAAGAGATATAATGCTCGCAATCTTTTTTCAAAAGAAAAACACAGCAAGGCATAGAAAAGAAAACTCTTCACTTGATTGACAATGGACAAGAAACAGGAGAAATACGGAAATACAGCTAATACCATAGTTGATCATGAAGCCTTAGGAACAAACCTATTAAAATCTTAGAAGAGATGCACTGCACTCTTTTGTTTCATAGTCGTTACTGGACTTGTAGTACTCTAAAATAGCATAATGGGGCGGGGGGCGGTGAATGTCAAAATCAGAATGGAAAATATGAACATGGCTTCTCCTGTGGCTCATTCAAGACTACAGAAATGAATAGGATTTGCTACAACTAAATCACTGTAGCCACCAACAAAAGTCCCAAAGGATTTTCTCAAAGGTACAATGCTTCATGTTTCAGAGACATTTTTAGGTTTACAGGAAACTGGACCTGTAGAGTATCCTTGCATCCATCCCCACTTTCTCACAGTTCCCCCTGAGCACCTTGTATTGGAGTGGAGCATCAACTGAGGGGTTAATATTGCTACAAGACTGTCAGTTAAACTCTAAAGCTTCTACCAGAGTTGACTCTATGCTACACAGTGATTTTTACCTGCTTGCTTAGTCAGGTTCTATTACATAGCTTTGGTCTTCACAAGTATAAAATGGTACTCATCACTATGGCATTATTATAAAGACTTGCTTCACTGTTCTGGCAACTGCCTGTGCCCAGTAAGAATTTTAGATATACTTAGTTTTATTTTATATGACTGAGTGCTTATCAGAGGTATGTATGTGTACCACGTACATGCATGGTGTCCCCTAGAGGATGGAAGACTGTGTAGTATGCTCCAGAACTAAAGTTACGGACAGCTGTGAACTGCCAGGTGGGTACTAGGAACAAGAATTTAGCCACTGAGACAGATCTCCAGTCCCCAATAAAAACTTTAAAACTAGAATATCAGGACCTAAGTACCCATTTGAAAGGTAAATAAAAGTATGAAAGACAGCGAAAGGTTTGATGATATGGAAGGCATTATGTCATCACATAATCCAAATATGGATTACTTAGAACAATTTGAGTAAATGCAGAAATCCGTACTTAGGATAATGACTTATAAATCACATCCTAAAGCTAAGCATATCCTTATGGAAATAAAGGTAGGCAGTTCATAGAACCAGACCTCTCACCCCAGAACTTGAGAGGCAGTGGCAGAGTGATCAGGTGTCTGTGGCCAGTCTGTGATATGAAGTCTTTTCTCAAAAAAAAAAAAGTAGGTATTTAAAGGTAGTGATTAAAAGTGTACCCTGAACATAAAAGTACATCCCTACCTAATTTGTAATATTATTAAAAATTCACCCAATAAATGCCTAAATATTTAAGCGCTATTAACATCACTTGAATATGATGAATATTCATTGGGTATATTATACTGTTGTGTACTGTTATGTTAATATACTGTTATGTATATTAGCTATTGTTAGTTGAATATATCCGTCAGAACTAATGTACCGCAAACATAATTCCTTATGCCACTGTGCTGGGAAGTAGAGCCTACAGCCTACTGCCAGGAGGTATTTTGGAGGGACCCCTCAGGAATATGCCTTGCTACAGGGGCACCCAGGGTAGTTTCATTCTCCTACTGTCACATACTCCTGCTTTCTACCAGGTGACAAGATGATGATGACCAGTCACCAGACATTAGCACCTTGACCTTGGACTCTCCTCCGCTGGTCTCCAGAAGTGTGAACCAGTACATTTCATTCATTTTAAAGTGCCTAATCCCACAGCCTGAAAACAGACTGTGACAACCACTTTAATGACTTTGTAGATAAGAAGCAAGTAAATGTCTTTTAGAAGTTGAGCGAAAATCTCAAAAAGGGATTAAATAAAGGTTTAAGATAAACTTGTTGCTTTATTTGACTCATTATTAGAAGTACTACTTTTACAGCTAAATATAAACAATGAAAGAGTCAACGTGTTTCATTATTAGTCTCTGACCGTTGGTATGGTCCATGAACAACTTGTCCCAGAACAAAGCTGTCTTGACATCCTAAAGGTCATGACACCTGACATGCATGGCTACTTCATACAAATTGTCAAATAACCGTAGTGGCATTAAACTTCTTAGTTTTTACACTTAGTAAAGAAAATTTTTCCATTTATTTGAAAGGTGTCTGCATTTCAACAAGAAGTTGCAGGAAAATTAAAACAAATATTCTTGAGTTAAAGAGTAAGGAGGCTTTTTGGTTAAGTCTTGTCTTGCCAATAACCCATGGAAACTACTTTTCAGAGTTCTGACTTTTTCTTCTGATTTGTTTTCAACATAACACTCATGACATTTTCTCATTGTTTTATTAGAGTGAAAGTCTAATTCCCTGACTAAATCATAAACATCCCTTCTTTACATCATAACATAGGACTGAACGGACTCTACACTCCATTGTCCAAGCGAAGACTCTTGGCTTGACCGTGAAAAGGCTCTATGACAAATGGCACACACCAACTAGACTCTCCTAGAAACTCAAAGGGATGATCCTCTGTATCTAAAGCCTTGGATGGTGGCTACCCCACATGTAAAGCTTTGAGCGGTGACCACCTTGCACAGGAGGGTTGGGTCTTAAGACCTTTGCTCCATTCTAGACTTCCATCAATATTTCATTAGGCTGCTATATCTGGAAATTTCAAATTATATGCTTTTGTGTACACTTTGTCTAGATGCTTCTAGATAGATACCAGTGGGTATTTCATACTGGTCTGTGGAGCTTGCAAGCTCTCAGCTGATCTCTCTGAGGAGGAAGAGGTAGCAGAATGACTCCAGAGATAAATACTCTATGAGCTTAAATACTCTTTCTTGCCTTGTAGAATTAACTTGAGGACACAGCTCCATCCTCTCAAAGGGATGCATGTCTGAAATTTGATGTCTGGTGTGGTGATGTAGAAGAGGAAGATGCCTTTAGTTTGTGGGAATGAATGGGCGATCCTTAGGTCATTGGGAAACTTCCCCATAGAAAGATGACGGTAATACTCCTGAGTCCCCTGAGATCTCACAAATAAAAGTGATTATGAGTGAAAATCCAACCTCTAAATATCTCTGTAACCTCTTGTTCTGTGATTCATGTCTCCTCCCAACATTGGCAATTCACCACAAGGAAAAACAGCCATTGTCTGTATCATCCTTTTTGTACCAGTAAATCTAAATATAGCTGAAATCAAATATTTCAGTACAGTGTGTAAGTGGACTAACATGTGTTGCCTCCTGGTTTTTGGTATTTACAGTCTAGTGAGATCCTGGACCTTAAATGTCCTTTTGCTATCACAGTTATTTCCCTAGTACAACTATTCATCATCTCCCTGATAGAACTGCCAGTCCCTGGAAAACAGGCATTTTGGTTGACCTTGCTTTGTGTGGGGTAGCATCCTCACTGTCCATTTGGAGAGACATTCCTCCACAGATTCCATCTCAGATCCACAGGACTTGGAAACTCTGGGGATGAATGCTGGCCAGGCTGATCCTAATAGTGACTCTATGCCTCTATAGTTAACTAGAGAGTTAAGACTCTTTCTTAATGGAAAGGTTAAAATAGATCTGGAAATTCTTTTACATTCTTCCTTTTAAAATTTACAGAGTAGAGCATAATTGCACTCTATCTACTTGAATGTGGGCCAAGTATATGACCAGTTTCTAGGAAGCAGAATACAGCAGAATACAGGCCTAGCACTCTGAGGCACTTGGCACTGGTTCCAGGTTGCTTGCTCAGCAGTGGACCATCCTGGCATTAAGATCCAGGCGTGGAGAGAGGTCCTCCTTGAAATAACCTAGAGCTATGGTCCACGACCAACTTGTCCCAGAACAGAGCTGTCTTGACATCCTACAAGTCAAGATACCTGACATTTCAGAAATTTGCAGCACTGACTAATTTTATCCATTAGCACTTTGCCTGCAATCTAAAGTCAAAGCTTAACCAGAGATAAGTCACAATTGCATCCTGACCTTCAGAAATTGTAGAGAAATAACTCTAGGTTGTTTCAAGCCACTCAGTTTTGGAGGGGAGTCTGAAATACACTAATTTCTTGTAATTTCTATGGGTTTATGAGTGTATTTGTCAGGGTCCTGCAGAGCCACAGAAAAAATAGCATGTGTAAATCTCTACCCAAAGCATATGTTAGAAACTCAGTACCCCATGCAACAGCGTTAGAAAGTGGATCTTAATGAGAGATAAGCAGGCCATGAGCTAAGCTAATGCCATTATAATGGAGGGGGTATTCTAAAAGGCTCTCTCTCTCTCTCTCTCTCTCTCTCTCTCTCTCTCTCTCTCTCTCTCTCTCCCTTTTCACATGAGATGATGCGGCAAGAACACCCTTGCCAAGAGCTCTGCCTGTTCCAGCTTCCAGAACTACAAGCCAATTTCTGTTCATTACAAATTGCCTAGAATCTGTTCAGTGATAGCATCACAAAGTAGACTGGAACAGCCTATGAGGATATGGAGAGAGAATGAGATATCACAGAAATCACTTAGTGAGTTACAGGGGTTGAAAAGTTTTACATAGTGCTGCTGTCTGCAAGCTCATAACCAGGAGAGAACTGGTCATGTAATTCAGTTTCAGTTTCAAGACCTGAGAATCTGGGGAAAGGGCTGGCGATATGAAGTCTACTGTTGAAAGACAACAGCTCAAAAACCAATTGAATGCATGCATGCATGCATGCATGAATGAATGAATGAATGAATGAATGAATGAATGAATGAAGAGTGTATTAACCCTACTTCCATAGTTTACTTCCTCTTCTGAGACCCTTGATGGACTGGATGATGCTCCCTCATATGAAGGGAAAGCAATTCCCTTCTGCACTCAGTCTATCGATTCACATATACATTTCTTCCAAAATACCCCTGCAGACACACATGAACAATGTTTTTCAAGACATTTAGGCATTTCTTATTTCAGCCAAGTTAACCATCACAAGGAAGAGTAAACACAAGAGGTCCCTTGAGGTCTAAGCTTGGCAATGGGATACTGCTAAAGAAATTTCCCAGGCCAGCACAGGTTTAAGTGCAAGAGAGAAAATACCTAAATAGCACTTTCTCTGAAGGAAATAGCTACAGAGTCTCCTACTAGAGGATGTGAAAACAAGAAGGAAATATTGCTGAACTTTTTGTAATGTGTCTACTATAGAATTGTCCTTCAAGATGGTGTTTCTCCTGTTGTCCTTAGATTGGGCATCAAGCAAGGACAGTCAGTGAACACACACCTACACACACACCTACACACATTATTAGTGTTTTTTTTTCTGGTGTTGCAGAAACAGTAATGCACAGTACTTAAGGGTAGAGACTTTTAACTACAAAGACATACATTCAACTCTCATCTCCACCTATTATCTCAATCTTAGGCAAGTTCTCAAGCCTTTTCTAATTTAGTGTCCCCACTGGAAAAACTATATGCCCCAAATGGAAACTCTATTCTTTTAAGAACTCAGTATAAAATACATTTATACAACCTACTTAGTCCAGAGCTTAAAACATAAGAATTGCCCATATCTACTACTCTTACTATTCAGATCATTGAAGCCAATAGTGCGGTTCCTTCCTAATGAAAATTTAAATTGTTCACATCCTGGTCTTGAACTATAAGTCAGGAACAGTTGACTCACCAAGTGAAACCACAAGTTTGGTCCAGGAAGGACAGGCATCAGCCTCCAAGTGCATCAGTGTATGATGACAGAATACAATGATATACTATAATGAAAGTCAGCATGAGATGCTGTGAGAATCACTCCTCCAAAATCCATAAGGGCTGGACTAGAAGTACCAGAAGCCAAGTCAATCTTCAGGAAAAGAAAGACAAGAGCAACATAGATTTCGGGGTTGGGCTCTGGTTTCATCAGGGCCTTGGAGCAAAGCTTAGATGTGGTAAGAAGTGAAACAGATGGAAAGGCTACTAACTGATGTCCATTTGATAACCAGGGCTCTGTTCACACTACACTGGCTTAGGCATTAGAAGCTCTCCACGTCCATTCTATCCTCAGAGATACTTTGTACCATACTGCTAAAACTGGCTTTCCAACCAGCTGAAGGCAGCATGCAACATAGCTAACCCTTGTGTCAGGATCACCAGATACTTTGCTGAACTAAGAAAAGAAGAAAGAGAAGACAGAAAGACACAAATAAGAAGCCTGGCAAAATCGGAAGGGTCCACCAAGTTCTCCAGAAGGAAGCAGGGTTGACAATCCAAGACCGGGCCACTGTCTTACATGTCAAGGATGCAGTGCTCCTTCCCAGCCCCTACAGCACATCTGAGTGTTGCCTCTGACTGCCAGCCTCAGATTCACTTTTTTTAATTATATATTTTCTTCATTTACATTTCAAATGCTATCCCAAAAGTTCCCTATACCCTCCCCCTGCCCTGCTCTGCTCCCCAAACCACCCACTCCCACTTCTTGGCCCTGGCAATCCCCTGTACTGGGGCATATAATCTTTGCAAAACCAAGGGCTTCTCCTCCCATTGATGGCCAACTAGGTCATCCTCTGCTACATATGTAGCTAGAGACAGGAGCTCTGGGGGCGGCGGGGGGGGGGGGGGAGTACTGGTTAGCTCATATTGTTGTTCCTTCTATAGGGTTGCAGACCTCTTTAGCTCCTTGGGTACTCTCTCTAGCTCCATCATTGGTGGCCCTGTGTTCCATCCTATAGATGACTGTGAGCATCCACTTCTGTATTTGCCAGGCACTGGCATAGCCTCACAAGAGATGGCTATATCAGGGTCCTGTCAGCAAAATCTTGCTGACATAGGCAATAGTGTCTGGGTTTGGTGGTTTTTTTATGGGATGGATCCCCAGGTGGGGTAGTCTCTGCATAGTCATTCCTTCTGTCTCAGCTCCAAACTTTGTCTCTGTAACCCCTTCAATGGGTATTTTGTTCACCATTCTAAGAAGGAATGAAGTATTCATATTTTGGTCTTCCTTCTTCTTGAGTTTCATGTGTTTTGCAAATTGTATCTTAGGTATTCTAAGTTTCTGGGCTAATATCCACTTATCAGTGAGTGCATATCATGTGTGTTCTTTTGTGATTGGGTTACCTCACTAAGGATGATATCCTCCAGATCCATCCATTTGCCTAAGAATTTCATAAATTGTTTTTAATAGCTGCATAGTACTCCATTGTGTAAATGTACCACATTTTCTGTATCCATTCCTCTGTTGAGGGACATCTGGGTTCTTTCCAGCTTCTGGCTATTATAAATAAGGCTTCTATGAACATAGTGGAGCATATGTTTTTATTACAAGTTGGAACATCTTCTGGGTATATGCCCAGGAGAGATATTGCTGGATATTCCGGTAGTACTATGTCCAATTTTCTGAGGAACCTAGTAGCATGCAGAGAACCTTGTACTTGCAGTAGTCCTCGGAGAGCCTCAGAATCTGATTTTTGATGGGTTCTTTATTGTGAAGAAAGGTGCTTTAGTTTGTACCTGGGTCTTCAATTCTATTCCATTGATCTACCTATCTGTCGCTGTACTAGTACCATGCAGTTTTTTATCACAATGGCTCTGTAGTACAGCTTGAGGTCAGACATGGTGATTCTGCCAGAGGTTCTTTTATTGTTGAGAATACTACCAGAGCTCCTTGGAACTATACCATACCATCAATCAAAGAAAACACATGGTGGAACTTGTGGCTCTAGCTATATATGTAGCAGAGGATGGCCTAGTCGGTCATCAATGGGAGGAGAGGCCCTTGGTCCTGTGAAGGTTCTATGCCTGGCATATAGGGGAATGCCAGAACCAGGAATGGGAGTGGGTGGGCTGGGGAGCAGGGGGAGAGGGGAGGGGATAGGGGAATTTTGGAGGGGAAACTAAGAAAGGGGATAACATTTGAAATATAAATAAAGAAAATATCTAATTAAAAAAATGAAAGCCAATGTAACCTACACAGGGGAGAAAAAAAAAAACCCTGTCAGTAAATCAAAGTAGCACCCTACAGAATAGGAAAAGATTTTTACCTACTCCCTCTCTGATACAGGACTAATATTCAAAATATATAAAGAATTCAAAAACTGGATATCAAAAACCCTAAAATTATCTAATTGAAATTGGGTACAGACCTAAACAGAAATTTTCAATAAAGGAAATTCAAATGACTGAGAAATGCTTAAAGAAATGTTCACCATCCTTAGCCATCAGGAAAACACAAATCAAAGCTACTTTGAAATTCCATCTCACATGTGTCAAAATAGCTAAAATCAAAAGCACAAGTAACAGCTCATGATGACAAAGATGCGGAGCAAAGGGAACTCTCCCCCATTGCTGATGGGAGTGTAATTTGCACAGACCCTTTGAAGTCAATACCAATATGGCAGTTCCTCAGAAATTTGGTAATCAATTTACCTCAAGATGAAGCTATAATACTCTTGGGCATATACCCAACGGACACTCCATCCTACCACAAAGACACTTGCTCAACCATGTTCATTGTTAAAGTTTTATTTATACCAGCTAGAAACTGGAAACAACCTAGATATCCTTCAGTGTAAAAATGGGTAGAGAAAATGTGAGACATTTACACAACGGAGTATTACTCAGCTGTTAAAAATAGTGACATCATAGCCGGGCATGGTGGCACACGCCTTTAATCCCAGCACTTGAGAGGCAGAGGCAGGTGGATTTCTGAGTTCAAGGCCAGCCTGGTCTACAAAGTGAGTTCCAGGACAGCCAGGGCTATGCAAAGAAACCCTGTCTTGAAAAAAAAATTAAAAAATAGTGACATCATGAAATTTGCAGGCAAATGGATGGAACTGTAAAAACAATCACCTGAATGAAATAACCCAGACCCCCAAAGGTTAATATGGTATGTATTCGATTATAAGTGGATAATAACCATTAAGTAAATGTTAACCAAGTTACAATTTGTAGACCCAGATAGACTAAAGAGGAAGTGTCAGGGGGCAGGAGGGGGGGGAATGACTGGATCTCCCTGGGAGGGCGAAACAGAAAATATTTTAAGGGCAGACTGAAATGGAATGGGAGAAGAGAGTGGGGATCAGATGGGAGGAGAGATGAGGTGGAGGGAGGGAGTAAAGGCAGAATTAGAGGGAACTAGGGGGATTTGGGGACGAGGTATGGACACCTAGTGCAGAGAAAATTGCCTTGAATATGTGAAGGTAATTCTAATGAGGACTCCTAGTAATGTGTGATACAAAGCCTCAACTGGCCATCTCCTGTTGCCAGGGGGGCTTCCTGTGGCAGGACTGGTTTATATACAATTGAGTTGTTGGCCAAGAAGGCCCCATGGAAATCGCCAAACATCGCAGCCTGCTGCTAAGACATGGATTGCTCTCCATAAACTAACCGTGAGTCCCTACAGTAAGGAGAAGACATGCTCAATTCACTGAAAATATAGAAGTAGAGCTGGTGCCAACATGGAGCCTTGACCCCTGTTCCAGTGTCTTTGGTGCAGAGAGGTACTCTGTAGGCTACCAAAAGACAAACATGGACACCAGCCAAGTCACAAAACCTTCTACCTACAATCTGTCTTACCTCCAAAACATGCTAGGGCAAAGGGGACAGAGAACATGTGGGAGTACCCAAACAATGTCCACTCCGTGAGGAGGAACCATATCTGACACAGTTAGGGTAACCAAGAACCAGAGACCACATAGCCCAGAGGACTACAATAAAGTCAAACACTACTGGTAATATACACATACATACATATACATGTCATGCATACAATGATTCTAAAGATATTGTGCTTTATTTGCAGATTAGTACCTTACCCAATCACTGTCAGAGAGGCTTCCTCCTGCGTTAGATGGGAACAGATGCAGAGACATGGTGTGGGGAGAAAGTCTGAATGGAAGTACTCCATTAATTCCCTCTCCACAGAGCTCAGGGAATCCTGGGGAGATTGTAAAAACCAGACTGGATGAAAGATAACAGCAGAACAAGACCCTCTGAATCAACTAAGCAAACAGCATATGAGCTTACAGAGACTGAAACAGCAAGCACAGGGCCTGCGTGGGACTGTAGGTGTTCATAGTACAGCTTTTCTCTTAGTAGTTTTCTGTCCATTTATTTATTTATTTATTCACTCACTCACTTTGTATCCCCATCATAGCTTCCCCTTCCAGTCACTCCCTCACACAGTTCCTCCTCCTCGTTCTCTTCTGAGAAGGGGGAAGCCTCCCCTGGGTACCAACCCACCATGGAACATCAAGTCAGTTACAGGACTAGGCACATCCTCTTTCACTGAGGCCAGACAAGGCAGCCCAGTTAGGGGAATAAGATCCATAGGCAGGCAACAGAGTCAAGGACAGCCCCCCACTCCAGTTGTTGAGGTACTTGCATGAAGACCAAGCTGCACATCAGCTACATATATGCTGGGAGACCTAGTTCCAACTGAATCACCAACCATAGAGCATGCATTAGCTTAGTATTTTTATAGGACTCTTGACTGTGAGAATGAGTGAGTCTCTCTGACTCTTGTGTCTGTCCTTGGGACACTCTTCCTTTTTTATGGATAAAATGTCCAACTTCAATATTATAGTTTTTGATTTATCTTATTATATTTTATTTTGTCATGCTTGGTTGTTATGTCAGAAACCTGTTTTGTTTTTTGTTTGTTTGTTTGTTTGTTTTTTCTGAAAGACAAAGTGGATCTAGAGGAGAGGAGAGATGGGGAAGAACTGAGAGAAGTCAAGGGAGGGGAAACTATAATCAGGATATTCTGTATAAGAAAAGAATCTATATTCAGTAAAATGAAAATAAAGAACAATTTTTAATTATTTTAAATTAATTAATTAAATAAATAAATCAGAAAATAATAACCATTTGCACTTCTCAAATGTCCTTAATCATTGTTGGAATAAAATATCAAATTAGAACTGTTCCCAAGTTTGGTTTGAAAAATGAGCAAACTTTGAGGATACTCAAAAGAGAAAGAAAGAATAGCAAGTCTCTTTGTGGTCTGCGAAGAACTTTTGGGTTGTAGGAATATTCCTGTCTTGCTGGACTCAGAGCGTCTCAGACAGTGTTTAAAGAGAGAAAGGCTGTTTAGAAAATGACAGACATTTGGGACATGGGTTCAGGAAAACAACTTCACATCTGATGCTCGCAACCATTTCCTTTATCCTTTTTTGTTGTTGTTGTTCATGTTCGGTGTTGCTTTTACTTTCGTATTTGTGATTTTGAGGCAAAATGAATGTGGAGGGATGAGTGCAAACAGACTGCATCACATGGATGGATGTGTTAAAGAGTGAGTGTGTATTTTATGGGCATGAATTTCATGAAGATGGGTGCTTAGAAGATCTGCTGTCTTATTCTCACTCGTCATCTTCTGAAAAGTGAATCTCTCAGCCCATCATCCAGATCCCACCCATTGTTTCTAAAACAAAGGAGTGGGGTATGCTTCTCAGACTGTATTCAATGAGTTGCTAAATCACCTTTCAGACAGGGAGTGTCTGCAGCCTTGTTCCTCACTCATGGGGTGTATTGAGATTTCCCTGGAAAGGCTAACCATTTCTACTTTGAGTGGAACTCATGATTCTACAATATAATGCAGTTGGAAACCCACTGATAAGGGTTCTTCCACCACAAAGGAGAATCTAGGCTACAAAGCCAACATTCTGTCTGTTTTTTCCTTTCCTTCCACCCTCCCAGGGTGCCTCTAGGAAATGGGTGTGCCCAGCCTAGGAGACAGAGTCAAAGCTGATCTTCTGTTCCTACATTTTCACTAATACAGTCCTGTCCTAATCATAAGCCCTGGGAAAACATAACTCTGAAAAGCCCAAACTGAACCGACACCTGTGAATAAGCTATGGGTTTTCCCTCTGGCCTTTCTTCACCAGGGACTACGGTCTTTGTAAAAGCAGGGCGATGATGTCTCTCCCCTGCCTTTCACCGAATGTTATGGGACCTGAGGTGAATCACCTGGTGCTAAGAAGATCAGTCTGTTGCTGATACCTTGACCTTTGATCTGCCTGTGCACATTTTCAGTGGACATGGAATTTTCCAAGCAACCCTTAAGCTGCTTCTTTTGCAAATCCCTGAACAACAGCTTGAAATCTTTTTTAAACATTGACCAAAACTGTAATATTTTTAATAAGTAATCTTAAGGAAAAAAGTTAATCACTTTTAAAGGCTTCTATATATGTGTGTGCGTGCACATACACACACACTGTTTTTTTGTTTTGTTTTGTTTTTTTTATACAAATACAAGGAAGCATGGCAGTTTTGTGGAAAGTAAGCAAGTTACACGTTGCACAATTTTTGAACAGTGCCTGCTTGGCGGCAGACATAAAAAGAGCTAGATTCAGTGCTTTGGGAACGGTGTCTTTGCCGTAAGACTTCTCCCAGAACTCTCAGTTCTTGGGCTACAGCTCGCTGTGTTCACTCTTAAAGAACGTCTGGCTCAGATTCAAAATGATGATAATCCATTAAATGTCCTTGTTAGTGGGGTGCTTTAAACTCCTCGCTAAGGCCTGAACTCAATGAATAACTGAAAAGGATAATATTATCATCCTAGAAGTAGGAAAGGGATATTGGACCCAATATATAATCATACCCACCTCCTTCCCCCCACCCCCTTCCTCCACCACACACCCAACCAATAAATTCATCATACCATTACTGGGGCAAGAAACAGAAAGGCAGGAAGCCTCAAGGTTTTGAAAATGGTGTCCTGGGATATTCAAGTGCACGAGACAATTAGACATTTGATTTACAGTGAATGAATTGCATGATTACCAGGGCTCTTGTTAAACTTGCTAGGAAAGAGCAGCCTGAGAATGTGTTAGAGAGAGAGAGAGAGAGAGAGAGAGAGAGAGAGAGAGAAATTGTCAAAACATAAGCTAGCAAATCCCTTTCTTCTCTACATCTCAGAAGATTTTTTTTGCCCTTAGAAGGAAGACTACCAGCTATCACGTGCTTCTTGTCTAAGATACATCAAATGTCACAGATCACAAAGTAACCCTAAAGGGACTGAGGAAATTGATGGTGAAAGAAGACAAATAGCCAAGGCACGTCATCAGGACATGGCAGAGGCATCGCTTCAAACCAGGGACAGCTAGACGTCTTCTCAACCAGCACCATGCTGCTGGCAGTGGTGAAGCCCTCTAGTGACTGAGATCTCTTGGGACACTATGTACCTTCAATGCAATAATCTCTTTAAAGTGACATCCATGCAACAGAGAGGTGCTAACATCAGAAGCCTGGTGAGTTAGTCCCATCCCCGCTGTGTATAGCAAGTCCTCGAATTAAGGTTTACATCTAGGAAATGGAACTGTGTTTCTTCTCATCACAGCAGAGGCCTTCTCTCCATACCTCCAAATGCCACACTGTAACTCCCAAACAGCAGCAACAATGTGTTGATGTTAAAGGCTGGCTAGCCTTCCATGTTCTCCTGTTATAGATTGAAGGCTTCTCTTTAATTCAATATTCTTACTTTGAAAATTCACAGGACTCAAAGGACTATGAGGAAGTTAAACTTTGGAAGGTATAAATACCTTTATATTTATTTTCCCCCTGGCTCTATAACATACTTTAGCCTTGAAGGAAACCAAGGAAACTTTATGTTCAAGCCCTAGTCTCTAACAAAGACCAAAGGAGAAGTCTATATACAAAAGGCAACAGTTCTCTGTATAGGAGCAATGAATCCAAAAAACCTGACAAGGATTAAACCACTCCCAACCACCTCAAAATAGAGAGCAAAGTCATGATAAAACAAGATTAGTCTAGAATGTCCAGGAAATGTAAAGAGACAAAGTAAAACCTAATATTCAAGTTCTTTGATGAATAGCACACCCTCTCAGTAATTTAGTGGATTAGTCTAAGACTTTTTAAAATGTTATTAAAACCAAGCAAGCAGGGTTTTTTTTTTTTTCAATGAAAACCTGGCAAGTTAGTCCTTAAGTGTTCTTGGAAGGTAAAACCTGTAAAATGACATAATTAGATGTTTAAAAATAAAAATGAGTTGTCCTACTGGTTATCAAAAGTAGAGAAAAAATATGAAATAAAATATTTCCCAAAGCAATAATAGATAATAATATATAATATGAAAGAAAGGTTATTCAATTCATTATACAACTATTAATATTTTGTCTAGTAGCTCACACCTGTTCTTCCATAATCCAAAGTCTGATGAAGGTGGGTGGCCACAAGTATGTGGCCAGCCTCGGGTACATAATGAGCTCCAGGTCTGTTTGGAGCTTTGTCTCAAATTAAATAAGTGAACAAAAATATTCCATTCAGTAGATAATATGGGGGACTATTCACTAAATTATATTGGAGAACTTATGTTTTTTCTGGGAAACTAATTTATTTAACAAAATGATCAGATTTTTAAATAACTTATAAATAAAAATGCACAAGTATAAGAAATTATAGCTAAGGAAATTATAATTGAAGGAGTTTTAAATAATGATACAATGTGAATGATTGATAAACCTGACTACATCAAGTGAATTTATATTTAATTCAACTTAAATTGAAAGCATCTGTAAAATAAGCAACTAAACTGTGTAAGAGAGAAATATTTACAATCTACACCACTATCATGGTTAGGATTTTGTCAATTTGACACAAGCTCAGGTCATCTGGAAAGATGAAACCTCAAGCCTTTATCAGATTGCCTTTAGACATCTTCTTGATTGATGGCTGGTGTGGGAGGGTCTAGCTTACTGTTCACAGTCTCCATTGAAATTGATCTCTACTTTCACAACTCCACACAATGGTGTATCAGGAGATCCTTGTAGGATTCCAACCCTGACTCTCAGGGCTGCCTCAGCAGTTCTCTAGAACCTTTAAGATCCTCCTACTCTCCCAAAACCAGTACCACGTGCATGACACTGCCAAATTCTAGTACAAGTTCAAAACGTAGCCTGCCCTACCTGGACCCCAGGACCTCCAACTGCTGGGGAATCACTACCCCTAGCAAGAACAGGAAGGCCTCTCAGAGGCAGTTGGTTTAGGCTCTCTCCTTTCAATTGAAGTTTCACTTTTATAAGATGGAGTCTTTGCTGACTAAAGTTTTCACCTGTGTTCCCTATTGACCCAGTGCCACCCAGTGGTTATCTCTTCAATAATTACAGCTGCTTTCTCAGTACCCTCCTTGTCTGAAACTTTAAGCTCTCACCTTTTCCCACTGAAAAACCTATTATTCTTTTATCTCTTTCTGCTTCACCTCTCTCTCTCCCCCCCACCTTCTCTCTCTCTCTCTCTCTCTCACACACACACACACACACACACACACACACATTAGAGACCTAGGTCAGAACAGGATATAACCAAGACAGCATAAATACTACTCTGTGGTAGTAGTTTAAAAAAGATATTCCCCACAAGTCTTGTGCACTTAAATGCTTTATACTTGGTCTCCAGCTTGTGGCCTTTTGAAGAGGACTAAGTGTCCTTGCTGGAGGGCATATGACACTGGGATAGCTTTGAAGTTGCAAAAGCTTAGCACCGTACTGAAAATACTCCTTCTGGTTCATGCCACTGGTTCAAGGATGTGAGCTGCCAGTTGTTCCTGCTCAGCCATTACCAACTCTAACCCTCGGGAACCCATGAGGGAAAAATAAACCCTTCCTTCTATCAATTACCTTGCTCATGAGGTTTTATCACAGCAACAGAAACTTAGTTAATATACATGTCCTGAGATTTCTCCAGCCAAACAAAGTCATCCATTACTTTTTAAGTGAGTGGGATGGCTATTTTTGGTTGTCAACTTGCCTGCATCTGGAATTGACTACAATGAAGAAAACCATCTGTAAAAGATGAGTTTTGCTTGGTTTGAAGTGGATGAATCCACCTCTAGTCCAGAACTTTGAGGTAGGAAGATACACACACACCTTTGATCCAGATCTTGAGGTAGGAAGACATATCTCTCATATGGGCCACATCTACTTCTGGGACCCTCTATATAAGGACATGAATAAAGGAAATTTTTGCTATTTGCTCATTTGTTTTTACCTTGCTATCAAGTCCATTTCTTCAGTGGCATTAGAGCCTACTTCTTTAAAATTCTTTCAGAATTTTAGCATCTTCTGAAGACCAGCTGAGACATGCGGTCTTGTGGATTCAGCAATTTCTGGATTCTCAGATTTTCCATTCACAGCCCACCATTGTTTCATTAGTTGGACAGTAGCCCATATATGATTCACTCTACAAGGTCTACTACTCTAGAGAATACTTACGGAAACATCCAGCATCACTCAAGTTCTTAGGACTTAAGTAGAGTACAGCCAGTTTCTTTGGCTTAAATGGGCTCTACCCCCATTTCCCATAAAGTTCTTGCTGCTTTTTTTTTTTGGAACCTTAAGGGGCAAGCTTCCACTACTTGCAGTAATCTTGACATTCTGGCTTTCTGAACACACATGGCTCACCGAGTTCTGCTTATAGCACTCTAAGACTTTTGTTCAAAATTACAAACTCCTTGCACAAACCAGCTCCAAGAACGATATACTTAGATTTAACACAGTAGCAGCATGACTTTGCAGTAAGAATTGTATATATCTAGCACAGCAACCACCCCACTCCTGGCACCATTTTGTATTAGTTACTTGTCTCATGGCCATGACAAACTTCCTGAAAAAGGAAACTAGAATACAGCTCATTGTGCTGAAAGTGCACAGCAGCAGGAGAATGAGGTAGCAGATCACATTGTATCCACCATCAGGAAGTAGAGAGAGATGAACGACTGCCACACTGCATTAGTCTTTTTAATCACTCCAAAAGAGTATGGCCATGTAACTGTATTTCCTACACTTGGAGTTGGTTTTCCCATGTCAGTTAACCTCATCTAGAAACATACTCAAAGACATTTTCAGAGATTTTATCACTAGGTGATTTCTACATGGCCAGCATTATCAACCACACTGTATGAAAATATCAGCTCACACGCCATGTAAGAATGTGTTCAATTTCATCCACAGTTCCATATTTTTATAAAAATTAAATTTAAATCACAATAGATCGACTTACACAGTCTGTCTAGGTGAGTTTCTACCGAATACCAGTGCTGGGATGTGTACCTTCATTTCCTCTCAGGATGAATCAACCCAGGGCCTTGCCTTGTACCCCTGAATGGACATGCCTAGCTTGTAGCTGTACACAGGAACATGCTCCCTGAATGAGATGCCCTGTACTCTTGCCCTATGTCAAACCCCACTTGCTCTATGCTCAGGCCCCACTAAGTGTCAATCTGCCTGCATGCTCTCTCAGAGACTCTGCTCCAGGTCCTGAAAGGTCAATAAGGAGTTGACTTTCTGGGTAAGTCTTTCCGGGTGAGTCATCTCAGACCCTTGCCCTATTCTGACCCTTCAAGTCTAGACTAAACTTTACATTCCATCAGTTTGTACACTCTCTTATCTACAAGTCCTGAATTCCCAGCAAGGTGTAGACTCGTGCACATACTTTTTGAGTGGGTAACCCCAAACCTTTGCCCTGAACCTCTCATGCTCATATCCAGGGAGGAGCAACACCATCTTACTTGTTTCAGAATGCCTTCTCCTTTTCCAAACCTAGGTTGGATGAAGCCCAGTTTGTACTCTTTTGTTGTGAGTCTACCTGGCCTTATTGCTTATACTGCATTTCCATGCCTAGGCCCAGCAAAAAGCCATGTTTGTATGTATCTCTTATGAGTCTTTCTTTTATTAGATATTTTCTTCATTTACATTTCAAATGTTATCTCCTTTTCCTGTTTCCCCTCCAAAAATCCCCCCCCCCACTTCCCTCCTCCTGCTCACCAACCCACCCACTCCCACTTTCTGGCCCTGGCCTTCCCCCCTGTAATGAGGCGTAGAACCTTCACAGAACCAAGAACCTCTCCTCCCCTTGATGACCAACTAGGCCACCCTCTACTACATATGCAGCTGGAGCCATGAGTCTCACCATGTGTACTCTTTGGTTGGTGGTTTAGTCCCTGGGAGCTCTGGAGGTACTGGTTAGTTCATATTGTTGTTCTTCCTATGGCGCTGCAAACCCCTTTAATTCCTTTCTCTAGCTCCTTCACTGGGGACCCAGTGTTCAGTCCAATGGATGGCTGTGAGCATCCACTTCTGTATTTGTCAGGCACTGGCAGATTTTCTCAGGAGACAGTTATATCGGGCTCCTGTCAGCAAGCACTTGTTGGCATCCACAATAGTGTCTGGGTTTGGTGACTGTATATAGGATGGATCCCCAGTTGGGGCACTCTCTGGATGGTCATTCTTTCAGTCTCTGCTCCACACTTTGTCTCTGTAATTCCTTCCATGGGTGTTTTGTTCTCCCTTCTAAGAAGGATCTAAGTATCCACACTTTGGTCTTCCTTCTTCTTGAATTTCATGTGGTTTGTGAATTGTATCTTGGGTATTCCAAGATTCTGGGCTAATATCCACTTATCAGTGAGTGCATATCATGTGTGTTCTTTTGTTCTTGAGTTACCTCACTCAGGATGATATCCTCCAGATATATCCATTTGCCTAATAATTTCATAAATTCATTGTTTTTAATAGCTGAGTAATACTCCATTGTGTAAATTTACCACATTTTCTGTGTCTATTCCTCTGTTAGGGACATCTGGGTTCTTTGCAGCTTCTGGCTATTATAAATAAGGCTGCTATGAACATAGTGGAGTACGTGTCCTTATTACATGTTGGAGCATCCTCTGAGTATATGTCCAGGAGTAGTATTGCTGGGTCCTCAGGTAGTACTCTGTCCAATTTTCTGAGGAACCACCAAACTGATTTCCAGAGTGGTTGTACCAGCTTGCAATCCCACCAGCAATGGAGGAGTGTTCCTCTTTCTCCACATCCTGCTGTTACCTGATTTTTTTATTTTAGCCATTCTGACTGGTGTGAGGTGGAATCTCAGGGTTGTTTTGATTTGCATTTCCCTGATAACTAAGGATGTTGAATACTTTTTAGGTGCTTCTCAGCTATTTAGTATTCCTTATTTGAGAAATCTTTGTTTAGCTCTTGTCTTAGTCAGGGTTTCTATTCCTGCACAAACATCATGGCCAAGAAGCAAGTTGGGGAGGAAAGGGTTTATTTGGCTTACACTTCCATACAGCTGTTCATCACCAAGGAAGTCAGGACTGGAATTCAAGCAGGTCAGGAAGCAGGAGCTGATGCAGAGGCCATCGAGGGATGTTCTTTATTGAATTGCTTCCCCTGGCTTGCTCAGCCTGCTCTCTTATAGAACCCAAGAATCACAGCCCAGAGATGGCTCCACCCACAAGGGGCCTTCCCTGCCTTGATCACTAATTGAGAAAATGCCTCACAGCTAGATCTCATGGAGGCATTTCCCCAACTGTAGCTCCTTTCTCTGTGATAACTTCAGCTGTGTCAAGTTGACACAAACCTAGCCAGTACAGCTCTATACCCCATTTTTAATAGGGTTATCTGTTTCTCTGGAGTCTAACTTCTTGAGTTCTTTGTATATATTAGATATTAGCCCTCTATCGTATATAGGATTGGTAAAGATCTTTTCCCAATCTATTGGTTGCCTTTTTTGTATTATTGACAATGTCCTATGCCTTACAGAAGCTTTGCAATTTTATTAGGTCCCATTTGTTGACTCTTGATATTCCAGCATAAGCCATTGGTGTTCTGTTCAGGAATTTCCCCCCTGTGCCCATATGTTCGAGGCTCTTCTCCACTTTCTCCCCTATAAGTTTCAGTGTATCTGGTTTTATGCAGAGTTCCTTGATCCAAGAACCTCCACATAAAACTTGATGAGTCTTTGAAGGCTCCTAACCTCACATACTTTTCTCCACATTCAGGTCTAGCAGCGAGTGCAGTCATATGCTTTCTAAGTGACTGCAGTCTCTCATCCTGCTCTGCCTTTCCGTGATAATGCCCAGCTTAAAGCTTCACCACTCAGCTTTCTTGGATCTGATCCAAGGAATCTTCCCACACCCCAAGACACTTAAAGGTTCTTGCTGAATTAGAATCATCCACGCACCAAATAAAAATCAACACCAAGTATCAGAAAGATTAACATAAAAACTCTTTCTATCTTATCTAAAATCAACTACATTTGAGTAACCAGGAAAAGAGGACCAAAGTTCCACTCCATAGAGGCAAGTTGAAATTTCATATCAGGCACACAGAAAACTAAATAAGCCCACATGCCTAGTTCTTATTACAAAATTACAAAACATCTAAAGGGCTAAGGAAGTTAAGACAGTATGCCCTCTCCAAAGGCCAGTAGTCCTAGGAAAAGGTGCTCCAATGGCAATTGCCCAGATAACCCACAGCACACAGAATATAAATGAACAACTGTAAGCATAATCAAAGAATTAAAGGGGCTTAAAGTGAAAAAAATACCATAATGAACTTAAAGAGGAAAAAATAAATTCATAATTGAATACAAGAAAATACAAACATACAACTGAATGAAATAAAGAAGGCAATCCAGGATTGAAAAGTGAATTCAATAGATGTATAAATACTGAAGATATTTATAAATAAAGATGAACTGAAAAATTCAATAACCCAACTAGAAGGAGAACTTATGAGCAGAATGGATCAAATAGAGGATGGTTTACCAGAACAGGAGCATAAAATAGAGGAACTGGACCACACAATTACAATATATGCTAAATTTTTAAAACATAGGAAATGAATGTAGAGGAACTTTGAGATTAATTGTAGGCACAGTAGAAGAATCCCAGATTAATAACTTAGACTAGATCTTTGACAGAAGAAAATTTCTTCAAACTAACAAAAGCAAACAACAAACAAAAAAACATACTGGTACAGATATAAGAATTATACAGAGCACCAAAATTTTAAAAAAAACAGACAAACAACAACAAAACCAAGAAGAAACTGTCCATGACATATTGTAGTTAAAATTCTAATATACAGAGCAAAAACAAGGTATTGAAAACGGCAAGAGAAAAGCCACAAGTCCCACAGCAAACTCATCATAATAGTAGATGGTTTCTCAATGGAAACTTTAAAAAACAGAATTAACTGTAACAAAGGACTAAAAGCTCTATACTGGATGTCAACCTAGACTATTATACCCAGTAAAACTATCTGCCACCATTGAAAGAGAAAGAAAAATGTTCCACAATATAGACAGGCTAAAAGAATTCATGTCCACCAAACTAGCACCCCCCCCCCCAAAAAAAGTGCTGGGAGTAATAGTTAGGACTGAAAAGAGAGACATAAGCATATCAAAGAGTCTCCAGAAAGGAAACAAATGAAACAGTAATTACTGTTTATTTATTAAGAACATGAACAGTAATAAGCAACAATATAATGGCAATCAGCACACACTTTACAATAACAGACTTAAATACCAATGGTCTCAACTCTCCAGTTAAAAGATCAAAGTTCACTGAATGGATTAATAAGCAAGACCAATAACTTTCTTGTCTATAAAATAAAACCATCTTACCTTCTAGAATAGATGCCAGAGTGAAAGGAAAAATGTAGCCCGAACAAATGGGAGCAGGATAACTAGTAGGTGTCACTGTCCTAATACATAGCAAAATAGACTTGAAATCAAGATAAATCATAGTACAGAAAGACATCTCATTCTGAACAAGTGAACAAACTAGAACGCATTACAATCCAAAATATATACATACCAAACTCTGGAATATTCATTAAGAAGCATACTCGTGGATCTAGAGCCACAGATTAACACCAACTCAGTAACAGAAGTTCTTCTAGTTTGTTTCCTGTTGGTGTGATACACACCATGGCTGGAAGCTACTGGGGAGACAAAGGGGTCTGCCTGGGTTATTAGCTACATTCCATCATGGCAAGAACCCAGGGCAGAGGTTTAAGGTATGAACCTGGAGGCAGGAACTGAAACAGAAACTATGGGGGAATGATGCTTCCTGGTTTGTTCTACCTGGCTTGCTCACCTTGGCTTCGTACACAATCTAAGACCACCAGTCTGGGGATTTCATCACTCACAGTGAATTAAACCATCCCACATTAATCATTAATCAAGAAAATTCCATCATAGATTTCTCACAGGCAAATCTTATAGAGGCATGGATTTCAAGATGTCTCTAGTTTGTGTCAAAATTTACCAGTACAGCATACGAAGTAATGAGTTTCATCACAGTCCGTGTGTGTGTGTGTGTGTGTGTGTGTGTGTGTGTGTGTGTGTGTGTGTCTTTATAGCTTTTCTCATTTATTCCCTCCCCCAACAAGAAGATGAATACTTTTGAGGGGCACTGTGAAAGTATTACATATCCTTTAAATCTGGTGCCCAGCATAGAGTGTACACACACATGCACACACTCACACACAGACATGTATGGAAAAAGACTTGCACAAGAGTGTTCAGTATATTATTCTTACTACTCATACACCCAAACACAACATCATATAAAAGCATATTAGTGAAGGTATGATCATACAAATAAACAAGTCGTTACACAATAGCATCTTATGTCATTCAGGAAAACACTGAAACAGATTCTGTGTACTTATAGAAGAACTGACTACTTTAAAGTAAAGAAAAGTAAGTTGTCAGGCTATAGTTACAGCATTTTTTCAATGTATATATGCATATAACATATATTATAACATACACAATAAAATTTTTATGCACATACAAAAATATACATGTTCCTAAATGCATGTGTTTGCCAATGCATGTTCTCAGCTTTGCATGGTGAGTATTGCTTCAAAACAGGACAAAAAGAGCTGAACGTAGAAGGGTCTAAATGGAACCAAACCAGGAAAATAGTATATCTATGCCTACATGTGGGAGTTGATCCACTGGAACATGGTACCTTAATACTGAGTTGTTCATAAAATGACTGTTTAAAGCTGCTATAATCTTCATTGTGTCCATAATAGCTTTATTCTTTAATTTAATTAGCATTATTTGTGGGCCACCCAATACTTTTCAAGGAGGTGTTTTGTGAAACCAGGAGAGGAGTCATTTACAACTTGGCCATCGTGATTGGAGCAGACCCTCCTGGGGGAAAACTAGCATTGAAAGGCGATCATGTAGAACAAATACGGTTTGGTAAAGATGAACTTTTCCTATTGAGTGCACTCAATGGTGATCTAATTATTTTTTTTTTTTTGAGACCTTTACATGTTACTTAGTGTGAATGCCTTAATTTTATGTTTTCTTGTTCAGTTTTAGTGTTGTCAGTGTAATCTTCTATCAGTTTATTCAGAGAAATGCTTTCTTCCCTCTGACTTTTTCTGTAATTGCAATATAGCTGCATTATGTATGTGTGAACCATTAAATAAGAAGGCAGCAGCTTACTGCTACTCAGAATAATGTACTTTGAACAAAGTAAGCCTCTGCCCTTATGTTAACCCTCAACTCTCCATAAAATAGGGAGATGACAATAAAATTTTTCTTGAAGATTGTGGGGTTTTCTGGGGTGATATTGGCTGATTTGTTTCTTCATTCTTAAGTTGCCTCTCTCTGGATTTATATTCCCTATCTCATCAAAAAAGTTTGATTTTAGTTTTTCCTCCTTGCTTCCAAGAGGGGTGCAGGGAATCTACCCACAAGTCTATGCAGGGTGCTCCAGCACAGTGCCAACTATTTGCAGTGCAGGGTTTCCAGGTTGCAGCATCCCCAGGTCAATAGTACATGCATCCAACTATGGTAGCTGTATAAGTTAGGGTTCTCTAGAGTCACAGAATTTACGGAGTAAAGGAATTTATTGATGACTTACAGTCTGCAGTCCAATTCCCAACAATGGTTCAGTAGTAGCTGTGAATGGAAGTCCAAGGATCTAGCAGTTACTCAGTCCCACACGGCGAACAGACGAAGGAGCGAGAGCTAGTCTCCCTTCTTCCAGTGTCCTTATATGATCTCAAGAAGAAGGTGTAACCCAGATTAAAGGTGTGTGCCATCACACCTTTAATCCCAGGTGATCTTAAGCTTGGGGATCTCTGTCTTAATCTCACACCTTTAATCCCAGATGATCTTGAGTACGGAGATCTCTGTCTTAATCTTCTGGAATCCATAGCCGATATGCTATCAAGATCTCCATACCAAGATCCAGATCAGAGACTTCTATCTCCAAGCCTCCAGGTTAGGGTCACTGGTGAGCCTTCCAATTCTGGATTGTAGTTCATTCCAAATATAGTCAAGTTGACAAACAGGGATAGCCACTACAGTAGCTAAGGGAGCTACAGGGAGCTCTGTGAGCATCATTTCATTTGACTTATGAAAATCAATTAATCTTCCTTATTCTTTAAAAACTTGGATTTGTTTTAACTTTGTGTATATGGGTGTTTTGCCTACATAAGTGGCTATACACTATGTCTGTGCAGTACCAGAAGAAGATATGAAATGAGCATTGGATCTTCTTAGACTGGAGCTACCAATCCTGCTGTGAACCACCTTGTGGCTGCTGGAATCAAATGAGGGTCTCTGGTAGAGCAACCAGTGCTGTTAACCCCAGAGACACTTCTCCAGGCTCCAGCTTGCTTCTTTTATTTCCTTCTTCTTTCCCCTATAACTTTGAATAAAGTATAGTGAAAAGAGCTGTCACAGCATCTTGGTGTTTGGTGTTGGCCCTAACACCTCTTGGCAATGGAAGGAAGACAGAGCTCTATGGCTTTGAGCTTCTTGTATACAGCTTCGAAATTTGTTGTCATAACTCACAGAGTTTCTGTGAGTGTCACTGGCAGGGCACAGACTGAGCATCATGTCTGTGGTACACTGGGTGTCTCATAAAGGTTAGTTCGTATTCTTGGTTCTAAAGAAAATTACGTTGTAAATCCTTTCTTCCCACTGCTTGGAGATCATTGTGGAAGAGGAGTAGAGAGGTTGCCACAGTCAGAGGAAGTGGTTCTAACCAAAACAATGTTGTGGGGCTATGACAAGACTATTGTACCCTTGAACTCACTGCATCTGTGACCGAATGTCCAAGGCTCGCACAAGATCAAGCTAGTTAAAATTACATCATGACAGGAGGTATATGTCACAACAGTGTCACCTGTAATTGAGGAACTGTTGGAAAGTAATGGCTGCTGGGAGGAAGAGTCATTTTTCTTCAAGGATGTGGCCCCTGAAAGGCTACCCAGGCTCCAGGACATGGCTCTACATTCATAGTAGCCACAGGAACTGAACTCGGTGGGTTTGAAATAAAATAACACAGTAAGTTGATGGGTTGGGGGGCAGTGGAGATGACAGAGAGAAGGTGAAGGGGAGAAATTAAGAGGTCGATTTGATCGAAACACATTATATGCATGTCCAAAATTCTCCAACAACAAACAATTATCTGAGCACTAACAGCAAAATAAATAATTGGTTTGGCGCATCAAGGAGAAAAATAAACCCGAAGATTAGACCTTAACGGAAGTGAGTTCTGTGAAGGATTTTATTTTCTCTTTCATCTCCTAACTTTGAACTGTAGGTGTTCCTATCAGGGGAATCTCAAAGCTTATATGCAGAAAAAAAAAAAAAAACTCAGAGAGAGATCTTTTATACCCAGATAACCAGGGAAATTAATATCTGCAAAATCATGCACAGAGGAGGAATGCTCATTTGGTTTTGGTTTTGGTTTGTACCTTCTTTTAGAAAAAGATTTCACACACTGGATTTCCATCTCTTTTTTTTTCCCACCTCCAAGTCATTCCAGATCCTTCCCACCTCCTTACTCATACAACTGCATGTTCTTCAGCTCTCTCTCTCTCTCTCTCTCTCTCTCTCTCTCTCTCTCTCTCAGACAAAAAGCAAAACAAAAACAAGAAACATTTAAAAAATACCCCAAAACCTATCAAAAGACCAATAGACAAAAATATTGCCAAACACAAACACACACACACACACACACACACACACAAATATAATTGAGTTTATTTTGTGTTGGACAACTACTCCCTGACATAGGGCCTACCCTCGGGTGTGATTAACATACTCAGTGAGATTCCATCAGCAAAAACTGATCTTTTTTTCCTTTGCCAGCAGGTGTAAATCATACAAGGCTTCTCAGTTAGAGATGGGAACCTATCTCTACTTCCCCTTCTCAGGGTGGGGCCCTACTCAGCTTGAGCCTGTGCAGGTCTTGTTAATGCCATGCTGCCATGGCCTCTGGAGTCATGTGTGCATCAGTCTTGATTTATCTGGAGGTCACTGCTTCCTTGGATTTATCCATCACTTTGGGGTATTAAAATGTTTCTGCTTTCTCTTCCACATACTTCCTTGAACTTGGATGAAGACGTTCCATTTAGGACTAGTGCTTCAATACCCTCTCATCTACTTCAAGAAGCATCTCTGATGAGGGCTGAGTGAACCACTGAGCTGCAGGTATAACGGCTTGTCATTAAGTTATTTTATTGCTGTATTCCTTCAGTAGAATAATAGTATTAGTTTCCCCCTAGGCTCATGACCTATCTGGTTTCAGGTTCTTGGCCATCTTAGCAGTGTTGGGTATGGAGTCCATCTCATGAAGTGGTCCTTACATCCAATCAGGAGTGATTGGTTGGCTCCATACCCTTTGTGCCACTATTGCACTGGTATATCTTACAGGTATGTCACTGTTAACAAGCTACAAGGTTTGAAGCTGGGAGATAGTGATCATTGCTTTTTCCTGCAGTAGTGTGAGGACTGCCTTCTAGTACCAGGAACACTAATCAGTATGGGTAAAGCTTTACCATCAGAGTTGGAGATGAGGAAATTGGAGTTTGTCCTAATGGGTTTTAATCTTGTTCCGGATCAGTATTTGTTCAATATGCCACCTTTCGTCCATTTTGGAATGATGATGTATATTCTGTGTCATTGTATGTTTGAGGTATGTAAATTTTTTTCTGGCTTTTGCTTTTACAAGGTTTCAGGTAAGAGATTTCCTTGAGTCTCATAAGAGACACGGACTTTGAATTTTGAAGCAGTCTTGAGACTATGAACGACTATGGGGCCATTTGAATTTAGATTAAATGCGTTTTGCATTATTATATGGCTACAAGCCTATCGTGTGGTGGTTTGTCTGAGAAAACTGCAAGCAAGCCTCCATTTCAATGATTTCTTTTGTAAGAGTCATCTTACCTTTTCACAGAAATATTAACAGTAACTAAGGCAGAAATTATATACACTTGGCCTCTAGGCATCCCTGTGAAGATATTATATTATTATTATCATCATCATCATCATCATTTAGGTTAATTGAAATAGGAAAACCCACCTTGAATGTGGATAGAGCATTTTACGAACTGGGCCATGAACTGTATACAAGTAGAGAAAGTTCCAGTCATTCCTCTCTGTCCTTGACAGAGGATGTGCTGTGACTAGCTGTGATAGTTTCTGCTATCTTGAGGGCTCCACCATAATATGTGGAAACTCAAAAGTGAGAACTAAAATATACTCTTTCCATTGACTTGCTTTGTGTTTGGGTATTTTACCACAACAACAGAAATGAAAGCAAAACAGGCATAGAAACATTCAGAAGGAAAAAACAAAAAGGGGGAATTCCAAATCTGTGTGTGACCTGTACTTGACCTGGTAAAAATCCCGGAGGCTCCCTGAGCTGCTGTGTGGACAGACCCACAGGAAGAATTGCAAGGAGCTGGTTGAGAGCGGGGTTGACGTGGCCCCTAACTGGACAAGGTGACACAGAATCCTCAGTCTGAATATGCCAGACTCTTCCCATGACGAAGCAAAAGCAGTGACATTCTCCAGATTTAATAGGTATCAGTGGTACTCAGTCTCACAGAAAAAATTATAAATCTGCCTTGGAATCTCTGTGATACAGAAGGTATCTGAAGGAGTAGACCATATATCAGTTAGATATAGCAAGGGTTGACATTCTAGCAAAGAAAAGGGAAATATTCTTACTAAAGACATAGCTGCAACTTAAAATGCTTACCTTAGAGCTTAAAAGTAAGACATTTGAAATTTAAAGTTACCCTATTTGGGTTGGAGAGATGGCTCAGTGCTGTAAAAGCCCTGATGGCTCTTCCAGAGGACATGGGCTTGATTGTCAGCATCTAAATGGTATCCCATGACAGTCTATAATTCCAGTTCCAGGGGATGCAACAGTCTTGCTAGCTTCTGCACACGCTGCATGCAACTGGTACAAGACATGAGGAAGATATATATATATATCTATATCTATATCTATATAGATATAGATATAGATATAGATATAGATAGTCATTGTATTGACTCAATATAACCTAATAGCACATATCAGAGCAATGTGTCAATGATCTTAAAAACAGATAAATAGGATTTCTCAAATCTTCAAACAAAGAAAGGTATTTGAAAAAAATCCATATAGAGACTTGTAGGGCAATATCAAAAAGGAGTAACCTTCTGGTACTGAACACCAAAAAAAAAAAAAAAAAAGATTATAAAAGAAAGATAATTGAAGGCTTAGTTGTGAAAAAATTTACTAAAATATAAATATACACACTAAGAATATAAATAAATTCCAAAACATAAACTAAAAGAATAATTGACATTAAAATCAAATTTAATGAAAACTGGTGATAAAGAAAAAAGCTGAAAGTAGAATAAAAAGTGATCCATTATCTAATTAGTAGGAAAACCTAGTTAAAGAGGTGCTTATGTCTTATTAAAAATCAAGATCCTCAAAAAGTGTTAGGAAGCATCCATCTAGTGCTGGAGACCTGCAACCTTAAGTGTATCTCCAGTTAAAGCATCCATCAGCAACACTAGCAAGTAAAGCCATCCCCAGGCAAATGGAAGTCAAAAAGCCATTATCAGTTTTTGTTTAACCATCTCTTTTTCTTAACAAAATAAAAAGCATTAAAATAACTTCTTGTATCTTATGGCATAACAATAGGATAAAATTAAATATAAACAGTAAAAGAAACTAAAGAATATATACAAAAAAAAATCAAGACAACACATTATGTTCCAAATGAACAGCGGACTGCTCAAAGAAAGTCAGAAAAGAAATTTAAAACTTCTAGAATTTTGAAATGAAAATAAACACACAACTCACTGGAACACTGAGGGTAAATAAAACATCAAAAAAAAAAAAAAGATTTCAAATACATAACTTATGGCGCATCTCCATGTTCTAGCAAAACAAGAATTATCTAAACCCAAAATTAATATCTGGGGAGAAATAATACAAATCAAGGCAAAACATAATAAAATGGAAAACAATGTAAAGAATCCGCGAAACAGGACTGTTTCTTTACCAAAATAAACAAGACTGACAAACCATTAGTCAAAATAACCAAAAGAGGAAGAGACCCAAATTCAAATCTCAATTTCAAAGAGAGGAAACATTACAACAATCACCAATGACATCCAAAGGCACACTAAGTGGATACGCTGAAGTGACATTCCAATAAATTAGAAAATCTACAAGAAATGAATAGATGTCTATAGACCAGAATTAACCCCAGATGATGGGAATAAGCAACACGAGTGTATAGCCGGCAATTAGAAAAAGCTGAGCATGAAGGCACAGCCTTACAATCCTAGCACCAAAGAGATGACAAGGGCCTTCCTGGAGCTTGCTGGCCAGCCGGTCTTGTTGAACTGGAAAGCTCCAGGTTCAAAGAGAGGCCCTGCCTCAAAATATGAAGTGGAAAGAAATAGAGGAAGATGCCCAATATTTACTCCTAGCTTCATATGTATGCGGTATATGAAAAAACAAAAGCCTGCATTATCCTGGAAACTCAAAGCATTTTGTCTAAGACAAGGAGAGATAGAGGTATGTCTACTCTCTACATTACCATTTAGTACAGAATTTGAAGTCTTAGCCAGAGCAATAAAGCATGAGAAAGGGGATACAACTTGGGAAAAGATGAGTCAAAGTTTTCTTTTCAGGTGATATGAACTCACACTTGACAGACTTCAGAAAACACTTGGATTTGATAAGTATTTTCAAAGAATAAATAGGACAATCTGCGCACAAAAATCAACAGCTTTCCTATGTTCCAATAATGAACATTCTGTGAGAGAAAACAGGAAAAACACCCACAGGAGCCTTTAAAAGACAGTGAAATAGATAGATGGAAACCAATCAAGGAGGTGAAAGACTGCTATAAAATACTAAAATATTGAGAAACAATTTTGAACAAAACACTATACTAGAAGATGAAGAGGCTTTTAACACAAAACAGATCAAAGATTTTAATACAAGCCTGAAACCTTGATGCTACTAGAAGAAAACATGCAGGAACCAGAAATACTTCAAGATACAGAGCTGAGCAACACCTTTCTAAAAAGGATTCTGACAACTCAAAAAAACGACTAGCATGGGGATTGCATGCTAATAAAAAGCATCCTTCTACACAGGAAACAGTTACAGGAGCAAATAGCCCATACAGTGGTCTTTGTGAGCTATGCTGCATTAAATCCAAACCACTCTGAGATTCCATCTTACTACAGTCAGAATGGCTAAGATCAAAAACTTGAGTGACAGTACATGCTGGCAAGGATGTGGGGCAACAGGAACACTCCTCCATTGCTGGTGGGAGTACAAACTAGTTCAACCACTCTGGAAATCAATCTGGCAGTTTCTCAGAAAACTGGGAATAGTTCTACCCCAAGATTCAGCTATATGTTCCTGAGCATATACCCAAAGGATGTCCCACTATACCACAAGGACATTTGCTGGACTCCATTCATAAAAGCTTTATTCATAATAACCAGAACCTGGAAACAACATAGACACCCTTCAACTGAAGAAAGGATACAGAAAATGTGGTACACCTACACAACGGAATACTACTCAGCTATGAAAAACAAAGGCATCATAAAAGTTGTAGGCAAATGGATGGAATATCATCTTGTGTGAGGTAATACAGACTCATAAAGACATACACGGCAGGTACTAACTTATAAGTTGGCATTAGCCATAAAGTACAAAATAACCATGCTGTAATCCAAGACCCAAAGAAACTAAGAAATAAGGAGGGCCTAAGGAAAGGAATGATGTGCGACTCTTACTCAGAAGGGGACATAAAATAGACATCAGAGGTGGACGGGGGGAAAGGAACTGAGTGGGAGAGAGGGTAAGGAGGGGAACAGGGCTGGGGATCAGGTGTGGGCAGAGGTGAGGACTGGAGCGGGCTGGGGTGTGAATGGAAATCAGTGGGGGCATCTTTGAAACTAGCTGGAGACCTGGGATGGGGAGGACCCCCAGGAATCTATGGTGGTGATTATAACTGAGATTCCTACCAGCAGAGGATATGAAGACTGAAGTAACCACCTCCTGAGGCCAGGCAGGACTTCCAGTAGAAGGAGGAGGGCATCAACCCACCCACAAAAACTTCAAACTAAAATTTGTCCTGATTCCAAGATATGTAAGGATAAAGATGGAGCAGAGATTGAGGGAACAGCCAACCAATACCTGGCCCAACTTGAGACCATCCCATGTGAGAAAGCCAGCCCCTGACACTATTAACGTTACTCTGCTATGCTTTCAGACAGGAGCCTTGCATAACTGTCTCTTGAGAGGCTTCATCCAGCAGCTGATGGAAACTGTTGCAGAGACCCACAACCAAATATCAGGCAGAGATAAGGGAGTCTTGTGGAAGATAGAAGTGACAAGCCAGAAGGATTAAGAACACCACAAGAAGACCTACAGAATCAACTAACCTGAGGCCCTGGGGATTCACAGAGACTGAGCCACCAACCAAAGAGCATGCAGGGACTGGACTTAGACTCCCTATACATTAATGTAGATGTGCAGCTTGGTCTTCATGTGGGTCCCCTAACAATTGGAGCAGGGGTCTCTGACTCTGTTGCCTGATATTTGATCCCTGTCCCCTAGCCAGATTGCCTGGTTGGGCCTCAGTGGGAGAGGAGGGTCCTGCTGTAACTTGATGTCCCAGCTTAGGGTGGACCCAAAGAGGAGAAGGGGAGGGGGTGATGGTGGAAAGAATTTGTAAGAGTAGGGCATGGAGAAGAGGATGGAGTGGGCCTATGATCAGGATGGAAAGTGAATTAATTAATGAAAAAAGAATTCAAACAGCAGAACACCAAACCAATATAATCTTATCAATAAAAGAGCAAATGATTAGGCCTGACACTTCTAAACAGAAATATCAGTGACATGCACACATAAGCACATACACATGCAAACAGACACCATAACGTTTTATGTGTGTATTTCTGTAGTATGTATGTGTGTGTATACATTACTCTAAACTTGACATAAAGTTTTATATGTGTGTATACCTATGCATGTGTGTGTGTGTGTGTGTGTGTGTGTGTGAGAGAGAGAGAGAGAGAGAGAGAGAGAGAGAGAGAGAGAGAGCATATGTATGAATATGTTCATGCCATGCTATGTGTGTGGAGGACAGAGGACAGCTCACAGGAATAGTTCTTTCCCTCTCACCTGAAGGTCCTGAGGCTCAAAGTCCAGATGGTCCAGCTTTATGGCAAGTGCCTTTACCTGCTGAGTCATCTCACCAGCCCCAAAAACTACATTTGCTAAACTGCTCTTGCTCACACATCCGGCTGCCTGTAGTCTAAAATCTTTACTGGCACAATGACTCGTGTTTATAAATGCTAGCACTTAGGAGAGATGGGGGCAAGAAGGTCTGGACACTGAACTACCCAGATCTACTTAGTGTAAACCCTGTCTCTAAAACATAAGGGTTGGAGATGTGGCTTAGTGAGAGAGAGAGAGAGAGAGAGAGAGAGAGAGAGAGAGAGAGCGAGCGAGCTTGTCTGCTTTGCAAAAAAAACCTTAAGTTGGATCTCCAAACCTAATAAAACAAACAAGCAAAAAAACAAAAACTTGGTCTCTGGTAACATGGGATGCCATGTCTACAATTCTGTCCTTGTGCCAGTCTGTGCATTTCAGTGGCCTTTCACCTCTTTCCTAGACACTTAATTTTAAGAACATCTCTCCCTGGAGCCAGTGGAAGTCCAGTAAGAGGTCCAGCACTATTCATCTACCGCAAAGCCGGTGGTTGCAATTCATCATTCAGTGTTTGCTAACGCACATTGATTGAGCATTGCTTGCTTCTGTGTTAGATACAAAAGGTTAAAAAACAATGCATGAGAACAAAGTCTTTGTCCTCAGTGGGGGCGATAAATACAGTGTAAGTGCATGTTTAAGATCAAGCTGTGCTGTGAAGGAAAGGAAGCAGGGACCATTATAGACACTGTGATTGGGAACCCAAGGGTAGTATTTCAGGATACTAAACAGGGATGGATTTATGGCTCTTTTCACTTTCTTTGAGAAGTGATAAAGGGTCTTTGGACACCCTAAAGCCTTACTAAAGATACAGTGTTCTTTAAGGGTGTGACTCCTGGCAGGTCAACCGTGCTACAGTGGGTGCCCCTGCTCGAGTGTATGAGCAGCACAGATTAGAACGAGTGAATTCTATGACAGCAAACCACACTTTAAATTAAATCAACAATTTTGAAAAGAGGACATGAAGTTAGAATATGGAGGTAAGTATGGGTTTGGAAGGAGTTAGGGGAGGAATGGGGGTAGAATATGAGCAAATATACTGCATGCATGTATGAACTTCTTCAAGAATAAAATTATTATACAAATAAATAAATACAATAAAAATTCCCGTGTTGATCATCTAAACTCAAAAGAGTGCAGTAAAACAACCTATACTTTCAGATCCTTGAAAAAAAATATCCTTCAGTTTCAATTTTCAATTATCAAACCTTGATAACAGCTTACACACTTAAAATTTTAACGAGGGGAAATAAAAGATTACAAATTGATAGACAAATATTTCCATATATTTCAATATTCTAGATACCAAAGGATATCTAGAACGGTGTGAATTAAAAAGATATCAGCAAGAAGAGCTGTGGGTTTGGGGAACAAGTCACCGAGGCAGCTGGGCATGTTCAAGGACTATGATCCCGGGGTTACGAAATCCTTTTGGGTGGGGCACTTGTGTGTCAAGTATCGATCTTTTTTTTCCAGACATAATATTTGCACACTTTACAATTTATGCATGCATATAACGACCAAATGGAGTATTATTCAGTCAATAATAGAGTTCCTCTGATTGCACCGGCACCAATAAGTGGCAGGTGCTGTTTAAAAACCGCAACCTTATTTAGAGTCAGAAGAATCAGAGACAAAGTCTGGCGGGACTTCAGCAACCAGGAACAGAACTTCTCAGGACAAAAACACTTAGAATCACAGCATTCTTCCAAGACTGGCTCTCAGCTAGTACAGGAATTCTGAGACCCAGAGAGGTGTGGCTCAGAATCATGAGAGTTAGCAGATTCTGATATCTGCTTTAAAGTTCCAAGGCAGCCAGCATAAAGTGAGACTGCTGAGCTCCATTTTCCAAGAAACCTTTCGCTGGGCCTGCTGCAGCCACAAGTTCATGTTCTAGTACAAACTACTCTAGCCTCTCTGGGCTGGAAAACCCGCCCCCACTATAACCATAGCAACGCTGACACCAGTGCGCTGGTGAGCCGGGTACCGCCCCCTCCCTGACAGATATTGTTTCCCATCCTCTGTCCACATGGGCGCACTGCCTCACTATTGGTCTGTAGCTCAGGACTGTGCCTTGCCCCCACCAATAAACGACCTGTGCACGTGCACTATGGTGTCTCCCGATTGGTGAAGCTCTCCTGATCACGCACCACCGTCCTGCTCAGCCTGGTGTGGGGGCGCCAATAAAATGACTAAGTGGCCATATACAGCCAATGGTAAAGAAGCAGGTCTCACGACTGGCCAATGGCAGCGCTCTGTAGGCGGGCCGTGTCAACCCCTTTCGAGTCCCAGTGGGGTGTGTTAAAGAGACAGGGCCCCAGTGCGGGTGTTTCACCCGGCTGGGCGCTGTGGCCGTAGTGGCCCTGGGTGTGAGGCCGGCGCCCGTGACAGCAGCGTCGCGGAGCCGGCTACCCCGACCTGGGGCCACTGCGGATCTTGGTGGCAGAGCCGCATCGCCTGGCGGGATGGGAGGCGAAGCGGGAGCCGATGGTCCCAGGGGCCGTGTCAAGAGCTTGGGGCTAGTGTTCGAAGATGAGAGCAAGGGCTGCTACTCAAGCGGCGAGACAGTGGCCGGGCACGTGCTGCTGGAGGCGGCAGAGCCCGTGGCCCTGCGCGGGCTGCGCCTGGAGGCCCAGGGCCGTGCCACCTCTGCCTGGGGCCCGAGCGCTGGGGCCAGGGTCTGTATCGGTGGCGGCTCTCCCGCAGCCTCATCAGAGGTGGAATATTTGAACCTGCGGTTGAGTCTGCTGGAGGCCCCAGCTGGTGAGCCTGGAGATCCCCAGGGAGGGGGGAGGGAAGGGGCGCGCCCTGGGTGCTGGGTGGCACTGAGGGAAGCTTCTGGAAGGGGAGTCATCTGCTGTCCTGGGGGAAGGGCAGGAGGCCAAGCCTGTGCCCCTACCTGGCCTCTCAGAAGAGGCCAGACCCTTTTGTGTTGGTGTGCCTTTGAACTTGGCTTCCTGTGATCTTCTGGTAACCTATTAGGGAGTCGTTGCCATGGAAACCCGCCATCTGACTGTCTGGGTTCTAGGTCCTTCCTCACCTGGAGGCATGGAAGGTGGAATTGGTGACATTCTATTATGTGGTGCCCAGAGTTTGATGGCCTGCCGCTCCTGCCCGTCCTGGCCCTAGACACTCCTGAGTTCATGATGATTTGCAGAAAACTAGATCTTGGGAAGAGGGAAGTGGTACTTGGGTAGTTCAAGAGAAGTGTCTCCTCACTGGGGAACATGAATCTCACTAAGAGCCATCCATTACTGTAGCTCTCCTTCCTCTTAGCTCTCCCCATTCCGAAAGGCCTTTGGAGACAATACCTGCCATCTGGGGCATTTCTGACTTTTCCAGAAGTGCCCATGCATATGTATGTTGGGTTCATGTGATTGCATTTCATCATGAAAATGCTAGTAACCATGAGTCAGTCTTCTCTCAGTTGAAACTATTGTAAAACTTTTACCTGACTGCCTCATCATCTTGAACCTATCAAATGCCTTATTACTACCTATTGTACCTTATCTTCCTGTGGAAGAAGTACAATAGTGTCCAGTTAAATCCTCAAATATGTACCTAACGAGAGCTGAGTTTTGGATAACGGGGTGTGGCAGGTGAGAGCTCTTACCTGCTTTAACGTCCTTTCCTCACTGTGGATTCCAGGAGGCTTTTCTCTCAGTGATTAATAGCCAACAAGGATGTTAAAGGTGGCTGACTGGAGGGGAGGCCATGGAAGAGAGAGGTAAACAGGTTTTTGAGTAAGATTCAGCCCCTGAGCCTGTAAGGATGAGAACTGAATGCTGCTTTGGTAACATCTGGGCTAACAAATACGTTTTGACTCACAAGTAAGATCTCGTTGCTTTGTTCTAATGAAACAGCTACATCTAGGCAGCTGCCAGTTTTCCTAGAATGTGTTAGCAATGGTTATAGTTTGCTTAAAATCAGCTTTTATTTGAGGGGTGGAGGAACATTTCCCCCCACATACTTACAACTTGGAAGAACTTAGCAACTTGACACAGATTCTCAGGGTCATTAACTCCATAAACTAGTTATTCAATGACCTAGGGTGATTTTCTTTTTTAAACTGTTGACCCCCTAGGATCTATTTTAAACTGTTGGATCTATTTTTTAAAAATCTTCCCAGAATATTCTTTAAAATTAATTATTCTTATTGAGCCACTTGCGATCAGGGTGGCTGAACCACTTCAAGTCCTTATGAAAAGATCGTGATAGAAAGACCCAGACACCTGGGCTGAAGAGATGGCTCAGCCATTAAAGGCTAGGCTCACAGCCAAGGATATAAGAAAGGCCCAGGGACCAAAGCAGATTAGCTTCAGTTCATAAGCACCCACCAGAGTGTGACCTTACACAGCCCCTCTCCTCCCCTCTGCAACATTTCTAGATCCCAGGGCTCATGAAAAACTTTCATGAAGAGCTCTGGCTGGAAGGGCTTTGGCGGATGAAGCAGCTTCCTATGACACTGTAGTCTTCGGTGGACAGGTGGAAACAATGAGCCATAAAAACAGAAGCAGAAATGGCCACACTGTACATCTTCTGAATGTTTCTAATTAAACATAAAAATTAAGAAGAGAAAGAAACATTTTCCCTGGCATTACAGCGTTTGTCCATCTCCTCAAATTGGTTTTCTCATTTGAAGGACTGTCAGTCCTGTGTTGGCTTGCTTCTTGAGGGGCTCTTCATCTCTCTTGATCACTTTTTAGTATGCTGGCAACTCTGTTCTCTACATGCCTGTTCCCTTCATCCAAACTTTACCTGCTCATCTGTATTCTGGTCCTCTGCCCCCAGGTCCACCATGAAGTCTCAGGACCTCAGGACTCTGTAGTCTCTTCACTTGATGCAGATATCCAGTCACCTTCCTCCAGCTGTTCTTTTGAGGACCGATATACTCATCCTTATTATCACCCAAGCTTGCCATTTAAGTCCAGTAAATCCACATTGCTAAACATTTGTGTGCACTTTGTCATGTGTAACACAGCGATCATAAATCACATTCCTTCTCAGCTCTGTGGGCCTCTTAGAAGTGATGAGGTAGAGAAGTATCCCTTGACTCCAGTCCTCTAGCTCTGCTGAGACCCTCCTGAGGCTTGTGTGGCCGGCCACTCCTGCACATAGGGAGCCGCTGGGACACACACAGCATCACACCACTTAATCTAAACCTGTGTCCTTCTGTCTAGTTATTGTTCACGTTGCCTTCAGGTCGCCCACCTGTGATGTCTTTCTTTACAAAGTGGACCCGTGTTCCTTGTTTCCCCTTAATGTGAAAAGTAGAGACAGGTTCAGGAGACTCATTGGGTCAGTGATGGATTCTTAGTCTCTAAAGGCACAGGACCGAGACACTGCGTTGTTGATAAGTAAACCCAAGAAACCCATCTTATGAATGGTTTTGACCACATAAAGTAGTTAGCCACAGGCTCCACTCTGAATCCACATTAAATGGATTGACTATGGAGATTCATCATAGGTAGGTTCTGGTGGTGCTTCTGGTCTTACACCATCCATCCCTGGTCTTTGGCCATTGTTCAGTAACAAATCTGTGCATGAAGTTGAAGGATGCTATCAAGAACAGGAGAAGTGACCCTGCCTGCTTTCACCCCTGAGAATCCCCATCACTCTCAGTAGAGCTAAAGGGTGAAGAGCTGGCCCTTGCTGCTTTGGCTGTTTTGTTTATAATGTTTACTAATACTGTTAACAAGTTTTCTACCTCTGTCCAAAGAAGACATAGAATGAATATTGTGGTGTAGCTAGAGAAATGTAACTTGTCAATTTGTTGTAGGTACAATTTAATGTTGATATCTCATGTTAGTATAATTCATGTATGTGTGTATACATGTGTCTGTATATGAATATGTACTACATATGTGTTTATGCACATATACTGTATTTATATAATATATCATATATGCATTTTATACACACACAACACACACACACACACACACACACACACACAGGACTCTTGGCCCTAGATAATACTTTATGGTAATTGTATAATTGGTCATTTTGTAGATAAAAGGGGTGTGTGTGTGTTATTTCTTGGTAAAAGACAAATTCAAATTTAATTCTCTCAGTCTGTTTACTGTATTGGCAGGAAAACCACCTTTTAAAAAAGGCTTAGATTGTGAAGACTCGTGATTTACTGTCGGCTTTAGTTAACATGCAGTATGGTCTTTTTCAGGTGAAGGCGTCACCTTATTACAACCAGGAAAACACGAGTTTCCCTTTCGCTTTCAGCTTCCGTCTGAGTAAGTGATGCTATGTTTTCCATTTCCTCCCCCTGCCTTACGTCCATTATTTGAGCACCCGGTGTTCCCCAACACTGAAGTGTGTGTGCCAATCTGTGGGACCCTCCCTGTGCTTATTGTCCTTTTCCTCCTTAGCCCACATTTTAACGCGTGCTTTTCCTGGCTCTGAATAGCTGAAAATAAGCTCATAAACCAATATCTTTGGTTTATTTCAGACCTCTGGCAACATCGTTCACTGGAAAGTATGGCAGTATTCAATACTGTGTGAGGGCTGTTTTGGAACGACCCCAAGTTCCAGATCAGAGCGTAAGAAGAGAGCTCCAGGTTGTCAGTCATGTGAACGTCAACACACCACCCTTATTGGTAAGCTCTGCCCTTCCCTCCTTTCAATAATGGTGTCTGCATTTAGTCACTGTCCACTGGTTCAGGAAGCACAATGCAAACCCATAGGCGTTCCCCATAAAGATATGATTCTAGGTTGGGCAAATTACAAATTGTGTGTATTAATGCTATTGATTATATCCCTGCTGTTCAGGGCTGCTTTTGCCAAAAAGTTACACAGGCTTGAAATGCATTAATGAGCCTTAATAACAATAATGCAGAGAAGAGAGGGGTTACTTTACCAGCACGGCCACATTCTCAGGACTGGGGCATTCTAAACTCTCCAATAATAGCAGGTTGAGGAGCAGTAATTACGAAAGAGTATTAATCACACTCAGCCTGTTATTGAAGCCCAGGCCATTATGCTATGTATCCCTCCATTCTGCATGTCATTTTCTAACATTAAGTAAGTGTGTGCAGCTGCCGCCTCAGCCCTTTCACTTACCATTCCTTATGACAGATTTGGCCACATTAAGGCATTGAACTTCTAATAATCATCAGGAATACTGTAGGCTGGTAAGGAGGATCAGGCTATAAGGAACAACAGAATAGGCAAGATGGGGACTAATGAGCTACATTCTTTTATCTACACCCATATTATCAAAATAATATAAAATTATACCTTCTACTTTCATGAAAGCTGCTAGGACCAAATGGGTCTTCATTTAAATATGAATGAATGGTGTTATTTTTTACTTCATAGATAATGCTGAGATCATTTAAACTTCCCATCGAGACACTGATGTGGGGAAGATGTGTTTTTACTATTGGATGATTCTTTTTCTAACTAATATTTTTAAAGACAAGGGAAAAGCTGGCAGCGAAAGGTTTGTTAGTTCTTATTTTCACAAGAAGTAGAATAACTGTGATGACCGATGAAAGGTGTGCATGCATGGGTTAAGCAGCTCCCCGCTCCCTGGCTCGGGCCCCCTTGAACGGCTTCGTAAATCCCATTTGGAAAAGCAGTGGCATTAGTGGCTTATATCTTTTTAAACTTGTGTAGAATTTTAAAACTGTCTCTAAAATTGCCACAGTTTTTTTTTTTTTTTTACAGGAAATCACTTATTGAGGTTTGCTTTTTGTCAAAAACAGATACTTGACTATAGTATAATTTCTAAAATAAATGAATAATAAAAGGTAGCCAGCAACAGAATTTCATAGAAAGCTTTAAGTTTTGTGACCAGAACAACTAAGTGTTTTTGCTCACTTTGAAGAGTAGGATCCCGTAGTGGGCTCTAATGAGCTTCACCACATTTTCAGGCCTGTTGACACAAGGTATGTGAATGCCTTTAAAGCCTCCAGACTAGTCCCACGTGACTTGAAAGTTCTGTCTGATATATAAGCAAAAAGACTGTTTTCTTATCCCATGGAGTTTAGCCAGGCAGTGTATCATTTTGATTATAAAGAGTAAAGATTTCCTGTCCTTTACATTGCCTTAAAACACAATTCTGTTATACAAATAAGAAAGGTCAGGGGGTAAGGGTGATTGCTCCGAAAGCAAGAAAACTGGAGTTCAGATTCTCAGGACCCATGCAGAAGCTGGGACTGGACACACATGCCTTTAACCCTAGAATTTGGGGATGGAAGCCGGTGGATCCCAAGGGCTCACTGACAGGGTAGCCAGCCTAGATTAAAAGGCAAGCTTCGGGTTCACTGAGAGACCATGTCTGGAAAAAAGAAAAGAAGAAAGTGATAGAAAAAGACTCTGGACCTTTTCCTCTGCCTTCTGCATGTCCCAGCATGGATGTACACCCGTGTGCGCACACACTTGTTCAAATGCTACACTATACCCACCATGTATATAATGGCAGTTCTGTAATATTTACAGTATGAATAGGACCCTTGGTCACTTTTCTAAAGGATGTTCTGTCATTTCTTAGAAACACAATAACTTCAGGATAAAGTTGGATGATGTCACACAAGTTTGAATCTGAGACTTCACTCTAGTTTTCATGAGAAGGAAATGCCTTTCAGCACTTGGTGTCACATGAGAATGAGAAAGATGGATATTTCTTTATTTATTCTTCAAAGGAAGAAAGTTTTCTGGGGTGGTTTAATGACAGTCCTTTTGTTTGTAACTTCCAAGACTCCTGTGCTGAAGACGCAGGAGAAAATGGTTGGCTGTTGGCTTTTCACCTCTGGTCCCGTGTCACTGAGCGTCAAGATCGAGAGAAAGGGCTACTGTAATGGTAAGCAACACATAGGAGGTCCACAGAACAGACTCGTGATCAAAATGATTTTAAATAGCAAGTTGTACAACCTATGAAGTACATTGTATTTTAAAATATAAGTTAATTAACGTTAACATATTGTAAGACCATGAATAATAGTCTCCAATAAAATTTCTGCTTTTCTCACTCTAGTCTGGTGGCTTTAGTCACTGAATAAAACTAAGGAGAGTGGGGAAGTGCTGGAATTTTATTTTACTATTACAGAAGAGGACACAGGGCACTCGGAGAGTTAGAGTATAGATGTGTAATGTTGTGAGCTAACTTGTCTGCCCCTTCGTTGTTTGTGCCTTAGCCCTGTGAGTTCCCCATGGCTCACTGATGGGCAGGCTTTTATTTCTGGGCTCTAGTGAGGTTGTTAAGAAGCTTCATACTTAGCCTCCTACGGCATCATTTCTGCATGTGCCTTAGCTTAATCTATGCATACTGCTTATTTACACATCTTGACATAGCATTAGTGTCTTTTTACATTGGAAAAGTGAGAAGTGCAGTTGGTATTGAATGTCAGCTTCTGCATTGAATGTCTATTCCTCTCTCAGAGATCTCCCACAGCAGCTTCAGTAGTGCTGGGCTGGTGCAGTTTTTAGCAATGCCTTGAAATCCTTCTGAACCATCCCTGAGTCCTTCTCATTTCTTTTCTCTCTTTAGGAGAAGCTATCCCTATCTATGCAGAAATAGAAAATTGTTCATCTCGGCTGGTTGTTCCTAAGGCGGCCATATTCCAAACGCAGACGTACTTGGCTGGTGGAAAGACAAAGGCAGTCCGGCATATGGTTGCCAATGTTCGAGGAAACCACATCGGTTCCGGGAGTACGGACACGTGGAATGGGAAGATGCTGAAGATCCCACCTGTCACCCCATCCATCCTGGACTGCTGCATCATCAGAGTGGACTACTCCTTAGCTGTAATCCAAGCTTCTTGAATCATTAAAGACACATAAAACAGAGCAGCAAGCCATGTGATTGCAAATATTATCTCTAATTATCACATCAATACTTGGAAAAATGTTAACATTGCTACTATTTTTGGGTACATGAAGGCTGGTCTTCACTGTTAAAACCCTATCTCTACCTAGGGGAATTTAATGCAATAACCTTAAAGGAAGTGAGATGATAGGAGGAGTGTTTGTTACATGGAGTATAGGTTAATTTTCCAGGAATGTTACAAGTTGTGCCAACTTACAGTGAAACACATGAAGGCCACAGTTCCCTGTCACAAACCTGTCCTGTAGTTAGTGAACTCTTCATTTTGTCTGTTCTTCATTTATGCGTAGTCAGGACAATTTCCATTTGTCCTCAGGTTGGCTCAGTGGGATACAAAGACATTTGTTTCTATGAGGAGATTGAATTAGCTTAGTTCCTGTAAAGTTTACCCTAAACCTGTGCCTTCCTAGTCCTCACGCATGCTTCTTCTTTTGTACATATCAGGTATACATTCATATTCCTGGTGCTAAAAAATTGATGCTGGAGCTGCCTTTGGTTATTGGTACGATTCCATACAGTGGCTTTGGCCGCAGAAACAGCAGTGTCGCAAGCCAGTTCAGTATGGACATGTGCTGGCTGGCACTGGCCCTACCGGAGCAGCCTGAAGGTAAAATATTCAAGTCATCCTCAATGAAGTGTTAGAGGTTAGAGAGAGACTAGCCGACAACAGAGCACGCCAGGAGTAGGTGTGTACGTGTCAGCTCTCCCCACCACATCACTGTCTACATGGCTGTGACCAAAAGCCTGACAGAGGGCACAGCAAAGGAGAAGGGTTTGCTTGTCTTAGAGTTTAAAGGTGCAGCTTGGTATGGCAATGGGGAACATTTTAGCTTTGGCTGCAGGAGTGAGAGGCAGCTGGTCACATTGTATCCACAATCTGGGAGCAGAGGGTGATGGGTGCTGGTGCCCAGTATGCCTCTCTTAGCTGAGCAGGGGCCCTGGCCTGTGGACAGTGCTGCCCACATCCAAATGGTTCTAACTTTCAGTTCAGTCTCTGGAAGCTCCCTGACAGCCATGGCCTGTGTTCTGTCTCCTGGGTGATTCTAAATCCTGTCAAGTAGACAACGAAGATGAATATCACAACTACTCAATTGTTTTATACTACGAAGAATTATATAACATTCCTGGGAAAGGAACCTTGAATGTTTACTTTAGCTATGACACAAAGCCAGTGGCAAGCACAGGAATGAAATGGCCATCTATCTCCTAAGGCTAATTTGTAATATTAAAACAATGAAAGATGGTTAAAGTAGAAGTATAGACTGCATATTTTCTATAGCTACATCTCAGAGGTATTTGTTTGCCTAGGTTATAACATTAGATCACAAAAAAAAGTAGACTGTAATTAAAAATAGAATAATTGATATTAGTAGCTGTGTATTAAGGGAAGCAAACCTTGTCTTGTGGTGACCATAATATCTCGTTTGACTCCATCTCTTTTGTAAGGGTTCAGAAAACACAAAGTAGTGATTTTTACATTTTTACATGGATCTCTTAGATCAAACTCCAATTCCCTTTCAGCACCACCAAATTACGCAGATGTGGTATCTGAAGAAGAATTCTCCCGACACGTTCCTCCTTATCCTCAGCCCTCTGACTGTGAGGGGGAAGCCTGCTACTCAATGTTTGCCTGCATACAAGAATTCCGTTTCCAGCCTCCCCCTCTTTATTCAGAGGTAAAGAAAATTAGACTCATTACGCTGTCTGCAGACACTCCCCTCCACTCATTAATGTGCTGCTGCTGCCGCTGACTCATAGTTAGTGGTGGGGTATACGTATAAACTTGTCCTTACAGTGTTAGATTATCACAACCACTTACCGCATTTTCTGGTGTTTTGCTTGTGAGCTATGTCATGTAGCATTGTGGATTGCCTTGAAGATGTTTTATTTTGCCTCAGAAGATAGAGAACTCAGTCGCCAGTGGCGGACTTCATGACAGGTGGTTACGGACTCAGGCTTACAGCTATTGTGTAGTTAGATGTAGGTAGGAGAACCAAGGTGCTATGGCCGTCACCTCTCTCTTCTGTCTCTGTAGGTTGATCCACATCCTGGTGATGCCCAAGAGACCCAGCCTGTATCCTTCATTCTCTGAACAGACTCCAGACTTCACTGTGTTGTTACCAACTTAGAACATTGGTTCTTTCGCCTGCCTTGTTGGATGAAAGAGAAAGTTAACTTCAGAACATCGGTGAACTTCAAGTACGAAGATGACAGAATGAAAGAATAGGAGGACTTTTAATGGGCCAGGGGAGTGGTTACACGGCTTCTAGGGTGGGCTCCCTTGCACCCTTTAAAAGTGGATGAAAATATGAATTGAAAAACAGGAAGTCCTGATGGTAAGAGAGGAAGTGAAAGAATGCCCAGACTGTTGAACAGAGGAGTCTTAAGGAATTGGGACGTTACTGGGTGTTACTGGAGTGTGCTCTGACCTGGGTTCACACACAGTTGTGAACTTACGGACTTGGTAGGAAGACATGATTTAGGAGAACAAGACAGCTTTGAAGTGAGTGCAAATGAGCGAATGGTCTACTTTCAATGCAATTGAAGTCCCCAGGTCTTGGGGTCTTCATGATTTCTTATCATGTTACCATAGCAAGGATCCAGGTCCTTGCTGGAGTCAGTGGTCATGTGACATCCTGATGGAAGTGACAGTGGCTCCAGTCTTTTTCGAGGAAGCTAGATGGGACTCCTTAACAGCTTGCCATAGCAAAAGGAAAAGAGGAATTGTTCAGGAAATTGTGTGTTGTGAAGGGCTGTACTTCTTAAACTTTTAAGAACTGTTTGCAGGGTGTATGTTTGATTTTCCTCATTCCTTATTTACCTAGGGAATATTAGAAAAAGGAGAAGTAGGCGTGACATCTTTGGGATAGCTGAGACTGACACAGAACAGAGTGTTCTCTTATCCTACCTCTAGTGGCTTTGTCAGACCTGCTCTCAGAAGTCCAGGCCTGACTGACCTCTGGAGTTTCTGCTCTATGCAGTTAGCAGACTCCTCTCAACCTGTCACTTGACCTGAAAACCAGACCAAGGGAAACGTCCACAGACTCAGCATTAAATAGAAATAAATATAAACACCTAAGATCTTAAGAAATCCCAAATCAAAGGAAGACAGGAGCGTGCCTAAACTTGCTTCCTGTGAAGAGGCCTCCGTGGGTGGGTGGCAGTTTCTATGTAGTACATTTGTGTTCCAGTACATTAGTAATTCCATTTATACTGTGATTTTTATTTTAAAATTGTTTTGGTGCAATATTTTGTTGTCTTTGAGCCTCAGGATATTCAGACCTAAGGACTGTGTTGCTGCTGGCAGGGTCAGCCATGTCTCTACCAGTCTCCCCCCTCTGTTCACAGTCATGTGCTCAACTGTTTTCCCTCCGGTCTGTTGGTCCCATGAACTAAGAACGTTTCTGACACCAGGTGGGATGGGGCCTCTCACAGTTAAGAGCTGGACAAGCCAAATCCTAAGGGTTTGCTTTAGAAACCCTGGTGCTTCCCAGGCAGAGTGTTGTGCCACACCCATCGTGGAGATGGACTTACCTTTCAGTCACCGTGTTCCCTGAGAGACATTCTTCTAGGGTGAAATTTTATATCAAAAGTCAGTGAACCTTCGTTCAGGGATTTTTGTACCAATGTTTGGTAAATGTGTACTTCTCCCCACTGAGCATACCTCTCCTGTGATCATCTTAGCATCAAACACATTTATTTCACTGTATGCCATTGTCAAAAATGCCAAATGGTATTGCCAGTAACTGTGGTGTGTGAGAATCACCACAAAACCTTATTTCTTGTTTTTTTTTTTTTAGAGATTTCTTTCTTTTCTTTTCTGTTGTGTGTCTGTAAACAGTTATGATTGTTCACATTCCATCTAAACTGCTTTTATTTTTGCCATGGAAAAGATGGTGAGCTGTCTTTTGGCTTCCAGCCTATAGTTTACGCACTATGTCAAGTCATGGGCCATCCATGAAACCAAAATGAAGGGAAAGAAAGCAACAGTATGGAGTGGACAGAGAGAAAATGAAGCACCTTGGATCCCTGTAGATAAGCCCTGGCAGTCGGGTTGGTTAGAGAAATCATGAAGTCCCCCACAAAACGGAAGCACAGCTAACAGTGGCATTGAAGAGTGCAAGGATGTAACTTTATACCTGTCTGTCTGACCTGAAGCTTATACCCAGGATAACAGGAATGTAGAAAACTACATCTGAAACCCTGTGACTGAAGATCAGACTTTTAGCTGCTAACACTTGCCTGTTTAGTCCCCTCTTGCCCTCATTTAGTTTGGGAAAAATGAAAAGTGCCCTTAGGATTTTCTTTTGGATACACAAAGCTTGCGATTCAAAGTGGGCATCTTTTGGTGCACGGAGGTCCTTCCCTTCCCCTGGAGCAGAACTTTACTTTCTGTGTCTCTGTTTTGCACAATAAGAAACTCGGTAGGCAAAGGTTGTGTTTTGTTTTGTTTTGTTTTGTTTTTGTTTTTGTTTTTGTTTTTTTGGTAAGTTCACTTGCTTTTTAAATTTTTTATTAAAAATGTAATAATTTAACCAAGGGGAAAATAAAGATTGTATTTTGTATTCTTCTTTGAACCCCATGGGTTCCTTTTTGTTAATAAAATGGTTATACTAATGATATGAGTGGCTCATTCTTTGTTCTTGTGTTGACTTCAAAGAATGAGTTAAATCATTCTAGACTTAAGGAGAATCTGTAGCCACACACACACAGCATCCTGTTATTAAGGTCATTTGTTTATTCATGAGATCAAGCATAAGACCCAATCTGGAGCCTACTGGGTCTGTACACAGGGCAGGTGTCCAAAGACATGCAGGTACTAGCAATCCGAGAAGGCCCTGACAAAGGAAATATAAAGTGCTTGAGTCAAGAAGAGAACATGCCTGCTTTTATTCCAAATGGCAGAGTTAATTCTCAGTTTTGGGTTTGCTTGGCCCCAATCTCAGGAGCGAATTAGTGAGGCCATGGGCTTTCAGGGGCAACCTAGCAAATGTCTCCTTTTTATGTACATACACAGGTGAATGCAATCATGTTATTAAAAGGAAGGCGTGTGGTAATTCATCTCAAGAAACCTGTCCAAACCTAGCCCCAAACTAACGTTGGCTAATCCATGATAAATTGGTTGCCTGGTTGGTTTGTATCCATTTGTTTTTAATCTGGGAGATGGCCTTATAGCAGCATCTTCGCATCCAAATATATGTCAATGCACTCAAATTGAAATACTTGTCTTATCATATAAAATACAGAAAAACTTTCGAGATTACCTAAGGTTTCTGTAGTTTGTACTGGAATACAAACTACAAAGTTTCAAACTAGGGCAGACACTACAGAGTAAAGAGGACACAGCTCTCCAGTTACCAGTGAGTTTACCAGAACCCAGAGACAGGGAACCTTAGACCTTGGCCTACATTCTCTGGGAGGTCTCTACTTGCTCTGAAATGTCCTGCATCCTTTAAAGAAGCAATGTAAACAGCCATTGCTTCATTTGCATAGCTTAAGGCTTGCAGACCTGGATGCTAGAGGCTTGTAGTAAATCACATCTTTGGTGTTTGTATCCAAAAGACCCGCCTCCAGAAACCAGCGCAATCTGCCTAAATCGCTTCCTAACTGTGTTTAATTAATAGTTGGGATTCCTTCTTCAACACAGGAGCTAAGACCCGCATATTTCGAAATAATTACAGCCTCACTGCCAGAGCAGTAGACCACAAGTCCTCTAAGCCCACCATCCAGGCTCCCCTGTACACAATGAGGCCTGCAGCCAAGCCACAACATTGACGCACAGCAGCAAGCTTTTACATACACTTTTTTTTCTCCGCCTACAATTTTGTAGGTACCTCTGTGGCATGTTACCACACATGTAGGTTCATGTAATCACTGCTACAATTGAGATTCAGAACTGCTCCACCATCACAGAGAAACTCCCTGAGGCTGCCTTCAGTCACACCTCTCTTTCATTTTTTCCTAACTCCACCCCCACTGATCACCATCTCTCATTTTGCCATCCTCAGGATGCTAGATACAGGAGCCCTCTGGCTGTGCCTTCGTGGGTATTTGGGGTTTTTTGTTGTTGTGTTGTTTTGTTTTTGTTGTTGTTTTGCTTTGCTTTGCTTTTTTGCTTTTCAGTCCATGTAGCCAGTTGAGATGCACACATATCGCTGCCTGCATCGACACACTATACCTTCATATTTGAGCTGAGGAATCCACAAGCAGAGACTGACTGCTAGTTAACATTTCACTTTGTAATTTGCAAATAAAAAAAAATGTAGCAGTTTTGTACACATGATACTTTTCATATATATTTCAGGTCCGGGCTTGAGAACTGCTTTCTGTCTGGTAGATAATACAGTTCAGATCTACACAAAGCTTTAGGGGTACATCTTCAGCGTGTCAAACTGCCTCAAGTATTTTACCTATAGATGATGGGCTGCGGCACTATAGATGAACATCTATTATATTAAGGATGTAGCAGTGACTGCAGACCAGAAGAAACTACACTAGGTGACTTTTTAAAAATCAGATTCCAAGTCTGATTGATTTCAACCTGAGAGCATGCTGACATTGCGTGTTAGCGTGTTAGCGTGTGAAACTCTGTGGGTTTTCTTCCCATCTCCTTTTCCACTCTCACCATTCACACTCCCACTTCTTAGTATCTAGTGAGAAAGAAAGCACATATAACACAATAATTTTGAATTACAAATACGCCTTTTCCTAATATTATGAAGCAAGAGATTGCTTATTAAGACTTCAAGCTTTTCTGTCCAGGAAAACTTGTATTTTACAGTTAGCCATTTATGCTCACCTAAAGAATTTGCCCTTAAAATTAGAATGAGTCTTTTGATTATGAAAAAAATAAAAGATGTAAGTCTTGATGGCAGGAAAAGGCCTGCTGCAGGCAGCATCTGCCACTGAGGAGAGGCAAAATACTACTGCCTCCCTTGTACTTGGAATAGTTTCAACCACTGCTACAGGTGCACACACATGTACACAGAGGCATCTGGTGATACATGTGTGCACACATGCATACATGCAGACACCATTCCTGCTGTTTCCTTCACCTGTGCTCATTGCCTCCAGGGCTAGGCCTATTTCAGATAAGATTATAAGCTTGTTTACAAAAGCAAGAGATAGTTCCACAGGAATTTCCCAGAAGGGAAGCCATTTCCCACCAGCCTTTCCCCATTCTGTCTCCAGACAGGAAAAAGCCTGGGCATTTTTCAGAAATATTGGGGAATTGTTGAGTAAGTGAACTGAGACAGCATACACGAAGAGTTTGTCTTTTTCTTTGTACCAACTTACCACATGATATAATGATCATGTCTCTACACTACCCTGGACCATATCTTTACGTAGTGAATAAAAGACAGAAAATGCTCCATGTCAAAACAATGACAATTATATCAACTCTTAAGTAGCGTTTGTTCTTCATAGATTAAGACTCATAGATCATGAAAATTTCTCTCTTTTTTTGGATTTTGGTTTGTATTTTTTTTAATCAAGTGCCACAATCCATCTTTTTGTTCATATACAAATTGATCAATACATCAGCACTATTTGTTTCTAGCTATCAATATAAATATTTAGAGTTGCCTCAAATGGTTTAATCATTTGGGCAAATGACATGTACATGTTTATCGTCTATGGAATGACGATAATGAGCTTCTAAGCAGCATACAAATGCACATATCTGCACACACATGTACACAGAGGCATCTGTGTACTTCTGCTTGTACACATGTATACAGTTACTGCTTATTGAATAGAAGTTTCACCCTTACATACAGATGAGAAAAGTCATTAGCAATTGCACTATTTATAGACTCCAGAGACCTGGGCTATTCACATCAATCCATCCCACAGCTTGAAGGACACGGAGCATAAACCTGATTTTCAGTACCTGATATATGCTGCACAATAAACAGATAAGAGAAAAATAGCTTGTTCAATAAAGCAATTTGCGTAGTTCCAGAACACCTCAGTATACTACTTCAGTATAGGAAGTGAAGAGCAAATCCATAACACTGATTGATGAAAGTCCAGCACATGACTTAGATGGGCTAAGGACCAAATACAGCTACATATAAGACATGTCAGGGTGGGGCTGAAGAGATGGTCCAGTGGTTAATAGAGCTGACTGCCCTTGCAGAGGACTTGGGTTCAGTCCTCAGCACCCACATTAGGTGACTTACAACTGCTTATAATTAGCTTGAGGATAACCCCTTCTGACCTCATCAGATACTTACACGCACATGACACACAAACTCATGCAGGTACACATAAATACACATAAGTTAAAAATGTATTAGTCAATCTTTAGAAAGAAAGGAAGGAGGGAGGGAGGGAAGGAAGGAAGGAAGGAGGAGAGAGAGAGAGAGAGAGAGAGAGAGAGAGAGAGAGAGAGAGAGAAGATTGTGATATAAGCGAAAATCTTGCTTTATCCTCCTTCGAAGAGGATAAAGGCAAAAATTCCTGGCAAATCTCTTACTTTCTTATGTAAGTCCAGAACACTAGGAAACTCCAGCAGCAAATGCTTGTCTTTATCTTATCTGATATAACAAAACACCTTGGCCCTGATGCCACAAGATAACTTACGTGACCCACTGTAAGCTGATGTGAGCGCCAGCAGCTGTTCCCCTTTGAGAGCTTCACGTTACATCAGATATATACCATGCTTTCAAGAAAATCAATCTCGCTGAACCTGAAACCTTACTTTAGAGCAACCAGCTCATAAATTGTCATCCCTAAAACAAAATGAAAATGACTCCCCCTTCTGATAGGAAGATAGTTTAAACAATGTCTACATACAAAGGGGGTAATTCTGATGAACTTGGACACCAGAGAAGCCACAAGGTGAGATATATGGATAGAAGTCAAGAAGCCTATTGGCCCTTTGGCAGCCTTGGGCAGCCAGTGGCACAGAATCTAGGGACATTAGCCAGCAAGTCACATTAGCTCTGTAAGCTGTCAGCCTTTGATTATACCCAAACATGCTCTTGGAGAGCTAGAACATACCTTGTTTTTCCGGATGTGCAAATGAATGGCTTCTTGGTTGTGCCCTCCTTGGCATTGTGACATACATGTACACTGAGCTTACCCTCAGTGAAGCCCTTTGCCATGAAAAATAATGGAGACCCAGTACCTCAACCTCAAAACCAGGAACCCCGGAGAGAAGACACATGAATTACAAGCATCTGACATCGGCACTTGCCCAGTGTTATAAAGTGCACTAGGAAGGGACAGTCTTTGGTGTGTGTATATGCATACTGTTTATTGGCATTCGCTTTAGTTTACTCCCAAGTTTTGCATAGAAAATTTATACCTCAAGAACTAGATAGTGACAAGGCTGGCTTATCTCCCCTTATCAAGACAAAAGCCTAACATCCTGCCCTCCTCTTGCCCAAGGGAACCAACTTGTCCTAGTTTGCCTAAGACTTCTCCTATCTCACACTGATAGGGCCATTGTCCTGGGTCATCAAGTATGACCGTGCTCCACAAATTCATAGTGACCTGAATTCACAGAATCAACATATGTTGCCTTTAAACCTGCTGCACAAAATTATACTCTACTTCCAACAGTCCCTAAGTGGAGTGCTGTTCTAGAAGTGAGTAAGGGTATATGGGTGGAACTGGAATGATCAGACCCTTTGGGCCATTGGCAGTTAGATCATGACCTCTGTAGAACACAGACCTGTGTCCTCCCCTCCCACTGCCGTGTGCCTCCACTGCTCCATGAAGTCATGGAAACTGTACCTTCAGCCTGTAGGAGCTCCCAGGGACCAAGGTCCAGCTTTGGCTCCAAGCACATACATCTCCTATGAGACTCCAGCAACCTGTTCATATGCACCGATTCCCTTTCTGTCTTCCATTTTCTCCTCTTTTTTCTTCCTTCTTCCTTCCCCTCCTTTTCCTCTCCCATAAAAAAATGGACACATGATCTTACAAGTTATCTTCCCCCTTTTACTTCTTGCAGTTCTTTCCCTAGTGACCTTGTCTTGGAAGAGAGCCAAGATTTTAAAAAGTAACCATCCTAGGTCATGCTTGGTGACAAGTGACATGTTTTTATGGATGAGAAATAACTAAACATATAGTGACATAATAGATGCACAGAGTTCTCTTGACACTTTCCTCAGAAGCTGACTTGGTCTTCTAGTGTCTTCTCTGGTGAAAAGCCTTTATCTACTGCTGGGGTTGGAAATGACTCCAGGTCTCTGGAACTCTGGGTGCTAGGCTGTGGTGGCAATGAGGGAACTAAAGAAGACATGAAAAAATATATGCATCCTAGTGAGGAGATGTCTCTGAGGAATTGAAGACTGGGTTTAAATACTTCCCAACATCAGACATATAATAATAGCTGAGTCATATTATACATTATATGGTTGTTTGCAGGCAACTTGTGGGTAGGTAAACCACTTCCTATTTAAAATACTGTTGTCTCTAACTCCTTCCCAAGCTAGCTCTTAACTCTCAGTTGCCTGCTACACTCCTTCCTCCCCACTCCTAAGGATGTCTGGAGGACCCTGAGGCTCTCAAAGTCCTCTAGCATCCCCTCTTTTGCCCTGTAATTTAGGGCCCAAACCCTGGGTCCATTTTTGCATAATGGAGACAAGCAACTCCTGGGGTGTGTGTGTGTGTGTGTGTGTGTGTGTGTGTGTGTGTGTGTGTCCTGTTTGTGTGTGTTTGGATACATGTGTGTTTGTGTGTGTGCGACATGTGTGTGTCCCATGTGTGTTTGTGTGTGTGCACCATGTGTATGTGTCCCCTGTGAGTGTAAGTGTGTGTGTGTGTCTGTGTGTGTGTGTACACTTACATGCATAAGAAGATCAGGGCCAACTTTAAAGAATCAGTTAGTTCCTTCCACTCAGGACATTAGTCATGATGGCAAGTGCATTAACTCACTGAGCCATCTCCTCGCTGCCTCGTTTACAGTACCTGCCATGTACACCTTTTTCATTTGTAAATTTCCTTCTCCATAAGATTCATTATTTTGCCAATAGGTACTGTTTTTTTTTAACTCTTTCTCATGCCTTTCTTCGCTTGAGTCTGTTTTATTTCCCATATAATGAAAGATGGGAAGCTGTTTAATGTATTACGTGGGAAAATATCCTGAAACATTGTTTTTGCTCATGTAAAGTAACAATAGTAAAAATCAGGAGGGAAAAAAAAAAAGCCTTGTGTTTGCTGGAAGAAATCAAGTAACCCACATTCCTCGGAATTGTGACTCCCTATGGGAGACCGAAGCAGAGACACAAGGCCCAGCTTGGCTTCATTCATGACCCCAGGTGTTTTCTTGACATAAATTTACATAGACTTGAGTCCTGACTCTGAGTCAAGATGAGACTTCCTCTATCTGTGTCCTGTTGTCCAGAAAGCTACCAAACAAGCAGAGTGACATTATGATGGTTAAGTCAGCTGTCATGTCCACTGTGGTGGTCAGTAGTCATAGTGGTCACTGTAGTCAGCCCTAGCGGTCCCTGTGATGATGAGTTAAACTAGTTGTAGTGTTCACTGTGATGGTCCATCGTAGCCTTGGAGAAACTATCTGCCCTAGGGAGCTTCCAGAAGGTAGGATATAAGAACACACAAAGCTACCATCATATGTCTATGTCCAGCGTTCAAAGCATGGGGCAGAGGACCCGGAACTGACACATTGTGTAGAAGAGAGAAAGCACCATAGCTATGGGCCATAGCCTCCAGGTCTAAGTAGTTACCAGGTCTGGAGGCCACTAAAAGAACCAAAAGATCACTTGCCCAGGGGTCAACAGGAAGGAACTGTGTGAATACTGACATGCTCCCAAGGCATATTTTGAACTTGACCTGCTTCTTCATGTCTGTCTCAGAGCTACTGGTTCTTGTTAAGAAGACTTCAGACCTCTGTTTAAGCACAATCATGATAGAAGGAATGGACCATGTGTCATTTTTTTATTGTTTGTGTATGTGCTTGTCTGTGTATGTGAATGTGTGTGCAGGCAAGTATGCACATGGAGGCCAACAGTTGATGTAAGGTGTCTTCTTTAGCTCTCCACTTTATTTTATTGCCACAGTATTTAATCATGGAATCTGAAGCTCATGATTTGCTAGATTGCTGATCCAGTGTGCTCCAGGGGTCCTCTCGTCTCCCTCCCTGCCTGTATGGAGTTATAGATGCACCAGGTCATGCCTAGTTGTTTTTTTGTAGGTAGTGGAGATCTGAACTCAGGACCTTATGCCTATAGCAAGTACTTTACCCACTGAACCATCTCCCCAATCTCTAATTATTATTTTGTTCGAGACAAGAGCTCACTTTACTGCCTAGGCTGGCCTTCAACTCTTGATCTCTATCATCCTCCTGCCTCAGCCTCATAAGTAGTTAATATAATAAGAACGTCTGTCTCCAAACCTCACCATAAGTGTCTTCCTACCTTCTCCTATCCTATTTGGTTAGGGTTGAGAAGTTCTGCCTCTCCATAAGCTTCTCTTATAAAAGCCTGCATGTGTGCTTAGTCGAGAGTGTTAGAAGCCCAGGGAATTTTTATAGTTATTACAGAGACAAGCAAGCATCCATTCTGTGTGTTTCCATTAACACAGACTGGCAATTAATGCTTTTGGTTCAAAAGCCTTCAAACATTTGAACATCCATTTGCACGTTTAAATGACTCTGTGTAACAGTCAAGCAGGTGGTTAACTATATGTATATTAAATTCATAGAGAAACGGGTAATTTTCAATTATAATTGTCAATTCACAGTTTACATGATAAGAATTTTTTGAATAGAGCCATTAGCTGATTTAGTTAGCCGGGGTTTTTATAAATCATGGTTTATTTGCTTATTCTATTTATAAAAGAGGAATTCTGAGTAAGCTCACATGATTCAATAAATATTTACTTTGGTCCTTATTTTGCTCAAGTGCCAAGTTTGACAATGGATGAAATATCATTGACTCTTCTTAAACAGCTGTTTGGATGCGTCTGTTTTATTAGTTATTTTGTTTAGTATTATTACTCAGATAATGGTTTAAAAGTTTTATTCATTTACTATTAATTTGTTTTTTATAAATAAAGTCCAAATAGGGCTGAAGTGCCATTCCCTGTAATTTTCCAACAAATTGTACTTTCCTGGTAATACGCTCTGACAATAGAAACTTCCAAGCCAATCAGAAGCAGTCCCATCTTTCTAAATGAGAGCCTTTAAAACAAAACTTTGAAATATAGAGCACTAGCTAACACATAATAAAATTTGATGATTTTGTTGCTGTGGATACTGTTCCTCTCTCCTAGGCAACGGAAATCATTTAAAAGCCTCTCATTTGGCTTTTACAACGCAAAAAGCAATTCAAGGCAACAGATTCTGTTTGGAGAGGATCCTGAGCTGGGTGGAGATGCAGAATGTGCTTCTCTGAGATGGCTTCAGCCCTCACAACCCTGTCCTTCATATTGATCGGTTCCTGATGAAGTAAGAACTCTACCATGGAAGAAGGTAAACAGAGCTAGTGGAGGCTTCCCAGGTGGTGCCCCAAAGTTTAGAAGCCCAGATGATATCCTTTTAGAGTGCCGCATCTGCTACTATGTAACTTGTCTTCACCCTTGACATTCCGACCTTCATACCCAGGCTTCCCCATTTCCCAAGCAACATAAGACAATGGAAGAAACACCTCTGTTGAGTGTCTCAGCCTGCTTCCTGTGGATTAAAGGAAAAATCTATGCGGCTGATCCAGCCAGCCTCCAGTGTTGAGTTCTGGAATCTTTCCGCATTCTGAGCTGTAGATAAATGTTGATATTAGTCATTGTTCTTTCATTGAGACAAATCCCTAATATAAATAGCACGTAAAGGAAAGGATTATCTTGGCATCTGAACATCTTGGCATCTGCAAGAGCTGAACCCAGATGTTGCAGAAGGGTCTGTCCTCATCATTTGGTCGCATTGCCTTGGTCCTATAGCCATACTCACTCACTGTGGAGGGAATAAGTGATGGAAAAGGCTTGATCACATGGTGACAGCCTGTAGGCAAAGAGGGGAGACAGCCTGGGTCTCACACGCCCTTGAAGGGTTCTTAATTCCCTCCAACTGGACCTCACTTCTGAAACATTCTACCTCTATCCAATAGCACCAAAAGCTGACAGCTAGACAATTTAAACACATAGGCCTGATAGAAGGGAGAGGGGATTCAAGAAAAAAAAAATAGAAACATTAAGAGCGGGGGGGGGGGGGGGGGGGGGGGGGGGGGGGGGGAACAGAGTCTTATTGTACAATCGAGGTTGGCCTTGAACTTGTGACCTTCCTGCCTCAACCTCCTGAGTGTTGAGATAACTTACAGACCTGCACCACCACACCTGGCTCAAAGGAAATATTGTACTTCAGATTTCTGTGAACTATTGAAAATTATTATATTCCCCCACTGCAAACAGCCACATCTTTTGAGATACAAAAACTTGTACTTATTTAAATATAATCTTTCCTGCTGGTTCCTCAATAAAATATTCACTGTGACTATCATCCAGCTCTGACTATGAACCAGGCTCTATGATACCTCTTGCTGCAAAGGCTTCTTACGTGGTCAGAATGTTTCTTTCTCTGGCGCTTGTTGTCTTAGCAGGTTGGGTACGACAGGAACTAGTGGGTGCTAGTCCCCAAACACGGATATAAGACAGCTATGGACTTTTTCCTGCAAAGAGAGATGAGGATTTTGTTTTTCTTCAGTTGAGAAAGGCTTATCAAGCTGGGGAATCAGCAAAGAGGCACTACCATGCAGAGCTAGACTTGGCCGAAATTCCTGGCTATTCAGGTTCTACAGCCTGGGGCATGTCATGCAGTTCCTCTGGGCTTCAACCTCCTTATCTAAAGAATGGAAATCATAACATGATCTCAATAGCTCTTTAGAAAAATAACAAGGCAGCTTCCACAAGAGGGTGTCACCTGTATTCCCCTGGACGCCAGGTGAGTGGTTCTCTCCTTTGCCCACGTTCCTGACGGATTATATTTTTCTTACTGATTTATATGATTTTCATGTAGTCTGGACCATCATCCTCACTGAAGGCTAATTTTTAACAAGCTTCTGCATATTTGTGTGTGTGTGAGAGAGAGAGAGAGAGAGAGAGACTACCTGAAACTGAACGTAGAGTCTTTTGTTTTTTGAACGTAGAGTCTTATACATGTTAGGCAAGTGCCCTTTCCTTTATGTGCTAGTCCTGCTTTCAATAAATTTTTTTCTTTTAATGTATGTGTGTGTGTGTGTGTGTGTGTGTGTGTGTGTGTATTCTTGTACACCCACAGGTATGCAAATACATAAGACAGGCTAGAAAGGGGCATCGTAGTCCCTGGAGCTAGGGTTGCAGGCAGTTGTGAACAACCATGTTGTAACAACATGGTTTCTAGAAACTGAATTCAGGTCCTTGAAGGAGCAGCAAGCACCCTTACCCACCGAGCCATCTCTCCAGCCCAGTAAATTTCCTCTTAGTGCAATGTGTAAGTTAACATGTGCTCACTGCCCCTGCTATATGTATCATTTCACTTCATACTCAATAATTCATGTGATTTGTTTTCTCTTTTTGGAATACTATAGACTGTGGAAAATCAACCATACCAGGCTTTGGACATGGACGCATACATACACACATGCACACACATGCTCTCTCTCTCTCTCTCTCTCTCTCTCTCTCACACACACACACACACACACACACACACACACACACACAAAGTTAATTTGCCAGTTGGAGATATAAGGAAATAATTAACTTCAATAAAATGCAAGGCAGATGGTGGAGTCCATCTGAGGGAGCAGGAGCTTTCGAATGTTTCAAGGTCAGTGTGGCTCACAAGAGCTCTACTGTGGGAGCTTAGTAAACGGTGGACATGCAGGAAGAGAGTTTGTGGCACTACGATGGAGACTCAAGAGCAAATCTTTGTTTTTACACCAGTCTACTCAGCTTCTCTCCTTTTACCTTTAAGATAATTCAGCAATCTGGTTCTTATCTTTATCTTTTCAGAAAGCTCAAAAAACTTGTCAAAGGTCTCAGAACTAGTTCTTGTTGGAATTTTGGTTAAAGTTGGGTAGCATGTATTTTGTAGCTTTGATCTTAACATCTCATGAGACCAAGACACCATGACTTAGCAGGCTGGCTGGGAAGACCAAGGTTCTCCTTGCGGCCCAGACACATTGAAGAGGGCTTGGGTGAGTCAGATGGCAAAGGGGTTTGAGGGCAAACCTGAAGTGAGGATTTCGTGCTATGGCACTTGGAGTTGTTCAGTGGACTCTGCAGGTGAACGACCCATAGGACCATCATGCTTCATCAAGAATTGTAACAGTCTGACTTGTGAGAAGCTAAATTGACAAAAGCTAGAAAAGTGCTCCTTTACAGAAGATGAAAGTTTAGGGACATGCAAGCAGGGCGCTTAGATACTCGAATGTGCAGGTGAGAGAGACAGCTGAACTCTGCCCCTTCTGGATACATATTTGCCTGAGTGTGTTAGCAAACGGAAAAGCAAAGGAATAACAACCCATGCACAACACAGTATGTGGCCCGTGGGATGTGGCCCGTGGGATGTGGCCTGTGGGACCTGATCATGTGAACTGGTAGAAAATAAATCAGGCCACTCTTGTTTCCGTTTCAAACAGCTTGCTTTCTTTGTACTGTGTGTTTGACTTTCCTCATTTGCATTTCCAAAAGAGCTCCTCTTTCTCCATCCTTTTTAATATTGATGTATTGATGTATTCTTTAACATTTTTGGACATGTATCTCGATCTTATCTACCTTCACACTTCTTTTCCTTCACCTTCCCTCAAGAACAGCCATTCACGGCTTCAACTTAACACCAACACTCGCTTTTATGATTATTTTTATGGGTTTATTCATTGAACTTTTTTTTTAACTGAGTCCAGTTGATGATATATATATATATATATATATATATAATCTCCTGGGGATTTGCCAACTTAACAGTGGTCATATCTCAAAGAAAAATGTATTTTTCTTCTCCACCAGCCATCAACTAACAGTAAAAACTTCAGATAGGGTAGAGTCCCAAGAGCCTCTCCTCCCTCCATGCTGAAATTCCTTTCTTTAGATTTATTTAGAATGCTTTGCCTGCATGTATGTATGTATGCACACCATTCACATGCTTGGTGCTGTGCCCTCAGAGGTCAAAGGAGTGTGTCAAACCTCTGGGCTTGAAAGTATGGATGGTTATGAGCCACTGTCTAGATGCTGGGAACTGAATCTAGGTCCTCTGCAAAAGAAAAAAAAAATCTAAACAACTGAGCCATCTTTCCGATCCCTTTGCTAAAACTCTTACCTGGCTTGATCCTCTGTAGGTAATCCCAGCAGCTATGGGGTCATGTATGCCTCCTGGCTGCCTTAAGTTCGTTTATACTTATATAAACTTATATAAACAGCAAGACTATGTTCATAGGGAACACTTCATATCATTCTTTCTCACCCTCTTGCTTTTACACTATTTCTACTGCTCCTTTATGGTGTTCCCTGGCTTTGGGTAGCAGGAGTGACACACATGTCCTATGTCTGAGCACTCAGTGCTACTTATTTACAGCTCTTTGCATAGTAATAGTGTAACTATTGTAGTGGGTAGGCTAACTCCTACCCACTACAACAAGAAGCTCCTCTGACGAAGGCTGAGAACAGCACAAATGTATGTATATGAACATGATTATGAAGAAGGAAGATGAACAACACCAGAAGGCTCTCCCCTGGGGCCTATGACTTCCTTAGCCATGAGTTTTGAACACATTTACAGTCCCAGCCACAAATTCCCTCTGTTCTTGTACACATGAGATTCATCTCAAATGCCTCAGTTCTTTGAACCCATCAAACCCTAGCTTTCTATGGAGAGCTTTCAAGCTGATCTGTAATGGACCTGGCAGATGATGGGACCAGTGTATTCAGATTTATACAGGAAGAACCCAACCATACTCCTAGTATCTGACTTTCTAAAAATGACTTGGAGTTGTGTTTGAGGGCTGTTAGCAAACTAACAGGTGTGCTTGTATGATTTTTGAGCAAGGTGCCAACTCTCATGCAGCTTGCCTAGAAGGCACTGTGTAAATGCAGGCTGGCCATAAATTAGCAGCCTCAGCCTCCCTCATGATGGGATTATAGGCATGAGTCACTCTGCCAGACTCCACTCCCAGTTCATTCATTATTCTCTTGTGTGGTAATAGACCAAGCAAGAATGTGTTAATAGGCAAGAATGAACAAATGTTTGTACTTAGAGAACTTGGGTGTGAATTAGTCATAAAAGAAATGAAAACAGGTAAATGATAATTGGGGCTCATGGGGTAAAAATCTAAACTAAGAAGAGGAGAAATATAACAATATTTCAACCCTTGTCAACTCTTGGGACAGGCTGTAGTTCCCTGAGTGAACTGTCTCAACTGGACATCTCACTACTTTATAGATGTTCTGTGGGCAGTAAATGCCACACAGATAGGACCACTGCATACTGAATGACCCAAGATAACAGAAAGCTATGAATATAGGAAGCACTTCCTAGGTAACATGTGCCCTACAGATAATGACTACTTCCAGAACCCAAATGTCCCACTGTGAATGTCCAGCCAAAGTTTCCACCCAAGTCTTATCATTCTATTTATTGTCTTCCAATATACTGCATGGATAGGAAAATGTTAACAAGAGGGAAGGGAAGAGAAGATGTTTTCATCCCCATCACTGAATCTGATGGTCATTCATTCGGTTTGTTTCATTGAGACACATTCTTACCTGGTGTCAGATACCTGTCATGTGCAAGTCCTTATCACTATGAAACAGCTCTGCTCTGTCTTTCCCAATTGTGTTTTCAGATAAAGAAGGCAGGAGACCCTTGAACATCAATCTCCTCTCTATTTTCCAAGATCAACAATGAAAACCCATCCTTATGATTCCAAGTTCACCAAAATAATCTTTCATAAGATCTAATTGAAGTCTGAGGCTGGCAGCCTCCGGAGTCCATTCTCCATTCCTGTCACTTGTAATTTCTTACCACTCTGTGAAGTATAATGCTTCCCAGTCAAGTCATTCACTGACCCAATAGCTCAGTAGTATTGACTCTGCTAGGATAACAAAAGTAAGTGAAGGTCAAATAGTGAAGATTAAATCTATTTCTCAACTTGCTAGGTCCTCTGAATTCCTTAACAAATATGTCAACCGCGGAGATTCCTGGAAACTACATGAATCTTGCAATCCAGACCTGCCAATGATGTAAGTTCCTAGCAAGTCCAGAAATTCTGAGAAACTGTTGCTAACTCACCTGCCCAGTGCAGGATGTAGGAAGGAGAATTCCCTTGACGTTAAGCTGGGGCGTCATGCTTGTGAGGAATCACAATACAGCTTACACAAAATACATTAATGGATGTTTAATGGATGCAGGCTGTAGGCCATCGAGGGAGGATGGATAGGAGGTGGCAAGAATCATTAGAACAGAAGAGGGAAAGGAGGGTTCAGAGGCAATAAAGGAAATGGAAAGGTCAATGGAGAGGCCAACAGCTCTGGAGACTGAAGCTCACTTTGACCATCAGCCAATACCAACATCTCAATACTGACTGACACAAGGCAGTCAATTAAGCCTAGTTGGCATGGCACTGGGCTGCTCACACACAGAAGGACTTGCTCCATGCTGTTCTCGGCACCACCCATAAGTGAGTCAATCTCAATGGCACATTGGAGGCTGCCTAGATTATCAGGAAAGGTAGGAAACGTCATCGCTGACTCGTAAGCTCGCTGCTGTTGGGGTGACCAGAAGACCCTCTGAAAATATTCCTAAGGTGTCCTTACTTGTTTCTTGCATCGATGAAGATATTGAACTTCCATCTCCTTTGCCTCAGTCCTGAAGCAGCCTTTTTGATGAGAAGAGCCACTCAGTGCTTTGATTTGTAGTTGCCCAAAGCCAAAATGATTTGGAAATTCTCAAGCTTAGTGATTTGGAAAACCTACCATAATGGAACGTGTCTGATTTTTCAAAACAAAAGCACAGGTTCACTTTAATGAATCAGCAAGTTTAAACACGCACAGGGACCTCAAGAACTGTGGCATTCAAACCTTGCAGTATGGGAAAAGAAAGGAAAGCTGACTTTGGAGGCCAAAAATACACCCGACGGAATATGTGGTCCTTTAAGTGAAGTTCTCAGAATTACACATTCTTACACATGAAGAGTATTATTTAATTTCAGAAATGAGGCATGGTAGCTGAAGATGCCATACTCGGTATACATGAGTGGAACCTGAGGTCCTAGGTGCTTATGGGAGTCAGATAGGAAGAAAAGTGATTGCCGTGGGATTTGATGTTCTGAGTCCAAAGAGACCGAACACAACTTACAGGACTTCCTGGAGACACTAGTGAGGGTAAGGTGCTGAGGACTCATTCCACCAAGGAAAGATTCTTAGACGTAGTTCTGATTCCACCGAGCAGAGCACAGAACTCAAAAAGTGCCCAGCGAATAAATGAGTTATTAGATCGCAAACCAATCTCTGAGTTACACCTTTGTTTTAATGTTGTTCAGTTGCTCCTTCCGGGCTCACTTCCACCAAAGCATTTGGTTTCTGGGCTAGGATCTGGAACAGAACAACAACAACAACAACAACAACAACAACAACAACAAACAAAAAACCAGAGGAAAATATAGGAACAATGGATAAAGCAAGCAAGCTGATAGCTCACAGTTCCAGCTCACTAAAAGTTTTCCAAGATGATTGGCAACATAAAGACCATATCTCTTTTCTGCAGAAATAGTTTGATATGAGAATATTAAAGTAACAGCAAATCAAGCGAAGGCATGAGTAGATACAGCTGTGGGTGGGGCTTCACCCCTTCCCCAGATATTTTCTAGGAATCTCCAAAACAAAAGTTAATTTTTCTTCACAGAAAGATACCCTTCCTGAATTCCAGAGATATCTTTTTTTTTTAACCATATCAATTGTAATTCTTCTGGTGTGACACCCCCCCCCCCCGCAAGAACCACTCTGGGTTTTCATTTAAACATATTAGGAACCTTTTGAAGATGATAACTTCAAGACTGGATCAATGTTCAAATGGTGCATATAGCTATTGTAAACACTCTGACGTGTGCCTCTCCCTCCAGAGCCTACACCCGTACTCTCCGGGGAACCTTACTCTTTGACAACCCAGCTTTCTACTACACCTCACACATAACTCTAGATTTAAATCTTTTTTTTAAAATAAACTTCAGCTCTTATTCATTCTGGATCGTCATAAAATCCTTTTTCTCGGCCAAGCCATGGATCCAGCTTTAGCTGAGTGGCGGTCTCTGCCAAGGACAACTGGAGCTGCTATATAGACAAAGAGCATGAAGCTATGACTGCAGCCGCTGCAGAGAGGATCCAGGGAGCTTCTCCTCTTTCCCACCCCCACACAGCTAAGTTCAGCAGTATCTAACTTCTCTAAACATCGTGCGTGCATCCTAGCTCAGAGACGTAGCCCTTGAGACGTAAGCAAACAACCTGAAGTCTTCACACTGGTGTGTTCTACTATCCGGCACCAAAGGTCAGAAATGATCTTAGTCACTGAGCAGTGGGTGACGTCTGAGCTCTGTCAGTCCACCAGGTCTCAAGTGGGAGGTGGAAAGGTATAATTTAGAGCAAGCCTGCAATGTAGGCAACTCATTGACGTGTCCGTGAGAAATCCCTTCTTTGGCTTAAGTCCATGAAGCTGCATTGGCAGGAGAAGCTCACACAGACAGAGACTCTACCTGAGTTCCTCCCAGCAGGTTTTGGTGAAACCACCTCCAGAGGCTGCCAAGCCTTGTTTCAAAAGGTACTGTTACGAGGAACTTGGTCACTAACACCTAATACTGGACGCACTTCCGATTTTCCACCTTCGGCCCTTTCTAAACCTCCTCAGTTTTCCACATGTCCTTGAAAGCAACATACAACACCAAAGAAACAAAAGAGCGATTATAGCGTTACCTTCATCGTTAGATTGACAAAATTAAAAGAAAAGACCCCCGTGTGAGAAGCTAGGACCTGGCATGTGCATTTTTAAAACAAGAACAAGTCAATTTATTGCAGTCCTGGGAATTGAATCTAGGGCCTTTGTGCATGCCAGGCAAGAACTCTTCCACTAAGCCACAGCTACAATGTGCTTTTAATAAGCATCAGTTATTATGCTGGTGTTTTTCATCCTTAAAGACATTTTTTTTCCAATTAAATGTATTCTCTATATAAGTCTTCTGTGCATTGTGTACACAACTTCTAATTGGGACAGACATTTTCATTCTTCACAGGGTTTTTTGAGAGTGTGAGCTCTGGGCAGGTGAACTTTAGATACTTAGAACAAAGGCCTAGAGAGATGGTATTGTAGATCTTCTCAGGAGACTGCAACTCAGGTCCCCTCACACCTCCTCTGAGTCTGCTCTGCTACCTTGTCTCCACTACTTACCATCTACAGTAACTAACTCCTTGGTGCCAAGTAAGTACCCCTTTCAGTCCTGAACTCTCTGCTGCCAGCCGATTGCCCAAGATAGTTCACAGGGCATTTTTATCTCGTTCTTGCTCTTGTGAGACTCAGGAGTGAACAAGGCTTCCGTGTGGATTTCTGACAGAGCCTAAGAACCGTAAACAAGGGACTGTTTGAGGTTGGAGAATACTTTACACTCATGGATGCTAACTAAGAGATCTTGATACTTTTGTCCGGTGTTTTAGAGCAATGCGCGTCGTGACTCTGTGTTATTTATTTATAAGTGTATGTTGGGTGGGTCCCTCTGTAGCATTGTGTCCCTGAGACAAACCTGAGTGTTGCAGTCATTAGATGCCGTGCTCCCTTCTTTCACACTGCAGAGTGACATGAGGTACAATTTTGTTTTCTGCAGAGAGGAGCCTTAGTTATGGATCTCAGTCACTGTAACCCCGTGTCATTATATGGAGACAATGTCTCTCTGGGGGAAAAGAAAGGCTGTGTGGCTTTTTTTATTGGTTTGTTTTTTGTTTTCACTTTTGAGACACGTTCTCATTTTGTAGCCTCGTCTTGCCTGGAACTCACTATGTAGCCCAAGCCGGCCTTGGACTTGCCAAAGTCCTCCACTAAAGAGCTGAGATTATGGTCCTGAGTCACTAAACCAGGCTCTGTATAGCTTTTTCTTTTTTTTTTTTTTTTCCTGCCGTGTTTGCCCTGCCTGAAGCAAGCTGATAGAATCCAGTAAGTCCTTTCCTGTCTTTCCATTACACAATCCAGTGCAGTACAATGCAACCCCTCAAAACATCTTATGCTGCCTGTCCCTTGAGACATGAGCAGATTCCTAAGTCAGACCTCTAGACTGTTCTAAAATCCATAGCATTGAAAGAGTAGCTTTCAATGAGGCTAACTATGGGTGTGGGCCCAGTGCTGGGTGATCCAGTACTGCTGCTCTTGCAGTCAAGAGGCATGTTACAGGATGAAGACACCCATTCAACTCTCAGTCTCTTCATAGAGTTTAAAAGGGCACCAGGACCAATAAAAGCAGCATCAAAACAAAGACAGCTTGACCCACTGAGGCTAGCCTCTGACCTCAGTGCCAAGTTGCTGGGTTTGTATTACTGCCTCTTCAAAGTTCCATGGCTTAATCATTTGGGTGAGCCCCAGTTTCCCAGTGTCAAACAGCTTCTAGGAATTTACACAATTGGAGGCGTGCCAGCTTGATCTCCAGCTTCCTTCTCGCTGCTTGTTATTCAGAATTCAGGTCAGTTTCTATCTCCAGATCTCCCTATCCTCCTTTATCGGATTTCAGCTTTGGTTTCTCTCTGGGACAGCGCATAAACATTGTAACTGGGTCATGCTCTGACTTCAGTCCCTTGAATCATCTCAAGAGCAATTGGCTGGACTTGTGCAACAGAAGGAACTGATGCGGAGTCAGGAAATCTTAGCAATCTCCCCGTCGGGAGGTGTCAGGGAACAAAACTCTATGGCCCATTGTATTGAGAGAAGACTGATCCCTATTTGAAAAGCCCAACTATGGAAGCCAAGGTGGTTTTCAGACAACTTTATGTTTCCTGTGTTTAGCTCCTCACTAAAAGACATTCATGAGTACTTTCTACACGCAGGTGTGTCACTCCAGGGAACAAAGCAATCAGGCTTACAGCATCTTGGGGGAAAGACAAACAATGAATAAGACAACCAATAAATTATGTAACTGCAGGTGCTGGTTGATGACATGAAAATAAGCCAAGGAGACTAGGAAGGGATAGGTGGGAGATGGGGGGAAGGGAGTAGGAGGTGATGTCTTCAGACAAGAATTCAGCCGCAAATGTCCAGCCTCTGGCGGGAAATGACGTGGCCTGTGGCAAAGAGGTGAATTTGAACCAAAACACCATTGTCACTTTGAGATATCTAGATGGCTCTATTTATTTCCTCCTCACTCTCTCCCACGTCATCATGACTCTTAATACAAATCCACCCTAACTGCAGGACCACTTGTCTCCATGAATATAAAGGCAAAAACATTGTGGCTTCCATAGTTTGGTTTTGTAAATAGAGATCAGTCTTCTCTCAGTATAATGGGCCATAGGGTTTTGTCACCCACAGTCTCCCCATGGGAAGGGTGCTCAGATTTCCTGACTCCACATCACTATTCATTATTCAAGGTCAACCTGTATACTGACATGGGAAGAGTGACATGTCCACAGACCAGTCAAAATAATTTTTCTCATTTTAACCACCACAGTAACCTAGAAGAAATCACTTATTACTTTTGATGTAGTTGGGATTTTTAAATGTTTCCATGACAGCTCAAGTGGTGAAGACATCGTTCCAGTGTGGCCCATATGGGAGGCAGTGGAACATTAAGGGTTGGTACCCCATTGGTGATCGCTAAGTCACTGGAGTATCTGTCTTTGAAAGGAGAACAAGACCCTGGTCCCCTCCTTGTCATCACCATCTGACATTTTTCAACAGAGGGCTGAAAGAAATGGGTCTGCCTGGTTTACTGACTGAAGGATTTAAAACCACATGCCTGCACCACCCTTTTCACTCGGTCGAATGATGCCTTCTGGCATTTTGGTTTACAGTGGTAGAAGATTAGCTGGCTGACACTTACTTTGAGATTGCTTCCTCTGCTACCAAGTCCTCATGTGGTTATAATGGGGCACCTGATATAACAGGGGAGGCTCAAGAACTTTCATCCGAGTTCTTCTCCCTGTGCCCCTCTGCCACATGGAGGATGTGAGAATGAATTCCTAGGAGACGAGAGATGCTGTTTAGCCAAGTGTTGAGAAGATAGGAGGGCCGGTGTCGATGACCAGAGCTGTGCCTGGAATACAGCATGTGCTCAATAAATACTCAACTAAGTGGATGAGTTCTAAAGTGCTAGGACCAGGCAGGACTGGGAGGGCCCTAAGCAGTGTCAGCTTTGGTGTGTTTGGATTTGTTCTGTGCCTGTGGCTCTTCTTTGGTTTAAAATATAGCTAAGGAATAATAAAAAGGCAATGGGGAGATGAAGAATAGAACAAGTCTTGTCTTGCTTATATAAAAATTGAGAGAGTATGGGGGAAATCAATACTCCACACATAAATAAATCAATGTTTTTTAAGTGTTTATTTACACTATGTGTTAGCTATGACTGAAACCAAATATTTCATATATCAAATAAAATATTGTTGCTGTCTTGTAGTCTTTTCCAAAGCCTATGCTGGAACCTAAAATGCTCTCCATCAATATGATGTTACAGCAGTGTAATCACCCAGGCTATGATCCAACAATGACTTAGTTAAGCAGCATACTCCTGGTGGGCACTCAGATTGCTTCCTGTTTTCCTGCTGTACAAAGCTTCACATGAACCTGGTATGATGACAGAAGATAGGCGATTTGTATATTCTGGGCAGTTGAGCACTTAAAGCAACTGGCTTCTCTTGATCACGGTCAGCACACCATGAGCTGCCTCTCAGGGGCCTTCCAAGAGTCTAAGGAAGCTCTAGGCCATTGCCTTGCCTGGCACTGGAATTCCCAGAGTCTACAGTGAGGCTGCTGGTCCTTCCATATATGGGCTGTATATCACATGTGATTAAAGAAGAATGAAATATGCAAATGACTGTGGCTGTACAATTGGAACCTACTGGCCATGTCTCTCTCACAAGGCATCTGAAAGTACCTTTGTTGTTCGGATGTAGTTTAAGGGTCTCCCACATGAAGACTCCTTCACATGGTTGAAGCTTTGAGGATATCGGGAAACTGTAAGATCTTTGGGATGATGGGTCCTACTGGGAGGTCATCAGGGGAGATGCCTTTAGAAATTATCTAACGTTGTTGTTGTCAGGCTCTGGTTAGTTGTCAGTAAAGTATGGTTACAAATAAGTAAGGCAGCTCTCTCTCCTGCGTTTCTGGCTTCCCGTCTAACAGAATGGCTTCTGGATGAGATAGTTGGTTCAAGAGCACACTGAGACAGATTACTAGTAGCCTCTGGATGAGTTAGTTGGTAAAAGACCACACTGAGATGGATTACTGGGGATGAAGGAGTTTATTAGAAGAGTTATTAATGCTGTGGACTGGGAGACAGAGGAGTAACACCATGGTGGCTCTCTGAAAAGTTCTGACCCCACACAGATAGCATGGCAGAGTCTCTGAAGAGAGTCACAGTCCACATGGCAGAAGAGGAAGAGAGAACCACTTCTCATAGCTTTTTAGGATAGGGAGAGATCTACAGCAGGAGCCTACAGCTAAGGTCTCTGATTCAAGGCAGAAAGCAGGGAAGTGAGCAGGGACCAGGATGCAGAAGTCCTTTGGGGTAGACTCATTTCCCAGATGAGGTGGTGCTGTCAAGACTGCTATTTTCACCCAATATCTCAGTCAGGTATCCACCAGTATCTGCAGAAGGAGGCCTGAGCACAGGCTAGATTTGAACATTACACCCCTACACCCTGTCTACCAGGAATCCCTTGTCAGGGCCTACTGCCTACTGTTTGGATTTGCAGTCTCCAAAGTCTGTAAAATATTAAAAACTCTCTTTTATGTAAGTTTCCCAGCTTTAGGCATTTGTTGTAACAAAAGAAAGTAAATTCAAGCCTTACTGAGTTTCACCAGATCAAAAGGTAGAAGTATCTATGTCTGAAATGGGTGAGGTCAAGGCAGGCAGATGGCTGATTTTGTGGAACAGTGAACTGTCTTCTCTCCTATCTTCATCTGGCTCTTGTTCATCTCCAAAAGAAGAAAGAGGACTACAGGCTTGTCCTTGTCCACTCTCAGCTCCACAGTAAAGTGTGGCTTTGATTTATCTGTAGCCCTGAGTACACAAGTGAATGGTGTAACATCTACTGGGTGAAGGCCAAGAGAGCTACAGTCCACTGCTGAATGAGTTCCTGGACTTACAGCATGTATTCAGGAAGTGTTTGCTACTCTTTATTTATTAGAAGACAAAGAATGAAGGCTGGTTTATAATATGTGAACACTGTAAACATACAATGAGTACGTGAGTTTTTAAGAGAGTACACCTTTACTCAGTGATTCTGCTCACAACACATCTCCAAACCTCTTCGAATGATCCTTACAGGTAGAACCCCAACTCCACATAAGGACAAGTGGGCAGGTTCTCCCAGTAGAAGCTCCTTTTTGATTACTGAAACATCTTTCAGTTTAGTTCCTCAGCAGTCACCCTGCTCATGGCTCTACAGTGACTGGCATTTTCCATAAAGCTAACATCTGAAAATACACTGGCGTGTAAATGATTCTGCCGAACAGTTTCTGGGAATTCTCAGAGTGCTCCAGCATTGCTAGTAGGACTGGATTTGTAGGAAGTTTCTCATCCAATGTGTTGGGAAGGAATCCAGTGCCATCTGCCTGGATGAGGCTGGGAAGCTCAGTGAACACAGTGAAAGGGAACACACAGACTCTTTTGTAAAAAAGATTTGGTAATTCTGACATGTATACACAATGTATGTAAGCCAAATCTATCACCATCCCCTTACACCTCCTCCTAAATACACACACACACACACACACACATACACATAAATAAACACACACACACATATACACACACATGCACACACACACACACACACACATCTCCTTCCCAACATTCAGGTTAATTGTCCTCCCTTTTAAATAGTCCATTAAGTTTAACTTACACATGTGTGTAGAGAGAGCTATTCTTGGGAGCACAGTGGACCTGCAAAGACCACATCCCTAAAAAACAAACAAACAAAAACAACCAACCAAAAAAAAAACCAAAAACAACAACAACAAAAAAGCCTGACTCTTTCTCATCAACTGTCAGTGACCCCTCAGCAAATGGTGGAGCCCCATGAGCCCATCCCATCCAAACGGGAGCGTTGCCTGGCTGGATCTTGGGCAGGTCTTGCACAGGCAGTTATGGTTGCTATGAGTTCATGAGGCCACTGGCCATATGAACCTCTCTCTCTTAAAATCATTCTCCCCATATGTTCCCTAAGCCTGTGGGGTAGAGATTATTATTTAGATATCTCACTTAAGGCTGAGCACTTCAGAAAGACTTATTACTCTTAACAAAACACTGAGAGATACATTCAGGAAATCTCTTAAGGACATAGCAGTCTCAACAGGAAATGACTTCTTGGCATTATAGGAACAGACAATACCTCTCTAACTCAGTTTCTCCTTTGATAAAAATTAAGGTCTTCAACATTATATGAGAAAGATTCTATGCATGATCTGGGTTGTATTGCCCCTTCTCAAATGGTTATGTATACCTTTGTATGTGGAGACAATGTTGTCCAAAAGATGAGAACTGTAAGGCTTAGTTCATTACAACTGAAGGTCTTATAAGTAGAGACTAGGATACAGCCCATACAGGGAGCCATAGGCAATAGTCACCCTGGCAACACCCAGATGTGGGGCTGCTAACCACCGGATCTGTGAGATAATTAACTCTGCTGTGGAAGTTATCCAGCTTGGGGTAAGCTGTTAAGGAAGCAGAAGTAAAGAAATGTACCAGATATAGCCAGTGGTGAATAGGTAAATGGAAGGAGAGTCACACAGAGATCACAGCCACCCACAAATCACACAAAGTCAGGCTCTGAGCACCTAGGAACAAGTACACCCAGTTGGTACAAGTACAGTCAGTACTAATGTCTCATGTCTGAGCTGTACTTTTAAAATACTCCCTAGGTCCAGTCTTTCACCTGCATTCGGGGAACAAAGTGACTTTGTTTTGGCTTTTCTCTGGAGGATCTGTGTGAATGAAGGAAATCTTAGACCAGAGGCAAGTCACATGTCCATTTATTCCAGTCACCCTCCTATTGAACAGTCTAAGGACATCGGTCGCAGTGTCCTAGTGTCCAACAACATAGTGATTCCGGGAAGAGGCTGCCCCCTCCCCTTGCCAAAGTGCCCAGTGGCCTTCCTTCCCTTTACCCACTGAGTCCAGCATTCACTTCCATGTCTACATAAAAGAAACTTTGAAATTTTACAGGTGCATACACTCCTGTGCTGAGCCACTTTGGAAATTAAATTCATACTTACCCAAGTCTCCCTAATGTATGAAAAAAGTTTCACCACTTGTCTTCAACCAATGAGCCAGAGAAAATTAAATATTTTTAAATTGTTAAATTGAATGTTAAATAATTTTTAAATTGGTATTAAATAATTTCTAACAAATTATATCATTTATTTGATTAAATAAATTAAAATAATTTAAATGTTTAACTATTAAATATTCAATAAATATTTTTAAATTAAGTAAATTAAAATAACTTTCAAAGGAGCTAATCATAGCAGACTCTCAACCCCTGCCCTTTGTTCTGAGGATATATCCTGATTAGGAGTGAGGTTGCCTAAAAACATACCATATTATGCACAATGAGGGGTGTAGTATACATGGTATATGTTTTGTGTTTGGCATATATGTAGTATGGAGATTGAGTATGTGATATATATATGTGGGTGGGTGTGGTGCATGCACTGTGTCTGTTGTGCATGTGGTAAGTGGTTTGTGTGTATATCTTATAGGCTATGTAGTGTGTATATTGTCAACATCGTGTGGTGTAGATTGTATTAGGTGTGGTATGTGGTGTGATGTATGTGGTAGATGCTGGGTTCCTGATTTGTGGTACTTGTTTGTGGTATACATAGTGTGAATGTGGTGTGTGAGTATGGGTTGTATATATGTATATGTAGTGTTTCTATGTTGTGTGGCTGTGTGATGAGTGAACTGTGGTGTGCGTGTGTGTGTGTGTGTGTGTGTGTGTGTGTGTGTGTGTGTGTGTGTAATATTTGTTGTACATGTTATTGTCACTTGTTCCCTCAGGTGAGAAGGTGGGGCGTGTGCAGCCATTGTATTTTTTTAACCTTACTCTATTACATCCTAGAGAGTAGGGGAGCGCTGCTCATGCCCAGAGACTAACCATGGTGCTTTTCTCATGAAGCTTCTACATCTTTGCTCTGAGCAACTCCTTAAGTGCTCTTCTGTTGTCTTCCTTCCCCTGAGCAGGAAAAACAGGGCAGAAATATGCAGCAGAGCCCGGGAAGAGCAGAGGGACAAAGAGTCCTTATTGCCCCCTATTTCCTAAGACCTAGTCTTGGGAGCATTCTAACCACAGCCTCGGGCCATTTACCAAAACCAAGGGATCCTGTGACAGCTATGGTGTCCTGAGCTGGCAAAGCAGCCAGCCTATCCACATTCAGTGCTCTTGAAAGTCAGAGGAGCTAATTACAGATGATCTGAATGGGGTGACCAAAAGCCACCTGTCAGGGACCAGGAGCAGAGGTGGGGCATTTTTTGTTTATGCTCATACTACACCAGAAGGTTGGTGTCCCTTTGCTGTGTTCAAGACTACTTCTATGTGCTGACTGACTCAAGCCTCAGCTCACGTCCTCCCATGCTTAACCCTAGGAATAGGTTTGTGCAATCTGACCTGACAGATCTGTTGACAGAGACCTCTTTATGTGGGAGTCAGAAACCAGAGTCAATGAACAAACCTGCCGTCACTAACCCATCAGCACCAGCACTCTATGCGTTGAGGAATACTCGGGGTCAAGGGAGGCATGATGCTAATTTTGGGGATTTCCCAGTTCCACCAGGAAAATGAGCTCATGCTTCAGAATAGATAACAATGCCCAGGGCACTAAAGGAATAACTCTGAGTTTAAGAAAAGCTTCCTGGAGGATGTCATAACAATGCCCAGGGCACTGAAGGAATAACTCTGAGTTTAACAAAAGCTTCCTGGAGGATGTCATTCCTGAATCGGGTACCTGAGAGATGAGTAATCTCAGTCTAGAATGACAGGTAAGAGGAGATTTCCAGGCAGAGCCTGTTTGTTAATGTGACACCCTGGAGTCCATAGAAACTGCAGAGAGTTTCTTATGGGAGCCAGAAGGAAAGCAAAAAGCACAAGGGACTGGAGAAGTCAATGGGACAGGCAGGAGCAGAGAGAGCTGTTGTCACATGTGCTAGCTAGGTGACTGTGGAGAGTGACCAGAGGCAGGTAAGCTGACCAAGTCAAGACCTTTGGGAACATTCTAACCAATAAGAGAAGCTCACATACTCAAGTTCATCCAATGATAACAAAGCTTCAGATGAAAAGAGTCGAGTCGATACATGGGTAGGATGTTTCTAGACCAAGCTCTCAGTGATTTTCCCCATTGCCTGGGAAAGAAACTCCCTGAGTAATATAACGTGTGACAATAAGTAACCTCTAATTCCACAGAGTCCAAAGGTGTCTGTGGTTCAAAGGTTGGTAAATTGAGCATGTGGGAGAGGATATTTGCTCTTTAAGGTTTGTTGCTTATTGGTCAACCCTGTTGGGATCCAGAAGGGCAGGGAGAAAAGCCGATCATAAGGCAGGGTGAGGGCAGATCTAGGGTGAACACTTCTGGAGATTCACAAGCATAACAACAGCTCAAAAAAAAAAAAAAAAAAAAAACACCCTGGAAGGATGTTCCTGTAGCCTAGAGCATCCTCCTGGAAATCTAAACTGTCTCCTGTCTTTCTATCATGCGTGCACACTCCTGTGCATTGGCCCTGACAGGTGGCGAGGAAGCTCTCAGTTTCTGTGGACCTTTCTTTTCAGCTGTTCTTCATATCCCTAGACCTCTGGGGGGTGGGGGGGCATCTCCCTTGTTGCTCCCACCAATGCTAATCTTGTCTTTCAGTCTCTAGTCTGGCTCCTCACTCACAAAGAGGCTGGCTCTTTTGTTCCTCTTTTAGGTTTGGTTTTAGCTTCCAAACTGATTCCAGTGAAATGTGCTGAAGGCCTACGTGATTCCAATCATGCTAATAGGATTACTTAACACAGGAGAAAGACCTCAGGGTTTGGTCCACTTCCCAACCAAGCAGAATGACAGGACTTGACTTAAGTGTATTTTTCTACACCCAAGGAAGCAATGAAGGAACTGCAGTCACCTTCGTTGTCAACCAGATCCAGGAGGTGGCCTGACTCAACCAGGCAGCACTCAATGCCAATGGAGCCATAAACTGACCCTCCCCCACCCTCCTCCTCAGGAGGGTGTTCCTCTCCATCAGTCGACTGTTAGTGATATTCAATAGAACAACAAAAGACCTGGACTACGGACAGCTCAGGGAACGTCTGCAAAGGTGAACAGGACCAAGAATGAAGGCCAGAAAAGAGGAGGGAGGAGCCCCAGGAGTCAACAAGCATGTGTCCTTTCAGGGAGCCTCGTAGCATCTCAGCAAATGTGCCTTTTCCTGATCGGCAGGCACATTCCTCCTCAGAGTCTTGCTGCCAATCATTAAGGTGTCAGTAAGGAGCTGACAGGTGTTTTCCATTCATGGCGTCTTTGACTTAGGCTCTGCACAATCTTAAAATCCTATTTGCTCCTTTTTGCATCTACTGTCTTCTCAATGCTGGACTCAGTGTAAAAGGTGTTGAGCATTGAGTGGCTATGACATGTCTCAGTCGTGATAACAATATCTAACATTTTTGGGCCATTATGCATAAGCCAAGCAAATGCTCAAAATAGGAGTTTGAATTCATTAATTAACTCATTTATCCCTGCAATAGGATGCTATTATTGTCTCTATTTTATAAACAAGAAGGTGTAAATGTAGAAAGAAAAGTAAGAAACTTGAGCAAGGTGTGGTGGTGCACATCTCTCATTCTAGAACCTGGACAGCCGGGTCAGAAGGATCAATGCAAGTTTGAGGCCAACTTGATCTGCATATCAAGTTCTAGGTCAGGCAGGGCTACAATAGTGACACCCTATTACAAAACACAGCCGTACACGCATACAAAACAAAACAAACAAAAACAAACAAAAAACAAACAAACAAAAAAAAACAAGTAAAAAGAAAGACAGTTAAAGAGCGTGTTCTTGTCACCATGCGGTCAATGGTAAAGCAGAGATTCACACCTGTGTGGTTGCATCCCCAGGTTGGAGTTTGTTTGTTGCCTCTGCTATCCACAATGTCACTTTGGGAAAAGTGCTGGTCTAGTGTGAAGAGGAAGGCACAAGCATTTAAGGGACCTAGCATCATCCGGGGTTGCTCCATGATCACCTCATGTGTAATTTATTACTGTTGAGTTCAGCCAGCCTCCCCCACCCCCACCACTGTGTACCCATTGTTAAAGAAAAGACTCCAACATCTGACATTCAATTCATCAACATGGCATCATTCAGATGGTAACCAAGGGCAACCACATTGGCCATTCTCAATCAGCAACTCTTCTATTGGATTTCCCTTGAAACTTCCAACCAATTAGGGCAGATAAAAGATACCACTGGATAATCTCTGTTTCACAGGTCCATCTGCCCAAACTTAGCCATTCCCAGACTCTGTTTGGCCTTTGTATATGTAATCCTAGGGAAGAGGTTTCTAAAAAAAAAAATAGTTTCTAAATAAATAAAGGCGGTTATATATTATTCCTAAAGCTACAGTGATTTAAAATAGATTCCTTCAGAGTAAAGCCTCCAGAATTAATAACTTGTCTTTAGTCCCATTTTCTCTGAAATGATGCCATGTCCCCTAATATGATCTCTGGCTCACTTGTAAGCCTATATTTTCAGGAAATCCAGGCCCCACATGTTAGCATCAAGCCCCACTTAACCTGTGTACCTGCGTTGCCAAGGCAACCACCTTCAATCCCACAGCCCACCTGGCTCAGTCTCCACCCTCGGTGGTATGACGTCATTCTCCCTATAAATTGGGAAGACACCCCCTCCTCTTTCTCTTTACCCTCTTCTTCTCTCTCTTCTCTCCCCCCTCTATCTCTTTCTCCTCTTCTCTGCCCCCTCCCCCACCGGCTCAATAAACCTCTCCATGTGGAACCCCTTCAGCCTGGTCTGCTGCCTGGTTATTCGCCCAAACACACTGATATTTTTATCAATACCACACATTCTCCAAATTTAGGGAGAATGACCTAGTCATTTTTATAAGATGATAAAATATTAATTCAAATAAGTTATTTATATAAGTAAGACTGTTCTTACAACTGGTCTCAGTAAGATTAAATAGAGTTGAAAAGAAAGAATATGAAGCTAGGAATAAATGTCTGTGCTGATGCTTATGGAGATATGACATGACATGGACCAAAGGCAATTACTCAAAGATTATATGTTCTTCCTTCCCAGTGTAGGTCTTCTTACTGAGTCCCCACTAAGCTGGAAATGAAGCAGTAAAGAGCACATTTTGTAACAAAGAATGTACAAAGAAATGAACAGGGCAGGGGCAGGAGAGATGGTTCAGTGGTTAGGAACACTGATTATTCTTCCAGAAGTCCTGAGTTCAATTCCCAGTAACCACATGGTGGCTCACATCCACCTGTAATGGGATCTGATGACCAATTCTGGTGTATCTGAAGACAGCTACAGTGTACTCATATACAATAAATAAATAAATAAATAAATAAATAAATAAATAAATAACCTAAAAAAATATTTAACATGGCAGTAGTGATGAACTGCCAATAAAAGAATGCAAATGCAAAGATGACCACACGGAGAAAGGCTACCTGCTTTGTCTACCTAAAAGGTGGTTCTTACTTTAACTTATAGCACTGAATTTTTCCTCATTCTCCCTTCAAACAGTAGAAGCACACCATAGAGCCTAACCAGACACTCAGAGGTTAAGGGACCTTCAGCTTTCCAGAAGGCCTGCATTTGGTTCCCAGAACCTACAATGAGCGGCTCACAACTGACTACAACTCCAGCTCCGGGCAATGTCACACCCTCTGCTGGCCTCTGTGGGGAGCTGCACCCATGTGAACAAACACATATACAGACAAATACACATACATGAAATTTATAAATAAACTAAAATCTTACCCCAAATGCATAAAATACAGATCAAATCAAAAGGGAGAAAAATCCTCTTGGTCTCTACATCACACTTCACATCCTGGTTACCTAACTTATGCTTTCTCCCAACTCTTTATCAAAAATGCCAAATGTTATCCTTTTATATTAAAATATATTATTTTTAAAAATTATATTTTAAATTCTATATTAAAAGGTAAAATATATCCTTTCATATTTAAATTATATTTAATACAAGTTCTTTCATAGAAATTGCTATCCTTTTAGGTTAACTATTATAATAAAATATTAAATATATTTGATTCTTATTAACTACATTTAATATATTTAATATTTTATATATTAAGTATATTTTATATTTAATCTACTATAGATTATATATTTTTATATATTAACATAATATTATATGTAATATAATTATATTACATCAAAATTATATACATATGTAGATAGATAGATAGATAGATAGATAGATAGATAGATAGATAGATAATAGAATACAGAGAAGTGATTTAAAAATAAGTGAACATTTTTCCTTCTTTTAGAATTGGCCATTTGTCCCAGTGGGTCTCTCCATCTGGGCACAGAAACGAGTGCCAGGCAAAGGCTTCCAGCCCTACCAGGGTGTGTGTGTGTGTGTGTGTCTGTCTGTCTGTCTGTCTGTCTGTCTGTCTGTCTATTTGTCTCTGTCTACCTGACTATCTACAGGCCAGACATATTCTTTAAATTTTTCTTGTGGGTAACAAAGATGATGCACTAACCCAGGCTCAATACCTGCAATGTACCTGACATATGTACAGCAACTATTAAGTACATCACCAGTGCCAGCATAGTTCCGCTGCACACATGAGTGTTAAGTACATCACTACTCTCAGCATAGTTCCACTGCACACAGGGGTGTTCAGTACATCACTACTCTCAGCATGTTACCACTGCACACATGTGTGTTAAGTACATCACTACTCTCAGCATTCTCAGCATGGTTCCACTGCACACATGGGTGTTAAGTACATCCCTACTCTCAGCATGTTACCACTGCATACATGTGGAAGCTAAAAGCAGAAATATCTGGTCAGTAACAATATCCTGATTAAATGTATATTAAAATTACTTTGGTATTTAATTTTATTTGAATGGGATTAGAATGTCAGAATGAAGGGCCTAACTGAACAAATATTTCATTTTGAAGTAAATGTTTTGTTTTGTACTGTTTAAGAAGTGTTACTTCCAACAAAATCTTTCTAAAGCTTTTTTTTTTTTTTAATGTTTAAGAAGAAATAAAGCGCTGTTCCAGGCCACCCTGTCATCTTCCTTCTGAGCCCAAAGGAGGCTGCTAAGGGCTCCAAGTGCTCTCCATGCCTCAGGACCTCGGGATCATGGGTGAGTGGAACGCAACATCAGCTTCAAGAATCTCAGAGGGTCTTGTGCCTGCAGGAACAGGGACAAGGGAACCCCGCCCAACCAGAGGCTGGGATCCGTTCTGGTTGGGGCCAGCCTTGCCATCTTCTGTGTGAACCCAGCCAAGGGCATTTAGGGGACCAGAGGATGCTCCTTGCTACAGGACTCCTAGCACACCTGAGACCTCCTGATTACCTGAGAGCATGTGGATGATAGAAACAACAGAGCTTCTTGGTCAGGGTCCCATCAGGCCTTCATCCTAAGCCAGGAGGCAGAGCTGAGACCCAGACCCCTGGGCACATTCCTTGTCTGAGGAGAGTCGGCCTACAGGGAGAGTTCTGACCCCAAACTCAGGAGGTAGATCAGAGCTCCAGACTGCTGGACATCTGCTATGCAAGAGAAGAGCTTGCCTGCAGAGAGTGCTCTGACCACTGGAACTCAGGTGAGAGTTGGACTCCCAGGCATGCTGACAGAGGCTAACAGAATCACAGGAGGATCAAGCTCCAACCACAGACAGCTTGAACATTAACATCAGAGATTTCCATATGGTGAAAGGCAAACATAAAAATCTTACCAAGAACACTGGGCATCATCAGAACCCAGTAACCCACCACAAGGAGTCCTGGATACCCCAACACACCCAAAAAGTAAGACAAGGGTTTAAAATCATATCTCATTATGGTGGTAGAAGATTTTAAGAAGGGCATTAATAACTCACTTAAAGAAATACAGGAGAACACTACTAAAGAGGCAGAAGCCCTTAAAGAGGAAGTACAAAAATGCCTCAAGGAATTATAGGAGAATACTGCTAACAAGGAGAAGCCCTTAAAGAGAAAACACAAGAATCCCTCAAGAAATTACAGGAGAACACTGCTAAACAGGCAGAAGTCCTTAAAGAACTACAGGCAAACACTGCTAACCATGTAGAAGAAACATAAAAATCCCTTAAAGAATTTCAGGAAAACATAACCAAAAAGGCAATAGAATTAAACAAAACCATCCAAGATATAAAAATGGAAGTAGAAACAATGAATAAAACCCAAAGGAAGACAACTCTGGAGATAGAAACCCTAGGAAAGAAATCAGGAACGTTATGTGAGCATCAGCAAAAGAATACAAAACCAAAAAAAAAAAAAAAAACCAAAAAAACAAGAATACAAGAGATGGAAGAGAGAATCTCAGGTGCAGAAGATTCCATAGGAAACATGGGCAAAACAATCAAAGAAAATGCAAAATGCAAAAAGATCCTAACTCAAAACATCCAGGAAATCTAGGACACAATGAGAAGACCAAACCTAGATAATAGGAGTAAATGAAAATGAAGATTTTCAACTTAAAGGTCCAGCAAATATCTTCAACGAAATTATAGAAGAAAACTTCCCAAACCTAAAGAAAGATATGTCCATGAACATAGAAGAAGCCTACAGAACTCCAAATAGACTGGACCAGAAAAGAAATTCCTCCTGACACATAATAATCAGAACAACAAATGCATTAAATAAAGACAGAATTTTAAAAGCAGTAAGGGAAAAAGATCGAGTAACATATAAAGGCAGGCCTATTAGAATTACACAAGACTTCTCACTAGAGACTATGAAAGCCAAATGATTCTGGACAGATGTTATACAGACCCTAAGAGAACACAAATGCCAGTCCAGGCTACTATACCCAGCAAAACTCTCAATTAATATAGATGGAAAAACCAAAGTATTCCATGAAAAAAACCAAATTCACAAATATCTTTCCATGAATCCAGACCTTCAAAGGATAATAAAGGGGAAACACCAACACAAAGATGGAAACTATGCCCTAGAAAAAGCAAGAGTAATCCTATAACAAAACTAAAAGAAGACAGCCACAAAAACAGATTCCCAACTTTAACAACAAGAATGATAGGAAGCAACAATTACTTTTCTTTGATATCACTTAACATCAATGGACTCAATTTCCCAATAAAAAGACATAGACTAACAGACTGACTACACAAACAGGACCCAACATTTTGCTGCTTACAGGAAACCCACCTCAAGGATGAAGATAATCACTACCTCATAGTAAAAGGCTGGAAAACGATTTTCCAAGCAAATGGTCCAAAGAAACAAGCTGGAGTAACCATTCTAATATTGAATAAAATTGATTTCAACCCAAACTTATATATATAAAAAAAAAAAAAAAGACAAGGAGGACCACTTCAAACTCATCAAAGGTAAAAATCTACCAAGATGAACTCTCAATTCTAAATATCTACCCTCCAAATGCACAGACAGCCACGTTCATTAAAGAAACTTTGGTACAGTTCAAAGCACACATTACACCTCACACAATAATAGTGGGAGACTTCAACACCACACTCTCACCAATGGACAGATCCTGGAAACAGAAAATAAGCAGAAACACATGAACACTAACAGAAGTTATGAAACAAATAGATTTAATAGATATCTACAGAACATTTTATCCTAAAACAAAAGAATATACCTCTTCCAAAATTGACCATATGATGGGTCACAAAACAGGCCCCAACAGATACAAAAATATTGAAATTATACCATGTATCCTATCAGATCACCACGGACTAAGCTGATCTTCAATAACAGCATAAATAATAGAAAGCCAACTTTCACATTGAAACTGAACAACACTATACTCAGTGACAACTTAGTCAAGAAAGAAATAAAGAAAGAAATTAAAGACTTTTTAGAGTTTAATGAAAATGAAGCCACAACATACCCAAACTTATGGGACACAATGAAGACAGACCTAAGAGGAAAACTCATAGCACAGAGAGCCTCCAAAAAGAAACTAGAGAGAGCATACACTAGTAGCCTGACAGCACACCTAAAAGCTCTAGAACTAAAGGAAGCAAATTCACCCAAGAGGAGTAGATGGCAGGAAATAGTCAAACTGAGGGCTGAAATCAACCAAGTGGAAACAAAAAGAACTATTCAAAGAATCAACCAAACCAGGAGCTGGTTCTTGAGAAAATCAACAAGATAGATAAAGCCTTAGCCACACTAACTACAGGGCACAGGGACAGTATCCTAATTAACAAAATCAGAAATGAAAAAGGAGACATAACAACAGATCCTGAGATAATCCAAAACATCATCAGATCCTACTACAAAAGGCTATACTCAACAAAACTGGAAAACCTGGATGAAATGGACAACTTCCTAGACAGATACCAGATACCAAAGTTAAATCAGGATCAGATTAAGGATCTTAACAGTCCCATCTTCCCTAAAGAAATAGAAGCAGTCATTAATAGTCTCCCAACCAAAAAAGTCTAGGACCAGATGGGTTTAGTGCAGAGTTCTATCAGACCTTCAAAGAAGACCTAATTCCAACTCTCCTCAAACTATTCCATAAAATAGAAACAGAAGGTACTCTACCCAATTCATTCTATGAAACCACAATTACTCTGATACCTAAGCCACACAAAGATCCAACAAAGAAAGAGAACTTCAGACAAATTTCCCTTATGAATATTAATGCAAAAATACTCAATAAAATCCTCGCAAACAGAATCCAAGAACTCATCAAAATGATCATCCATCATGACCAAGTAGGCTTCATCCCAGGGATGCAGGGATGGTTTAATATACAGAAATCCATCAACGTAATCCACTATATAATCAAACTCAACAACAAAAATCAAATGATCATCTTGTTAGATTCTGAGGAAGCATTTGACAAAATCCAACACCCCTTCATGATAAAGATCATGGAATGATCTCCTGATCACAAGGCCCATACCTGTAGGGAGCCATTCTACTGTTCCTTAAAGACGGCACAGACCATCTCAGTTGTACTGGCATAAACAACCCTTAATTGGCATTAGGCAGTGTCAGCTGTTGTTTGATCTTGTGCCCAAGACCACTTGGTGTAGCCACGGGTCAGCTCGGTGATTGGCCAGGACAGGGTTTAAATAGCTGCTCCTGGGTTGGCTCGGGCCTCCATTCCATTCTACCACTCCACTCTGTTACTCCACTCTTCTCGGCCCCATTCCGCAATTGCACCATTCTCACTCTGTAACTGCATGCAGGGCCATTCTGCATTGCCATTCACCACATTACATTTCCTGAGTAAACTGTCCTGAGAAGAAACCTGGTTTGTCCCGAGTCTTATTCCCTGCTGGGCGGGGAAGGCGTGCGACACATATCTAAAAATAATAAACGCAATATCCAACCAGTAGCCAACATCAAACTAAATGGAGAGAAACTCGAAGCAATCACACTAAAATTAGGGACTAAACAAGGCTGCCCACTTTCTCCCTACCTATTCATTATAGTACTTGAAGTTCTAGCCAGAGCAATTTGACAATAAAAGGAGATGAAGGGGATACAAATTGGAAATGAAGAAGTCAAAATATCACTATTTGCAGATGATATGATAGTATATATAAGTGACCCTAAAAATTCCACCAGAGAACTCCTAAACCTGATAAACAGCTTAAACACAGTAGCTGGATATAAAATTAACTCAAACAAATCAGTGGCCTTTCTCTACACACAGGATAAACTGAATGAGAAAGAAATTAGGGAAACAACACCCTTCACAATAGTCACAAATAATATAAAATGTTTTGGTGTGACTCTAACTAAGGAAGTGAAAGTTCTGTATGACAAGAACTTCAAGTCTCTGAAGAAAGAAATCCAAGAAGATCTCAGAAGATGGAAAGATCTCCCATGCTCATGGATTGGCAGGATTAATATAATCAAAATGGCTATCCTGCCAAAAGCAATCTACAGATTCAATGCAATGCCCATCAAAATTCCAACTCAATTCTTCACTGAGTTAGAAAAGGTAATCTGCAAATTCATCTGGAATAACAAAAAACCTAGGATACCAAAAACTATTCCCAACAATAAAAGAACCTCTGTGGGAAGCACCATGCCTGACCTCAAGCTGTACTACAGAGCAATTGTGGTTAAAAAAAAAAACCTGCATGGTACTGGTACAGGGACAGACAGGTAGATCAATGGAATAGAATTGAAGACCCAGAAATGAACCCACACACCTATGGGCACTAGATCTTTAACAAAGGAGCTAAAATCAGTGGGGGGTTGGAGGGGACAGCATTTTCAACAAATGGTGCTGGCACAACGGGCAATTATCATGTAGAAGAATGCAAATTGATCCATTCTTATCTCCTTGTACAAAGCTCAAGTCTAAGTGGGTCAAAGACCTCCACATAAAACCAGAGACACTGAAATTTAGAGGAGAAAGTGGGGAAAAGCCTCAAAGATATGGGCACAGGGGAAAAATTCCTAAACAGAACAGCAATGGCTTGTGCTATAGATCAAGAATTGACAAATGGGACCTCATAAAATTGCAAAGCTTCTGTAAGGCAAAAGACACTTACTGTCCATAAGACAAAAATGCCACCAACAGATTGGGAATTTTTAACAATCCTAAATGTGATACGGGACTAATATCCAATATATACAAAAAGCTCAAAAAGCTGAACTCCAAAAATTCAAATAACCCCATTAAAAATGGGGTACAGATCTAAACAAAGAATTCTCAACTGAGGAATACCGAAGGGCTGAGAAGCACCTGAAAAATGTTCAACATCCTTAATCATCAGAGAAATAAAAATCAAAACAATCCTGAGATTCCACCTCACACCAGTCAGAATGGCTAGAATCAAAAATTCAGGTGACAGCAGATGCTGGCAAGGATGTGGAGAAAAAGGAACACTCCTCCATTGTTGGTGGGATTGCAAGCTGGTACAACCACTCTGGAAATCATTCTGGCGGTTCCTCAGAAAACTAGATATAGTAATACTGCTAGATCTAGCAATACCTCTCCTGGGCATATACCCAGAAGATGTTCCAACTGATAATAAGGACACATGCTCCACTATGTTCATAGAAGCCCTATTTATAATAGCCAGAAGCTGGAAAGAACCCAGATGTCTCTCAACAGAGGAATGGATACAGAAAATGTGTTACATTTACACCATGGAGTACAACTCAGCTATTAAAAACAATGAAAATATGAAATTCTTGGGCAAATGGATGTATCTGGAGGATATCATCCTGAGTGAGGTATTCCAATCACAAAAGAAGTCACTTGATATGCACTCACTGATAAGTGGATATTAGCCCAGAAACCTAGAAAACCCATGATACAACTTCCAAAACACAAGAAAATGAAGAAGGAAGACCAATGCGTGGATTCTTCATTTCTCCCTATAATAGGGAATAAAATATCCATGGAAGGAGTTACAGAGACAAAGTTTGGAGCTAAGACGAAAGGATGGACCATCCAGATACTGCCCCCACCCGAGGGTCCATCCCATAATCAGACACCAAACATAGACACCACTGCATATGCCAGCAAGATTTTGCTGAAAGGACCCTGATATAGCTGACTATGTGAGGCTATGCCAGTGCCTGGCAAATACAGAAATGGATGCTCACAGTCATCTATAGGATAGAACAGAGGGTCCCCAAAGTAGGAGCTAGAGAAAGTACCCAAGAGCCGAAGGGGTCTGCAATCCTATAGGTGGAACAACAATATGAACTAACCAGTACCCCCAGAGTTCGTGTCTCTAGCTGCATATGTAGCAGAAGATGGCCTAGTCGGCCATTATTAGGAAGAGAGGCCCCTTGGTCTAACAAACTTTATATGCCCCAGTACAGGGGAATGCCAGGGCCAAGAAGTGTGAGTGAGTAGGTAGGGGAGCTGGGCGGGGGTTGGCAGAGGGTATAGGGGACTTTTGGGATAGTATTTGAAATGTAAATGAAGAAAATATCTAATAAAAACAATTTTTAAAAATAGAAGAAATAAAGCTAGAGCTCATTTTTGAAAGAAAAATAACTTGAGCTTCAAATGGATTAGTAGCCTTTTTACTGAGGAGCCCCCCTTCACTGACCAACTGTTTGTTACTCTAGGACATTTTTATAATTCTATAAACATTTATAATTAATAATGACAATCACATAGATGCACTAATGGTCAGCAGCAAAGTTAGCATATTTCTGCACCTTATTTTAATTTCTACCTTTTCACCCTTGTGCTCCCATCCAGGGAAGCACTGTTACTTTTTTTCTGCTTTGTTTTTTAATTTCTAAATAAAACTCATAGCTAACCTTTGAGGTTCCGTGTTTGTCAGTGTATTGAGACTGACTTAAGATTTAAACAGCTGGCTGGGACATGTAACCATTTGGGGGAAGTGCTGGCTAGTTTTATGCCAATTTGACACAAGCTAAAGTCATCTGAGAGGAGATAACCTTAATTAAGAAAATACCAGCGTGAGTTTGGGATGTGGGCAAACCATTTTTCTTAATTAGTGACTAATGGGGGAGGGCCCAGCCCATTTGGGTGGTGTCATCGCTGGGGCAGTGGTCCTGGTCTCCTGAGAGGCTCTGCCAGAGCCTGACAAATAACAGAGGTGGATGCTCCAGCCAGCCATTGGACTGAGCATGGGGTTCCCAACGGACGAGTTAGAGAAAGGACTGAAGGAGCTGAAGAGTTTTGGAACCCATAGGAAAAACAACAATACCAATCAACCAGACCCTCAGAGCTCCCAGGGACTAAACCACCAACCAAAGAGTACACATGTCTCCAGCCACATATGTAGCAGAGGGTGGCCTTGTCCAGCATCAATGGGAGGAAAGGCCCTTGGTCCTGGGAAGGCTCAATGCCCCAGTGTAGGGGAATGTGAGGAGGCAGAAGTTGGTTGGTGGGTGGAGGAAAAGCAGGTGGAGGGAGGATGGGATAGGGGGTTTCCAGAGGGGAACTGGGAAAGCCATAATATTTGAAATGTAAATAAATAAAATATCCAATGAAGAGAGAGAGGGGAAGAAAGAACGAAAGGAGAGAGAGAGAGAGAGAGAGAGAGAGAGAGAGAGAGAGAGAGAGAGAGAGAGAGAAGATGTCTAAATCAGCTGCTACCTCCAGGTTCCTTCCCTGCTTGAGTTCCTTCTTTGGCCTCTCTCAGTGGTTGACTCTGATTGGCACATATAAGCCAAATAAATCTTTTCCTCCCCAAGTTGCTTTGGTCATGGTAACTCTAACATAGATGTGGAGTAACTTCTGTTGCCATAGGATTCCATAATTTTATTTCCCATAATATCACTGTAGAAAAATCAAGGCCAGCTAACATTGACTTTTTGTTTGGGTTTATAAAACAATGTTTCATTGCACTCAGCAGCTTGGGTGACTTACATCTTGTCTGTTTAATATTGAGACTGGTTGCATCTTACGACCTTATTATTATCTCTCTGTTCCCCACCTAGAGATGTTTGAATTTTTTTCAGTGTTAAGTGACTATAGATAAATGTGTTTGTAACCATCAGCTATTAGCTATCTGAACCTAAGTTTTGTTTTGTCGGGGAATGATCTTTTACTCACTATAAAACTAGATTGTCTCAGATGAATTTTAAGTAATTTCCATGTGTCTGGAAAATAATTCCCTATTGGAATTGCTATTTTAAGTATACAATCTTAAACAATATTCTTCCTTCCCTTCATTAAAATTTGTGATTAAGTCTGATCATGACTTTGTTTTGGAATATGTATTGAAATCAGCAAGTTCTATTTTTAACTTAACTGTCTTCTTCTCTTGGCCCTTCTCCTTTTTACCTCTCCTCTCCCTCCTCCCTAATCATTTTCCCCATTCTCATCCTTCCCTCCTCCTCCCCATCCTCTTCCTTCCTTCTCCTCCTGTTGCTTCTTCTTCTCCTCCTCCTCTTATTTTGATGAAACTGGCTCTGACTGTGTAGCCTAGAAGCCTTAAACTCACTGTGGCTAACCTTGAGCTTTCAATTCTCTTGCTTCAACCTCCTAGATGATGGCTTACAGGTGTGTGCCAACATGCTTAGTTATGGTAACTGTCCTTTAGCATTTCATCTTGACTGACCTGAATTCTCATTCGTAAATACCTTGATTTGGAGTGTAAAGCAAGGGCTAAGAATGCAGTCCCATCTCGTGCTTCTCCTCTAGCTTGCTTTCCTCTTACGTCTCACCCCGTGCTCCTTTGCACTGTGGTACCTTTGTGCCTGTCCTAGGTTGACACAGTCATCACATGGCCCTTCCATCTGCTCCATATTTATTCAGCTCCAACCAGGCATTCAGTTTGCTCTGATAAAGGCCGAGTTGTTTTCCCTCTAAGCCCTGATTTTCAGATTAGTAGATAACCGTTATTGCACCTACTGTTCCTAGAAAAAGTGTCAGAGGGTCAGGGGATTCTTAATGGCTGCTGCCCTTTTTCTTTAAATTATGTTTTCTTTCTAAAAGAATAGCCATGTGTCCTCACTCCAATTTCTTGTTAATAAATGTCAGAACAGACCAGTGTCAGCTATGGTAAGTACAGAAGTTAGTTCTGCCACAGTGTCTGTCTGGGTAGGAAGCCACTTTCCCCAGCAGACAAACCCCAACTATTTCTCACATAAAGACAGCCTACAGAGATATGCACTTCTTTGGGAATGTGGCTCACAGTGGGAGTTTTGGTGGTTCAAACCACTCAAGTCTTTGGCTTGTGAGAGGGTCCATGGCAAGCCAACACTTCACAGACAGTTGTTCTCTGAGGTATTGTTTCTTGCCTTGAGCATCAAGCTATGGGCTTTTTGGTTCAAGTCTAAGGCCTCCCTGTGTTCTGTCAATGTTGGTAACAGTTCCATCTTTTTTAGATTTTATTAGACTTGGTGAAGAAAAATATGATAGTCTATCTTTAATTAATTCATACCTCAAGTTTTGTTTTCTGGTGAGATTCTACTTTGAAAATATTCTCTGAAGCCCAGAGGGCTCCATTTCCCTCTCTTTTCTCCTGATACTAGTTCAATATCAACTAGTTATCCCAACCCAATGATCCAATTTTTGGATAAAAATCTTTACCTATGCTGTGCTGATCTTTCTCAAAGTTTGGATTCTTCCCAGAGGTCTGCCATCAGACTCTCCATCCCACCTTAATCTAGCTATTCAGACTTTATACCTGGACCACTAACCCCCCAGATCCCCTGCTATTCAGCTCTTCATTAGGGTCTAAAGCATTCCAGGGCTTCCGGGCCAATATTGGTCCTGATGATAGCCATGGATGCAAAATATTGTTTGATACCCAAGAGATATCATAGGCTAAGCATTCATAATATCTCCCCTCTCCCATGTATGCTGTGTGTGTGTGTGTGTGTGTGTGTGTGTGTGTGTGTGTGTGTGTGTTTACATAATTCCAAAATTGTTTTCTTTATCTCTCTATCTGGAATGAAGGTTCTACTTGACGGCAATGCTTCACGCAGAAAGCATTCCCTTGGCTTATATTCTTTTCACTTTTATGTGTGAGAAAGCATTGAGACTTTGGAAGTCTTCCTTGTGTTCCTGAACTTAGTGATCTCCACTTCCATTCTTTTTCCTACAGACACCCTGATTTCCTTCTCAGGCTGCACAGAATCTGCTCTGCATAGCACAGCACTGTTCATGTCACACCCCATTTCACAATTGGAAAAACCGAGGGGCATGTGCTTGGGGTGGGGGTCTACACAAGCACATAAACATGGAGACTGAAAGTCAACATTAGGTGTCTTCTATAATTCTCCACTTAGTGGGATTTTTCTAAATTTTAACTACAGTTACTTAGTTTGAGGTATTTGTTGCCAGGGCACATGTATAGAGGTCAGAAGACAACTTGGGGAAGTCATTTTTTCCTTGTGCTATGTAGTCACTAGGATTTCTTCCATGGCTTTACACTTCACCCCTTGTATATACACTGCACCACATTTTTTATTAGTTTCTATTCATCTCTTGATGGACATCTAGGCTATCCCCATTTCCTGGCAGTAGTACATAGTACAGCTACCAATAGAGATGCTCAAGTCTTTCTGTAGTATGTTAATTCAAAATCCCTTGGATGTATACCCAAGCAGATAGATGGGTCTTATGCCAGTTTGCTTGTCCAGTTGTTCTGAGTGATCTCCATACCGACTTCTATAGTGAAAACACAAGTGTAGATCTCCAGCAGCGGATAAGTGTTTCCCCACCCCCGCCATTCCCCTCAGCATTTGCTTACATTTGGTTCCTTCATGGTAACCCTTCTAACATTAGGGAGGGAAATCCAAGATCAATTTTTTTTTTTTTTTTTTTGGTTTTTCGAGACAGGTTTTCTCTGTATAGCCCTGGCTGTCCTGGAACTCACTTTGTAGACCAGGCTGGCCTCAAACTCAGAAATCCTCCTGCCTCTGCCTGCCCAGTGCTGGGATTAAAGGCGTGCACCACCACACCCGGCCCCAAGATCAACTTTAATGCGCATGTCTCTAATAGTTGTTGAACACTCTTTCAAGTATTCATTGACCGTTTAAAGTCTTCTTTTCAGAACTGTCTGTTCAACACAATGGCCTGTTGGTTGGTTAATTTGTGGTTTTGTGTTTATTTCTGTAGGGCTTTGCATGTCCTAGACATTACTCTCCTGTTGGATGTGGAGTTGCTTTCTCCCATTCTGGAGGTGGTCTCTTCACATCAACGATTGTTCCCTTTGCTGTTAGATGACCTTTTTTTTTTTCCATTTTTTATTAGATATTTTCTTCCTTTACAATTCAAATGCTATCCCCAAAGCTCTCTATACCCTTCCCCCACCCTGATCCCCAACTCACCCACTCATGCTTCCTGGCCCTGGCATTCCCCTGTACTGGGGCATATGATCTTCGCAATACCAAGGGCCTCTCTTCCCATTGATGGCTGACTAGGCCATCCTCTGATACATATGCAACTAGAGACACAGCTCTGGGGGTACTGGTTAGTTCATATTGTTGTTGCTCCTATAGGATTGCAGACCCCTTCAGCTCCTTGGGTACTTTCCCTAGCTCCTTCATTAGGAGCCCTGTATTCCATCCAATAGATGACTATGAGCATTCACTTCTGTATTTGACAGGCATTGGCATAACCTCACAAGAGAGAGCTATGTCAGGGTCCTTTCAGCAAAATCTTGCTGGCATATGCAGTAGTGTCTTGGTTTGGTGATTGTATATGGGATGGATCCCTGGGTAGGGCAGTCGCTGGATAATCTTTCCTTCCATCTCAGCTCTGCAATTTAATTCTTTCCATGGGTATTTTGTTCCCAGTTATAAGAAGGAGCAAAGTTTGTGGGCTTTAGTTTGTTAATCATTACATCTTCACCTTCTTTTCATGCCTGTCTATCTACCATTTAACATTTCCCAAAATGCACCACAGATGCTGTCACACTCCATTACTCCATTTTACAATGGGAGAAATCAAAGAGTATGGGGGGGGGGGGGCGCCCTGTTCCTTTGCTCATTGTCCTAGCTTCAAAGCTGGCCTGAATGCTCTCTTCTTCTTCTTCTTCTTCTTCTTCTTCTTCTTCTTCTTCTTCTTCTTCTTCTTCTTCTTCTTCTTCTTCTTCTTCTTCTTCTCCTTCTTCAGTCTTTTTTCTTTGTTTTATAAGACATTTTCTTTATTTACATTTCAAATGCTATACCAAAAGTTCCCTATACCCTCCCCCTGCCCTGCTCCCCTGCCCACTCACTCCCACTTCTTGGCACTGGCATTCCCCTGTACTGGGGAATATAAAGATTGCAATACCAAGGGACCTCTCTTCCCAATGATGGCTGACTAGGCCATCTTCTGCTACATATGCAGCTAGAGACATGAGCTCTTGGGGTACTGGTTAGTTCATATTGTTGTTCCACCTATAGGATTGCAGACCCCTTTAACTCCTTGGGTACTTTCTCTAGCTCCTCCATTGGGGGCCCTGTGTTCCATCAAATAGATGACTGTGACCATCCACTTCTACATTTGCCAGGCACTGGCATAGCCTCACATGAGTCAGTTATATAAGGGTCCCTTCAGCAAAATCTTGCTAGCATATGTAATAGTGTCTAGGTTTGGTGGCTGATTACGGGATGGATCCCCAGGTGGTGTAGACTCTGGATGGTCCATTCTTTCATCTTAGCTCCAAACTTTGTCTCTATAACTCCTTCCATATGTATTTTGTTCCCTATTCTAAGGAGGAATGAAGTATCCACATGTTGGTCATTGTTTTTCTTGATTTTCTTGTGTTTTCCAAATTGCATCTTGGGTATTCTAAGTTTCTGGGCTAATATCCATTTATCAGTGAGTACATACCAAGTGATTTCTATTGTGATTGGGTTACCGCACTCAGGATGATATCCTCCATATAATACATCCATTTGCCCAAGAATCAAGTAAATTCATTGTCTAATAGCTGAGTAGTACTCCATTGTGTAAATGTAACACATTTTCTGTATACATTCCTCTGTTGAGGGACATCTGGGTTCTTTCCAGCTTCTGGCTATTATACATAGGGCTGCAATGAACATAGAGGAGCATGTATCCTTATTAGCAGTTGGAACATCATCTAGGTATATGCCCAGGAGAGGTATTGCAGAATCTGCCAGTAGGACTATGTCCAATTTTCTGAGGAACCTCCAGATTGACTTCCAGAGTGGTTATATAAGCTTGCAATCCCACCAACAATGGAGGAGTGTCCTTCTTTCTCCACATCCTCCCAACATCTGCTGTCACCTGAATTTTTGATCCTAGCCATTCTGACTGGTATGAGGTGGAATCTCAGGGTTGTTTTGATTTGCATTTCCCTGATGATTAAGGATGTTGAACATTTTTTCAGGTGCTTCTCAGCCCTTAAGTATTCCTCAGTTGAGAATTCTTTGAGTAGATCTGTACCCTATTTTTTTTTCTCAAGACAGGGTTTCTCTGGTTAGCCCTCCCTGGCTGTCCTGGAATTCACTGTGTAGACACCAGGCTGGCCTCGAACCCAGATATTCCCCTGCCTCTGCCTCCCAAGTGCTTGGATTAAAGGCATGTGCCACCATGCCCATCTTGTACCCCATGTTTTAATGGGATCATTTGAATTTCTGCACTCCAGCTTCTTGAGCTCTTTGTATATATTGGATATTAGTCCCCTATCAGATTTAGGATTGGTAAAAATCCTTTCCCAATCTGTTGGTGGCCTTTTTGTCTTATTGACAGTCTCTTTTGCCCTACAGAAGCTTTGCAATTTTATGAGGTCCCATTGGTCAAATCTTGATCTTACAGCACAAGCCATTGCTGCTCTGTTTAGGAATTTTTTTCCCCTGTGCCCATATCTTCGAGGTTTTTCCACACTTTCTTCTCTATAAGTTTCAGTGTCTCTGGTTTTATATGGAGTTCTTTGATCCATTTATACTCGAGCTTTGTACAGGGAGATAAGAATGGATCAATTCCCATTTTTCTATATGATAACCACCAGATGTGCCAGCACCATTTGTTGAAATGCTGTCTCTTTTCCACTGGATGGTTTTAGCTCCCTTGTCAAAGATCAAATGAACATAGGAGTTTGGATTCATTTCTGGGTCTTCAATTCTATTCCATTGATCTACCAGTCTGTCACTGTGCTAGTACCATGCAGTTTTTATCACAATTGCTCTGTAGTACAGCTTGAGGTCAGGCATGGTGATTCCCACAGAGTTTCTTTTATTGTTGAGAATAGCTTTTATTATCCTAGGTTTTTTGTTATTCCAAATGAATTTGAAGATTGTCCTTTCTAACTCAGTGAAGAATTGAGTTTGAATTTTGATGGGGATTGCGTTGAATCTGTAGATTGCTTTCGGGAGGATAGCCATTTTGACTATATTAATCCTGCTAATCGATGAGCATCGGAGATCTTTCCATCTTCTGAGATCTTGTTCAATTTCTTTCTTCAGAGACTTGAAGTTCTTATCAGACAGAACTTTAACTTCCTTAGTTAGAGTCACACCAAGGTATTTTATATTATTTGTGACTATTATGAAGGGTGTTGTTTCCCTAATTTCTTTCTCAGCCCGTTTATCCTTTTTGTAGAGAAAGGCCATTGATTTGTTTGAGTTAATTTTATATACAGCTACTGCACTAAAGCTGTTTATCAGGTTTAGGAGTTCTCTGGTGGAATTTTTGGGGTCACTTATATATACTATCATATCATATGCAAATAGTAATATTTTGACTTCTTCCTTTCCAATTTGTATTCCCTTGATGTCCTTTTCTTGTCGAATTGCTCTGACTAGGACTTCAAGTACTATATTGAATAGATAGGGAGAAACTGGGCGGCCATTTCTAGTCCCTGATTTTAGTGAGATTGCTTCGAGTTTCTCTCCATTTAGTTTGATGCTGGCTACTGGTTTACTGTATATTGCTTTTATAATGTTTACATATGGGCTTTGAATTCTTGATCTTTCCATGACTTTTATCATGAAGGGGTGTTGGATTTTGTCAAATGCTTTCTCAGCATCTAACCAGATGATTATGTGGTTTTTGTCTTTGAGATTGTTTATATAGTGGATTATGTCGATGTATTTCTGTATATTAAACCATCCCTGCATCCCAGGGATGAAGCCTACTTGGTCATGATGGATGATCAGTTTGATGTGTTCTTGGATTCGTTTTTTGAGGATTTTATTGAGTATATCTGCATTGATATTCATAAGAGAAATTGGTCTGAAGTTCTCTTTCTTTGTTGGATCTTTGTGTGGTTTAGCTATCAGAGTAATTGTAGCTTTGTAGAATGAGTTGAGTAGAGTACCTTCTGTTTCTATTTTGTGGAATAATTTGAGGAGACTTGGAATTAGGTCTTCTTTGAAGATCTGATAGAACTCAGCACTAAACCCATCTGGCCCTGGGCTTTTTTTTTTTTTTTTTTGGTTGGGAGATCATTGATGACTACTTCTATTACTTTAGGGGAGATGGGACTGTTTAGATCTTTAATCTGATCCTGATTCAACTTTGGTATCTGGTATCTGTCTAGGAAGTTGTCCATTTCATCCAGGTTTTCCAGTTTTGTTGAGTATAGCCGTTTGTAGTAGGATCAGACGATGTTTTGGATTTCCTAAGGTTCTGTTGTAATGTCTCCTTTATCCTTTCTGATTTTGTTAATTAAAATACTATCGCTTTGCCCTGTAGTTAGTGTGGTTAAGGGTTTATCTATCTTGTTGATTTTCTCAAAGAACCAGCTCCTGGTTTGATTGATTCTTTGAATAGTTCTTTTTGTTTCCACTTGGTTGATTTCAGCCCTCAGTTTGACTATTTCCTGCCATCTACTCCTCTTGGGTGAATTTGCTTCCTTTAGTTCTAGAGTTTCTAGGTGTGCTGTCAGGCTGATAGTATATGCTCTCTCTAGTTTCTCTTTGGAGGCACTCTGGGCTATGAGTTTTCCTCTTAGCACTGCCCTCATTGTGTCCTATAAGTTTGGGTATGGTGTGACTTCATTTTCATCAAACTTTAAAAAGTCTTTAAATCTTTCTTTATTTCTTCCTTGTACAAAGGTATCATTGAGTAGAGTGTTGTTCAGTTTCAACATGAACTTTGGCTTTCTATTATTTATACTGTTATTGAAGATAATGAAGCCCATGGAGATCTGATAGGATGCATGGGATAATTTCAATACTTTTGTACCTTTTGAGGCCTGTTTTGTGACCCATCATATGGTCAATTTTGGAGGAGGTACCATGAGGTGCTGAGAAGAAGGTATATTCTTTTGTTTTAGGATAAAATATTCTGTAGATATCTATTAAATCCATTTGTTTCATAACTTCTGTTAGTGTCCATGTGGCTCTGTTTAGTCTATGTTTCTAGGATCTGTCCTTTAGTGAGTGTTGGGTGTTGAAGTCTCCCACTATTATTTTGTGAGGTGCAATGTGTGCTTTAAGCTTTGCTAAAGTTTCTTTAATTTTTGTGGCTGCTTTTGCATTTGGAGCATAGATATTCAGAATTGAGAGTTCATCTTGGTAGATTTTACCTTTGATGAGTGTGAAGTGCCCCTCCTTGTCTTTTTTTATAAGTTTGGGTTGAAATCAATTTTATTCAATATTAGAATGGTTACTCCGGTTTGTTTCTTTGGACCATTTGCTTGGAAAATTGTTTTCCAGCCTTTTACTCTGAGGTAGTGTCTGTCCTTTTCCCTGAGGTGGGTTTCCTATAAGCAGCAAAATGTTGGGTCCTGTTTGTCTAGCCAGTCTGTTAGTCTATGTCTTTTTATTGGGGAATTGAGTCCATTGATGTTAAGAGAAATCAAAGAAAAGTTATTGTTGCTTCCTATCATTCTTGTCATTAAAGTTGGGAATCTGTTTTTGTGGCTGTCTTCTTTTAGTTTTATTAAAGGATTACTTCCTTGCTTTTTCAAGGGTGTAGTTTCTATCTTTGTGTTGGTGTTTTCCCTTTATTATCCTTTGAAGGTCTGGATTCATGGAAAGATATTGTGTGAATTTGGTTTTATCATGGAATACTTTGGTTTCTCCCTCTATTTTAATTGGGAGTTTTGCTGGGTATAGTAGCCTGGGCTGACATTTGGGTTCTCTTAGTGTCTGTATAACATCTGTCCAGGATCTTCTGGCTTTCATAATCTCTGGTGAGAAGTCTTGTGTAATTCTAATAGGCCTAGCTTGCATGTTACTTGACCATTTTCCCTTAGTGCTTTTAATATTCTATCCTCATTTAGTGCATTTGTTGTCCTGATTATTATGTGTAGGGAGAAATTTTTTTTCTTTTCCAGTCTATTTGGAGTTCTGTAGGCTTCTTGAATGTTCATTGGCATCTCTTTCTTTAGGTATGGGAAGTTTTCTTCTATAAATTTGCTGAAAATATTTTTGGCCCTTTAAGTTGAAAATCTTCATTCTCATCTACTCCTATTATCTGTAGGTTTGGTCTTCTCTTTGTGTCCTGGATTTTCTGGATGTTTTGAGTTAGAATCTTTTTGCATTTTGCATTTTCTTTGATTGTTGTGCCCATGTTCTCTATGGAATCTTCTGCACCTCAGATTTCCCTTCCATCTCTTGTATTTTGTGGCTGATGCTTGCATCTATGTTTCCTGATTTCTTTCCTAGGGTTTCTATCTCCAGATTTTTCTCACTTTGGGTTTTCTTTATTGTTTCTACTTCCCTCTTTAGGTCTTGGATGGTTTTGTTCAATTCCATTGCCTGTTTGTGTTTTCCTGTAATTCTTTAAGGGATTTTTGTGTTTCTTCTTTAAGGACTTCTACTTGTTTAGCAGTGTTCTCCTGTATTTCTTTAAGTGAGTTATTAATGCCCTTCTTAATGTCTTCTACCAGCATCATGAGATATTTTAAATCTGAGTCTTGCTTTTTGGGTATTTTGGGGTATCCAGGACTGGTGGAGGTGGGAGTGCTGGGTTCTGATGATGGTGAATTTTCTTGGTTTCTGTTAGTAAGATTTTTACATTTGCCTTTCACCATCTGGTAATCTCTGGCATTAGTTGTTATACTTGCCTCTGGCTGGAGCTTGTTCCTCCTGTGCTTATGTTAGCATCTGTTAGAAGTCCTGGGAGCCCAGCTCTCTCCTGAGTCTCAGTGGTCAGAGTACTCTCTGCAGGCAAGCTCTCCTCTTGCAGGGAAAGTGCACAGAGGTCTGGCGTTCAGACCTGCCTCCTGGCTGAAGATGAAGGCTCAAAACAGGGCCTGTCTCAGACATGTTGTCTCTGTAGTCTGTGAGCTCACCTGCACAGACCTTTCTCCGAGGGACCTGGGACACAAGATGGCTCCCTCACCTGCTCTAGCAGTCAGAGCCCTCCCTGGTGCCACCTCTCCTCTGGCAGAGAAGGTGCCTGGATGTTGTTGGAGCCAGAAACAGGGTCTGTCTCAGAAGCTGTGTTGCTTCTGCAGTCTGCTCGCTCACCCTCCACAGTCTGAACATTCACCTGCGCAGACTGGTCTCAGAGGGACCCTGGACTGAATGCTCTGTTCTTTATTGACAACCAGAGCATAGACCTTTAATAAGACATGTCATAATATGTCTCTGTTCTGCAAAAGACTCCCTCCATAGATTTCTATGTGACTCGACATAGTAGGAATTAAAGCCCTGGGATTGGCCTGGAAGCCTGTAAGGAATGCACTTCTCTGATCTTACCTCCTCATGTTCTAGACTCTATTAAGGCATAAAACATGCTCCCACCTCAGTGCCTTTGCACTTCTTTTTGTGGAAACCTCCCACCAGAAACCTATAACACTTCTGCCTTCATTACATTCATGCACACTCACACAGACTTCAGTGGCCTTCCTTGGTGTCCCTTATAAAGGAGCAGCTTGGTCCTTGATACTTGACACATACCCCTGTTCCACTTCCTTCTACTCTCCACTTTATGCACTGGCCATGTCTCAGTGGCTGAGCCCTGCCCAAGGCAGAAGCATTGTACAAGCGGCATGCTCACAGCTACAATGGGACTAGTGTAGAGCAGGCATTGAAATAGAGAAGCCAAATAAATGAAAGAGTAGCACTCCAAGTAGATTTGGGATATCTCCTGCTTTCTATGGCACATATAGGTGTTCATTCAAAGTCCATCATGCCACCATTCAGAAAGGAGCTACAGCAGGGTACACAGCTCGTCACTAGCCTCATGTTTGTTTAGCTGTCTTGCATAAACCTTGGGTGAGTCCTTTTACCTTGAGTGGCTAAGATGTTTTGTTAAAAGATCAACTCTATCACACTAAGCCCTAGTTCAGTAAGGTTTGGTCAGGAAGTAGGGAGGCAAGGCACCTGAGGAACACCAGGCTATGCCTTTGAAAGCTTTGTCCCACCTCAGATGCTTCCAGCCACTTAGCTTATGCATTTAGCACCAATCACCCACGTCAGTCTGTTTCTGTCCCCTTGGGCCAACATGCCCTGGGGATGCTGTCTGCAGAACAGAAAAGTAGCTTAGTCAGATTATTTGAGGAAGGCAAACAGTGAGCCATTTCAATTCACCCCTCACATAAACATCCTACCTGCCGGACTTTGATTCCAGCTAGAAACAGACCAAGTAACCACTTGTTTATTCTCTGTTGTTTACAATAGGGGAAGCTGCCGACCTGGCCACTCAGCCCTTTATGTTGGCCCAAGGCCAGGAAGGTAAAACACCAGGGCAAAGGCACATTGCACACACACCTAGCAAAGCAAATATCGGAAGGGCCATGCTGTGACCCTGAGAGCCTTCCAAGGCACAGAGCTTTCGCTGTGAGCCTCACAGTTTGATTTTCTTCCAAAGAGCAACATATTAAGTTGGACCATTAACTCAAATGACAGGTTTCAGACTTATTTCATGGGCAGATGGAAATTAAAACACAGAAACCCAACCAACACATATTTAATTTCATTTATTTTTAATTACACAAGGAGTGTGTGAATAAATTTTCGCTACAAACATTCAGAAAATACAAATAATAAAAAAAAAACTTCTTGAAGTCTGAGGGGAGCATCTCAGTTGGCAGTGTGGTTGACAGCATGCAGGAGCACGTTGGCACACACCTAGGATGATAGCACCCAGGAGGTAGAGGCAGATGAAGCAGAAATTCAAGGTCACCATTGACGACAGAGCGAATTTGAGTTCAGGGTCCATCCATCTGGGTTCTGAGAGCCTGCCTCAAAACAAACAAGCCAATGAAAAGCAAAAAGCAAAACAAACAAAAATTCCTCTCAACTAATTTTCCCTCACTAGAACTTTTTGAAAAGATCAACGTGAAGTGAGTCCAACCCACTAACACCTCTCATCACTAACAGAATAGTTCACAAGAGCAGCTGGGTCACAGCCTGAGAGGGTCAAACCAAGAAAGGGAAGGCATGGAACAGATTTTTTTTGTTTGTGTGTTTATCTGTGTTTGGTTGTTTGTTTAATATATTTTCTTCATTTACATTTCAAATGTTATCCCCTTTCCTGGTTTCCCCTCCAAAAAATCCCCTATCCCCTCCCGCCTCCCACTGCCGTCCAACCTACCCACTCCTGCTTCCCTATCCTGGTATTCCCCTACATTGGGGCATCAAGCCTTCTCAGAACAAAGGGCCATCCTCTGCTACATATGTGGGTGGAGCTATGGATCCCTCCATGTGTAGTCTTTGGTTGGTGGTTTAGCCCCTGGGAGCTCTGGGAGTTCTGGTTGGTTCATATTGTTGTTCCTCCTATGGGGTTGCAAACCCCTTCAACCCTTTGGGTCCTTTCTCAAGCTCCTTCATTGGGGACCCTGTGCTCAGTCCCATGGTTGGTTGAAAGCATCCACCTCTGTATTTGTCAGGCTCTGGCAGAGCCTCTCAGGAGACAGTATATCAGGCTCCTGTCAGCAAGCACTTCTTGGCATCAGCAATAGTGTCTGGGTTTGGTGTCTGTAAATGGGATGGATCCCCAGGTGGAGCAGTCCCTGGACAGCCTTTCCTTCAGTCTCTGCTCCACACTCTGTCTCTGTAACTCTTCCCATGGGTATTTTGTTCTCCCTTCTAAGAAGGACCGAAATATCCACACTTTGGCCTTCCTTCTTCTTGAGCTTCATGTGGTCTGTGGGTTGTATCTTGGGTATTCTGAGATGCTGGGCTACATGGAACAGTCTACAGCCATGGAAGTGCAGCTAGGGCTTATTGTATCTGCATGGACTGGTCACAGACAGCATGGGCTAGAACCCTGACCAGCTAGAATCTCTGTGGCCCTAGCTCTGCTGGCTAGGTGCTCTGTCCATAAAGGCTTCACAGCTTTCTGAAATAGCACCACCACCTGGTTGCCAATTGTTCAAATGTGTGTACCTGGAAAGGGTGGCATTTTACACTCAGACATAACCCAGGAGGACACAGAGGATGCGATTGGATGGAGAGAGTAGCTGTGATGGAAGCTGTCAGACATCCACCTCTGTGGAACAGAGGGAAGTGACAGGCATTGCTTAACTCAAATCCCATAAGTGGCCTCCTCTGGTCATTGAGACAGGCTGGTATGCATCCCTGACCCAGGGATATTTGTCAACTTTTGCAGTATGGCTTGTGCATTTCATCTCTTGTGCAATCCTGTCCCTCTTCTCAAGGTTAGACGTGTGTTCTGGTTGTCTCGTGGTGTTTTTATGGTGTTGGACTTGTTAAGCATGTGATTTGTCTAGAATTTTGTTTACAGGCATGAGGGAGTGGTTGATCTTTTCACCTTTCTGTCTGGATAACAGATTCCTTCCAACACTACCCGTGGGGTAGTCTGACATTGCACTCTGGTTTGAAAGACAACCCTTATTGTACATTAACTATAAGATGGTCACCTGTGACTCTCTGAAGTGTGTTATACTGCACTTACCTATTTCTTTATGAATATATGAATCAGTTTGAAACTGTGCCTCCCTTTCTAGAGGTCCAGACATCACATGAGTGATGTCCTATCCATTACTGTACATTTTCCAGGATTGACCCAGCACCTGCCTTAAGCTCCACCCACTAAGACAGCCTGAAACTATATCTGCACTACAAACACCTCTGTTTAGAATTCCCAGCATCTCTGAAGAGCCTTTACTCTCAGCTTCTGAGAGACTCCTTGGCTGAGAAGGACACTACCCACCTCCTGTTCTCGTCTCAGCATAGTGGCAGGAGCCATCTGCAAAGCTAACACCGTGTATTCCCCCCTCCACCCCCACCCACCCTCAGCACTAGTAGATGTCTGTTCTGGGGACTCACCCTGCTGTGCAGAAGGTTCTCTGGAAGGCTCAGTGACTCGATTGCTCAATCTTCCCTGCTTCATTTCACAGCATCATTTCCCTCAGAATCAGGTGTGGGATGATGGGACAATGTCCTCCTCTTGAAAAGAGGGCTGCACAGACAGCAGACAGCGCTTCATGGGCCTGGACATAGCACCATCAAGATGGATTAGGAGTCTCAGAGCCAAGGCCTCTCTGACCAATACCTTAGAACTTACAGGAGGTGCAAATATTTGTTCATTTATCTCTGCAAGCTGAGATAAGACTGGGCTGCAAAACCTTTCTGAGAATTAGTGACATGACAAATGCTTAGCTCAGATACCATTTACCTGTACTTCCTCAGTAACCTAGGCCCTGCCCAAGAACACACTACCTCGCTTCTAAAGCCCCATTGACTCTTCTCACATCAGCAATAAGAAAGCTCTCTGCATATCATTGGGATTTTTCTTTTAATCAGCTCCAACTTTGGCTGCTGTTATTTTGCACTTTTTGTTTGGCTTTGTTTGTTTGTTTCCTGTAAAGAAAGATTCTTATTTTCAGGAAAATATTTATTATCTGTTTGTGATGTTTTGGAGCCTGGGTTATGCATTGTAACCCAGGCTGGATTCAAACTAGGCGTCCTCTTATCTCAGCCTCCTGAGTGCTGGGTTTACAGGACACATTTCAAGGGTAGTAGCACATCCACCTTCTCTTGATTATTCCATGGAAATGGTTTAAAAACACCCCAGAGAGTGGTCCCTGAATAGCAGTCATGGGTTCATTTTATTATAATCATCAAGATTAATGAGGGGCACAGGCTTCGTGGTGAGACATCAATGGACAATATAATGCGAGGGCATCCTGATTTCTCCTTGTGAAACAGGCCAACAGCAATTAAACAATGTCCGCATCACAGGAAGAAGGCAACAAAAGTGTGTGTCACTTACTGAAAGGTGGGAAAGGAATACTGTAGAAAATAATGGGCTTATAAGCTTCGTTTTCCGATAAGATTTGTATCTCAGGTCAGATAAGTAAAGTAGCTCTTTGCTGTGATATGTAGGAGAGAGTTTTAGTTAGCTATGTAGTTTTATCTAACCTCTGCCTCATGACTTTGAGATGACTTGAAGCAAAGCTGCACAGCTAAAAGGGCCTTATGTGTAAAGGCAAAAGGAACATTGCTAACAGTTTTCATGTTAAGATGTGTGAGTGTGTGTGTGTGTGTGTGTGTGTGTGTGTGTGTGTGGAGAGAGAGAGAGAGAGGGAGAGAGAGAGAGAGAGAGAGAGAGAGAGAGAGAGAGAACAAGGCTAAAGTTTATAAATTGACCTGGTTGACCTGAGATGTCATGGACAGAGCCAAGCATCCTCTGCATGTTGCTCTTGTGGACTAGGGGGTCATATAGAGGTCACCCATACAAAAAGGGGGAACATATCAGGGGAATTCCAGAGAATCAGCTGACTGCTCAGTCAGGAAGCATCTGAAAAAGCATCCTTTCTGTGAGGACAATGAAGGGAGAGGCACTGCTCACACTCATTAGAGGCAAAACGGAAATCACAGAGTAATGGGAGAAGAGAGTCAGGCACATACCGAATTTTCACTTTCATTCTTAAGGAATGAAACCTAGGTTGCAGCTGGAGGGAAAACCCACAGTGGGAGCAGCACACCCTTCGTGGGGCCAGCACAGAGCAGCAACTGAGAGGAGTGAGTGGCCAAGAAGCACTATTTTCCCCTTTATCCTTATTCCCTGGGTAGTTGTCTCCATAGAGAGATGTTCCACATAATTTTCAGGGGAGGGGTGAGGGGGTGAAGTTGATGGGGATTAACTCAGGACCTTCCTCAGACCAGGAAAGTACACTACATCTCAGCTATAGCCCCAGAATGCTTTCCTATTTTTATTTTGAAACAAGAACCTCACTAAGCTACTAGAAATAGCTTTGATAGCACTCTGTATAACCCAGGCAGGCCTTGGACTCGGGATTCTCCTGACTCAGTGTCCTAAGAGCCTGAGATGACATGTCTCTGTCCCCAGGCCCTGCTCCACAGACATCTCAAAGAAAAACATTCTTCAAAAAAAAAAAAAAAAAAAAGTTGATCCCTTGCTACAAAAGACTAAAGAGGCTGGCAACAGAATCTGAGATTGATCTCTGTATCCCAGAAGCTGACACAGGAGAACTGACTCCCAAAACTTGTGTTCTGACCTCTATGACTGTGTTGTTTCATATGCATGACTACACACACACACACACACACACACACACATACACACACCATACCACACTTAATGTTGAGTCTTCATATGAACACTTACAATTAAATAGAAAAAAAAAATCTTGGCCTTAGTTTCCCAAGTATATTTTTTTGTGTATTAGGAAGTAAAATTTGACATACAGCAATGTGAGACATCACTACACTCTTTTATTTAAGGAAGTATTTTTATTTTAAAAAGAGGCTCCTATCCTTTCTAAAGTAGATCAACTATATATCAATAGTTTCTTGCTCTCAGAATATGCACCAGAGAGAAATAGTTAGGATTAGAATTGAATGTACTGGTTATTTAAATAAAGCTCCTTTCCTCTGACCACCAAGTACTGAACAGAAGCTTCATGGAGAAGATGATTGCAACATCAGCCCAACCCATTTTTATGGAACCTAGACTGGTATTTATAAAGAATGATCAGCTAATATAAGCATTTATGAGCCAAGTCTCCATTGTTCTCTGTGGCTGGGAAAATCCTCAAAGCACAATATAACAGTACGTAAATTCAAATCCATTCTGATTGAGTCATTCTTTTGCTCGGTTCAGGAAATAAAAAAAAAAAAAAAGAAAAATATTAGCCTGTGCTGTGTATGGTATTCAAGTGCAACATACATTGGGTTTATTGCTGAGTAACTGATATGTCCACAGGACATAGTTAATGTGTTGAGAGTTAGGGATATTTGACACTTAGAAGGAAACTCCAAGAACTGAACAATGTAACTCAGAAATCTTAGGATCCCCAGTGGAAAGTGAATTACAGAATCTGGTCACCATGCCTGATACAACTGGTCCCTCTAGGCACTATCCAAATGCACATACATACATATACTCATACATACATATATTCAAACATACATATATTCATACATACATATGAATGTATATACATTTATGTGTATATACATATATATATAATATATATACACACACATATATATATGTATATATATATATATATACATATATATATATGCATATACGCAAAAACACAAGAGATGTATATGCATATATATCCATATATGTGAGACTTGATTTTATCTTTCTCACATCCTGAGCTGTTGAGATAAATGTGGGTGAAGGATTAAGAGCTCTGTAGCCTGCACTCTTTCCTTCCTCCGAGCCCATCAGAGAAGCAAGCCTCCTAGTCTCAAATGTGTAGCGCTTTCCAGAGCAGTTGCCACCAGTGAGACAGTGCTCGCTAGGGAGGAAAAGTGTGAGTAACAATCTCCACTACTGAGCACTGTGTGCCAGTCTAGATGCAAACCAGACATTCTGCACCAGACAGCAATCACAAAGAGTCAAGTGAAGGTAAAGGTGGCATTAAAGTTATCATACAAAAGGACGCCACCACAACCCTCTCTCGAGCCACTGGCACACTGTATGCACTCTGGGAGGGAGCAGTGAAGCCCCACTTCTCAGTCCCGAGTGTCTCTCTATTTATCAGGGGTGTGAATTATAATTAATAAAAATTGTGTTAAGTCACCTTTATATTGCTGTCATGAGACATGACTGAAAGCAACTTAAGGAGTAAAGAGTTTATTTTGGCTTGAGGTTCCTGGGAGTGAGAGTCCATCACAGCAGGAAGATATGGCAGCAAATAACTGTTGCCCTGGAAACTGTGATCACATCATCAAGTGCAAGCACAAAGACAAAATAGAAAACAATTAATAGGGTATGTCTATGAATTCCCAGAGTCCACCCCCAGTGACTTCTTCCTGAAGGTGGTACTAGATACTTAGGTACCACCTAAGCCTCTCCAAACTCCGTCACCAACTGGAGATTAACCATTCAAATATCCTCACTGAATCTATGACACTTCTCATTCAAAGGGAGGAACTGGGACACAGTTAGAAGATACTGGCCCAAAGACCAGCAGACAAACACAAAATCCTATAGCTTCATGTCTGTTATCTTTACTTCCAAAGGGATCAAATGGTTCTGCACCCCCAGCTTTGATGCTTACACCACAGTTCTCTCTTTTGGTCGGGTTCCACCCCATGCATGCAGGTCTCCTTGGTATATATCTCATTTCCAATGACTTCTGACTTCCACTGTAACACAGGCTTTACTTTCATATCTTCATGCAATAGCCTCTCACAACCTTTCGCTCTCTTGGGGTCTTCACCTAGAGGGTCCCCTACTACCCACTGCAATGCTCCAGCAGCTCCCCGAAACTGCAGAGGAGGAATTCATGACTCTTTCACTCTTATCCTTCATGTCTCTAAGGACAGCACCAAATGGATGACACTGCCAAGTCTGGCTGCTTGCTGAGGATGGAGAGTAGCCTCCTTCAGTCATATTTAGCAATAGCCCTTTTATTCAGTTGCTTTCAAGGTGCAGAAAACACTGTAGTAAAAAGTTTATCTGGGCAAGGTCTTTCCCTGTTGGCACCTCTTGTTTGTTACAGTACAGATCAGGAGTCCTTTATCTGTGATTATCTCCACAGACATGGCTGCAACATTAACGTTCCTGCTGTTCTTTTCCTCTACAAATTGTACATTTCTTATTTCTTTCTGCTCCGTTTGCCTTTTTTCATTGTAGACCTGCAGAAGTATTATCAATAATAACCACCCCACAAACTCAACATTACTTCGACAATCTTGACATTTCCTCTGCCAGAAACATCAACTCAATTGCTTTTACATTCAGCCTTGTGCAAGTTTTCAGGACACGAGTGGAAAGCGGGCATATTCTTTGTCAAACTACCACATGAAGAGCCTCTAGGCCAGATACTATTATCATTCCCTTCTGAAACTTCCTGAACTGGTCTTCCACAAACCACACTCTTGTCAGACCTACTGTATTCCAGGTTCCTATCGGAACGGCCTTTTTGGCTTATATTTATTCAATCACTTTTCTTGTCTAAAATTCCAAAGTCCCCCACATTTCTCCAAAATTCAACATTCACAGGATCTTCATACTTTATTTACAGCAACAACATACTACCCGGTATGAACTTCTGTATTACCTACTTTTCTATTGCTATGACTAAGGCAACTTATAGAAGAAACTGTTTGTCTGGTCTTACAGCTCTAGAGGGGTAGGAAGCCATCACAGCAGGGAAGCATGGCAGCAAGCACCAGGCATGGTGGCAGGTGCAGAAGGCTGAAAGATTCCATCCACACCAGCAAGAGTAGACCAGAAATAACGACCTGGAAATAGCACCGTCCTCCAGTGACACACTTCCTCTAGCAAAACTGCACCTTCTAATCCTCACCAAACAGAACCACCAGCCGGGGACCAAGTGTTCAAATACATGTGCCTGTGGGGAACATTGCTCAAATTATCACATACCTTAAGGAGAGTCAGGAAGTTCATCTCTGTGAGTCTTATTAAGGGGTTTTGTTTGTTTGTTTGTTTGTTTTGGTTTTGGTTTTGGTTTTGTCACTAGTGATACTGGTGACCATGTGTTTTATACAAAAAGCAGTTCAGGAAGTATTTCATGTAATCATCAAATATTAGTTTTGAAAATCAGAGGCCCAACTCAACCAAATAACTTAGCAAAGACCATGACAATAATCAATATAGTGGGCCTATGGGGGATGTCCTTCAGCCATCCTTCTCAGGAAGTGTGACCAAGCTGTTTTTAGATCCATAGAGGTTATATAAGGTTTCCTCCCACCTGAAAGGCATTTTTGGTTTTCTCTATCTTCACTGTCTTTTAGGGTTTTTAGTTTCTGCCCACCAGATGTGTGAAATATAAACTGTCACTTGTGTTCTTATTTCCTGAAGATGAGGAGGGATTTATTTGCATTTTTATTTCCTGAGGATGGGGAGGGTTTTTTTTAATGCCCTTTTGAGTAATTTAGGAATTTTCTTCTATGACTTATTTGTTTATATTATTTGTTCCTTTCTACAGTGAAACTATATGACATCATGTTGTCAATTATTGAATGTTCTGTTATACATAAGTATAAATTGCAAATACATTATGTGTATACTCCTTACCCCCTTTTTTCTTTATAGTTTAAGAGTACAGAGATCTAACTGAGCATTTCCTGCTTATCTTCTTTCTTTCTTTCTTTCTTTCTTTCTTTCTTTCTTTTTTTTTTTTTTTTTTGGATAGTGTCTTACCATGTAGTTCTGGCTATCCTTGAACTCCTGAGTCCAATTCCAGTGCTGGCGCTAGGGTCATTTGTCTCCATGTCAAACTCCAAGAAAACAGAGCTCAATTGCTGTTTTGTTGATGCTAGAGATTGAGCTCAGGGCACTAAATATGCTAGGCATGCTGCCTAACACTGAGGTACATCCCGTCTTTGTGTTTTGTTTTGTTTTGTTTTGTTTTGTTTTGTTTTGTTTTGCTTTGCTTTGCTTTGCTTTGCTTTGCTTTGCTTTGTTTTGTTTTGTTTTGTTTTGTTTTGTTTTGTTTTGTTTTGTTTTGTTTTGTTTTGAGACAGGATCTCATAATGGAGCCCAGATCAGCTTGAAACTCTAGTCTTCTTGCTGCACGGTGCTACAGGGATAAGACAGTCACTATGTCCAGTTGAAAACATTTTCAAATTATCACCTGTTAAGTATTCCAAGCAAGAGATTTTGTTATGAGATTCACACACACACACACACACACACACACACAGAACATCACGACGGGAGCAGGAGGAGCTCTGTTGCTCTGTTCATATTCACACCTTTATTGTTTTTTTTCATCTTCTTTGTGTCCTCTTTGCATCTTTATACAAAGGAAACCTTAGTCCATCCCAGCATCATAAAGATATTTTCCTACACATTTTTGTAAAAAAAAAAAATAAGTTTCTATCTTTACATCTTTGGTCTTTATTCTCTGGGGTCAACGACCATAGAGACGCATACACCATGTCCTTTGTTTTTACCCCTTAGATGACCACGAACTGCAGAGAAAATTTTTAATTAGCTCAAGCCACTCCCTTTATTTCCATGCTCTTACAATGTAAGGAGGAACTGCTTCTGTATATTTAGAAATTTCTTCCTCTCTGTAATGTGCCAGGCTTGGATTTCCTGCTTGTGTTTATTTCCTGCTGATATACTCTGTGTATTCTGTAAGGTCGCTCTAATCCTTTTTGGAATGAGGTAGAACATAAATAAATAAGAGCCCCTTCTCAGGAGCGCCTCTCTTCATGCCAGAGTTTTCAGGCCTTGGGCCTGTGGAGACTCCACTTAATAAATTACTGATTATGTGTATCCTGAAGGTAATGGAGCTTCCAGAGGTGCAGAACAAACCGCCAGAGAGTTGTTTAAGTACTGGGAAAATCTGGCCTGATACATTATTCCAGATCTATATTTATGTTCATGGCTTACAAAGCACCCCAGGGCCCTCTGGGATAAGGGAAGCTGCATGAATCTAAGAAAATATTATTAAATGGATTTATTTTGGGTTGCAAAAGAGTATGTGGCTCTCTGGAGAACCACTGGAGGGGAGTGAATTATTTTCCGCAATCTCTAACACTTGTCTTCTTAAGAGTCTCTCATTGAACCCCTGGTGCCCACCCTAATAGTGCCAGTTAATCCTGTTGCTATAGTTACAACAATTAATTATGTGCTTAACTAGCCTTACTGGTATATTGCAGCGATTCAATTAAAAACTGATTTTATTCTTATTGTACTTCTAAGATTTTTTTTTCCATCCTTAAGCTTTGAAAACCGGCCATAATGTGGGTTGAAAGAGTCCCAAAGGTTGTTCAGTTTTCTGGTGGTGGCACCTTTGATAGAACTTGGTGGGACACGGCACCATTGTCCTGACATGGGCTTTTGCTACCAGATCCAAAAACAAACATTTGGGAGACTGATTCCAACAACTAAGTGATTCATAAAACTAATACCCTGTCGCATCAGCTACTAGGAAGAGATTTAACCCCTCCTTCATTTTGCTAATGCATTTAAATATCAGTGGGGATATATATACAATCCTAAATCAGTGGCTGTGGCAAGCAACTCTTGGCCTGACACTCTGGAACCCCCACAGTCCTCAGCAGCTGTGCCATATGGTGAGAATTGCCTTAGAGGCCAGGCAGACTTAGAGGCAGAGGACACACCAGAGCATCAAAGTGACTGAGACTGTTATCTTCAGGGATGTGTAGTTGGATCAACAGTGCCTGGCCACCAGTGTTAGGGGAACGCCTGAGGGAAGGAAAGTTTTAAAAAGACTTCTTTTTATGTTTATTTTTATTTTATTTTATTTTGAAATTAAAGAAGCTATCCCATCCAGAGAACTAACACTCCTGTTCTGTCTACAAGTTCTAAAGGAATTTCCCATTGTCATGGCCCCACGATAATGATAAACTTGGACAAACTAATCCTTTGACTTTTCAGATACAGAAATGGAGTCTGTGAAAGCACTGAGCTCCTCTTCCTGGGGCCTGAGCTGGGTGGCCCAGCCAGTGTCACACTTGACTTCCCCCTCTCAGTTCTGGCTCTTTATTCTCTCAATTTGTCCAAACACCCATTTGCTCTGACCCTCTTCCCCTGATGACCTCACAGTGTCAACCAGGTTCCAGTCTCTACCTTTTGTAGAATGTATCTAAGATTTAGCCTTGATCCTCCTTCATCAGCCTGGACCACTTTCCCTCCCTCTCCCTTCACAATTCTATGTCTTCAGAAGTGCCCCTCTTCTCCGCATCTGTCCTCCTGAGCCTCTTAGCTCTGCCACAGAACCCATCTTCTCTTCTGCCAGCTTTATTTTCCTAGACTCTCTAGAATTACCCTCTCACCAGGCTCTTATCCTGGCCTGTTATCACACAAATTTTACAGTCAGCACTCCATGTTGTGGGTAGACAGCTGATGAGGCCAATGTTGAGTGCAAATAAAACAATTTATTCTTTGCCAGAAGCCAGTCTGTGGCTTTGAGGAGAATCTTCGGTGTATACAGACTTCCTCCTCAGCTGGTCACATAGCTGTGGTCTCATGGTGTCACCCTCTTCCTCTAGGACTCAGAGGGACCTTGGGATGCTGTGCCATTCTCCTTAACACAAGAGTTTGTCCAGACCCACTGGAGTCTGGCCTTCAGAACAACTCTTCTGTTGCTTCAGTTCAACAGGGCATCCACCTATGCCCTTTATAGACACATCCTGTCTTAGGTACAAAGTCAATGCATGACAGGCACTGAGTGTACTTAATTTCTATATTAGAATTTGCTTCTTTAAAATCAGATTTTTTTTCCTGCGGCATTCTCCTAACTGAAAGAAATCCTTCTGAAATGGTGTGTGTGTGTGTGTGTGTGTGTGTGTGTGTGTGTGTGTGTGTGTGTGTGTGTGTGTAAGGGAGAGGATAAGTTGTTCACATATGCACTCACAGAAGGAAGACTGTTTTAGGCTGTATTGGGATTTTCTCAGTAATTTAAGAGATATTTATTAAGTGTCTTATATCTGCAAGGCACTATGTAGGTGTAAATATTATCTATCTCCTAAATAAATATTCATTAAAGAGTTCATTTTAATATTCATTAAAACAAGTAGATGAATTATTTACTCACTTGGGGGCCATGATGAGCTCTGAGAAGAAAGCAATACTTTTTGTTTCTTTTGTGTCCCCTGAATGTGTAATGAATGAATGTTTACCGGGTGCTGGGCACCAAATGGGGCCGAGGGATACAAGCTAAGAAATACTTTGGGCAGTCAATCCCTATGGAAGCAAATCAGCATCTGATGATGAGAGCAGTAGGTGTCCGGAAGGCAATGGTTATGAGCTACATTAGTTTGGCTAGGTCTTATGTAAGCCTCATCCTGTGCTGGCCTGCCTAAAGTAGGAAGAACCTAAGGCCACTGTAGCTGGGAGATACTTCCCTTGGGGTCCTCCTAGGAAACCTACTGACTTCTATATTGCAACCGTACACTTGACTGATTTTCTGATATGCTGAGAGTCCCTCCCCTACCACATACACCGTATGTGTTCAGTAATAAAAAGATGCTTCCAGGAATCAGAGAAGTCTCCTAATTGGTCCAATCTGATCCCTGCAGGAGGCAAGTACAGCCCATCACCAAGATCTGTGTGGAAAACAGGAATGCTCTTGTCCAAATAAACTCCATCACTCTCACCAAGTGCAGTGTTGTTCTCTGCTACCATGGAGGGACTCTAGAGCCCCTTGTTTCATTACTTTGGCTTGTATAGAAATGGACTGAAGCTCACACACCCAGATTAAAAAATAAATAAAAGGAGAAAAATTCCCCATGAATCATATAACTGGTTCAAGATTAGCTGGCATGAAGGACATCACAAATGGTCTTCTCTGTCATCATTAGCTTCAGCCCCACCTCCTGTGTCTTCAGTAACATAATCAATCTTTAGAAAGGAAAAAGTATCATAACAACTCTCCTAAGCATTTGAAATACCATGTGAAGGGAGGAAGGAACACAATTTCTCCACAATATTTAAAATACCTTACAAACAGGAAGAAGACAGAGGTAGCAGAGCTTTATTGACGTCTATTGAGGAAAGACAATGGCCTCTTGGGAAAGCATGGCCATTTTTTAAAACAAATTTACTTTTTTTTTCATAATTTGGGGGTCCAATTTGTTTCTTTAGCCTTGAGTTGAGACATGGCATTTTTGGTTAAAAACAAAGAAAGGCACAGTTTTCTCCTCCCTTACGAGGGAAAATCTCAACACACCCGACAATTGCCTAGATAGAAAATGTCCCGTTAGGACATCTCTTTGTTCTAGAGACTTAAAAATAGTACTAAGCTTCAACATGTAAGTGGGTACAAGGGCCCCTTTGCATTGCCTGTTCTCATTCCATGAAAGTACTTTTCTCTGCAATGGTCCCTTTGGCTAACCTTATCTCTTACTACTGTGTAATAAGTTTTCTGTAGTCTATACTCTATGGCTACACCATCTTATTTCTTCACAGCCATCTCATGGGATATCAAGACACAGTTCAGCAGAAGGGACCTCATCCATGGGTCATCCCAGACTCATGGTTGGGATTGGCTCAGTGCTGACACTGCCTAATGGTCTGCCTTATTGCCCAAATAGCTCTTCTGTAAAACACTGAGTCCATATTAGGATCCCACCCTGTATTTTATCTGTTCTACCTCTTGGGACATGTGCTACAAGCCAACCTGAGCTCTTAGATGCTAGGGGATGGGGAGGCTCTTCAACTTTCTCTCTCTTCACACAACCACAATCTCCAATTTTGGCAGCAAGATGGAGAAGGCATCCCCTACCTTGCAGGACCATCCTGGTCCATTCTGAATCAAGTTTTGTCGAGTCAGCCAGGCCAGCTATTTACTCTCTTGTTTTGTACATCATGAATTGTTTCTCTGGAGGCTCTCTGGTCCTTCACACAACCACACCCCCCTTTCTTCTTTCTCTATAGTTACAGAGACTGCTTGAGTGAAGTGTTCCTATGACTATGACTTAAGTCAACCAAAGTAGGTGAAACTTTGCACTTTGGTAGTATAAGGGAACTTCATTTTTTCTCCCTCAGCTTTTTTAAGGGGAGGACTATCTGTGTGGATTTACAAATTGCCTGGCCTGCTCTCAAAGACCTGGGTCAGAGGCTGAAGTGAAGAAAAGTTGTCACTAGGACGTGAATGGCGTTCCCGTATGTCCATCCCTAACTTCCTGTATTGTTATTAAAATATCATGATCCAGGCAACATGCATGCCTTTAATCCCAGCACTGGGGAGGCAGAGGCAGAGGCAGAGGCAGAGGCAGAGGCAGAGGCAGAGGCAGAGGCAGAGGCAGAGGCAGAGGCAGAGGCAGAGGCAGAGGCAG